>CAUYUJ010015660.1:633337-688337 GCA_963575745.1 Prorocentrum cordatum
GTGCAGGAGGGGGAGGGGGAGGAAGAGGAGAAGGAGGAGGAGGAGGCGCAGCATCCCGAGGAGCTCGAGGATCCTGACGGCTCTGCCGAAGACATGCCACCGCCGAAGACGACGAGGCTGACGACGACTGCCGATGACGCCGGCTGGCGACGTCGACGACCGCCGACGACGACGACGACGACGACGACGACGACGGACGACGACGACGACGACGACGACGACGACGACCGACGACGACGGGATGGCGACGACCGACGACGACGGCCAACGCCCGACGACGACGACGGGACGGCCGACGGCAGACGGCAGACGGCAGACGACGGCGACGGCGACGGCGACGGCGACAGCGGCGGACGTCGGCGGACGGCCGCGGCCTCGGCGGCTCGGCGCGCGCGCCGCAGGGCGCCCGCGGGCGCGGGCCACCCGGACCGGCGCCGCAGCCTCGGGGGCGTGGGCGGGCTGCTGCTGCGCGGGCAGGGCTCTGCTCGCGGGGGGCGCGTCCTCCAGGGAGGGGGAGAGCGTCCAGGCCCAGGCAGGAGGCTCGGGGTGTGCCAGCCTGCCTCAGCCCTGACGTGCCAGAGGGAATGTCGAGCACCCAAACAGCGTGCCGAAGCTGGGGGGGTTTCACGTGTCGGGCCCTGTGGGAGACGCTCGCCCGACACGGTTTCGACACTCTGTCGGCTTTCTTTCGACACTTTTCCGGGTGCTCGGAATTGTTTCTGGCATGCGGTCCTGCAGTACGATGGGAGCAACATAATACTAAACTCTAGGCCTCCTAGATTGTGTCGGAGTAGATGGGATCGGAGGGTCGCGCGGCATCGCCGATGCATCGGCGGTGCGGCCCGATGTGGAGCCCGACTTGCTCCACGTCGACGTCGCCGATGCACCGCCGATGTCGACACTGCATCGCCGGTGCATCGCGACACATCTCCGATACATCGCCGATGCATCGGCGATGCGGCGCGATCCTCCGACCCCGTCCACTCCGATCCCCGGGAGGCCTCCATCAACGGCCCTGGGCGTGTCCTGAGCAGCGCTGCCCTGCTCGATTCCTTCCTGGGGTGCCTTTGCGAGACGGCTTCGCCCGTCGGGACGAACCAACAACACACACCCATACCCATAGGGGGGTCGGAGAGGGCTATGGGTGCGTGTTGTCGGATGGGGTTCCCCGCTCGAACGGGAGCGTGCCCCAGGGTCCGACAACCCGCACCCATACCCATGGCGAGTCCTCCTCCCAACGACCGCCCTTCTGGGTATGGGTGTGTGCTGTTCGTTCGTCACGTCGGGGTGGTTCTCACGGGGGCGGATGTGCTCTGCCTGCTGTTTGAGGCGAAGCCTCGAGCCGCGCGACGCCTCGAGTCCTCCTCCCAACGACCGCCCTTCTGGGTATGGGTGTGTGCTGTTCGTTCGTCACGTCGGGGTGGTTCTCACGGGGGCGGATGTGCTCTGCCTGCCGTGTGAGGTGAGGCCTCGAGCCGCGCGACGCCGCAGCAGCGCGGCGCGCGCCTCGAGCCACGCCGTGCCCACTGGACGCGTGTTTTGCTCCACTCAGGAGGGGAAAGAACACACAGACACGATTCATCGTCGATCCCCAAGAAAATATGGGGGGGGGAAGACAAACATCCAGAACATATACGGAAGTATGGCGAATAGTTTTATTTGTGTGTATGTATTTGTGTGTCCCGGGGCCCCTTCGTCCACGGCGTGACGAGGCCGGGGCCACGAGCCGAGGCGCCCCCCTCCCCCGAGCCATGAGACAAATTCGTGACGGGAGGCGTGCCGCTGTTTTTTCGGCCTCGCGCGGCCCCTGCCCGAGCTCGGGAGCGTCGACAAAAACGGCCCGGGATCTTTTTTTGGGGAAGGGGAATTGTTGTTGCGCGGGCAGGGCTCTCTCGGGCCTCGCGGGGGGGCCTCGTGGATTCCTCGGGTCGCCGGGGGGGAAGGGGTCCTGAGAGGTTTTTTGCTGATCTCGGGCTCTCGGCGCCCTCCCCCGGCCCCGGGGCTGGAAGAAAGCGACTGAGGATAAAAATGCCGTCCTCGGGGTAAGCACTTGGGTGTTTAAGACGAAGCCAGGACGAGGATGAGATCAGGTGAGGATAAATCAAGAATCTCTGAGATCCAGCGGTTCTGGAGGATGTCTCGGGCGCCGCGGCCTTCTCAGAGAACGTTCTGGAACGGATTAATTCTCGTCCTAGCACCGTCTTAGGTGTTGTAGATCCTTGGGGGATCCTTTGGGACTTGACAGTGTTTCGCCAATGGACTTGTGGGGATCATGCCAGAGAAATCAGGGGAGACGCGAACAAGTCATGGCAAGTCCAGGTAAGTCCGAAGATGTCCAGGGAAATGTAGAGCAGAAGCTTGGCCGCTCCAGCGCGAGTCGAGGGACGGCAGGAGTCGCTGAGCCCTGATCGGGTCGAGCGATCGCCGCGTGCACGTGGTCCTGTTTGCCATCGCACTGGACGCATAGAGTCGTGTCACTCGTGCACTTGCTGTGTTCGCCTGCCGCCGCCATTTTCACTCCGGCCTCGAAGAGCCCCAGCGCCAAGCTGGGCTCGTCAGCGCCCCACGCTTTCTGACAGCCCCGGGGGCCAATGAGGGCCCCCGGAGGCCGAGCCTTGACAAAAACATTTCGTGGTGGCTCTGCACACCGCCAGGAGGTCTGGATCTTTCTCTCCTCTCCTCTCGCTCTCCTTCCCCCACTCCCCTTGTAGCGACGACGATGCGCCATACTTTCCTCCTCTCCCCCCCCCTTCCTCCTCCTCCTCTGCCTCCCTCCCTCCCTCCCTCCATCCTTTCCTCCTCCTTTCCACCCCCTCCCCTGGCCACGGCTCGGGCCGGCGTTTGGGTCGATCTGGGCCCCCCCTGAACGCTTCCGACGAGGCGCGGCTGCTGGAACGCATCCCGAGGCGAGAAAGTCCACATCTGAGCCGACGAGAGCGCATGCCTCCCTCCTCCCCTGCCTCCTCGTCCCGTCCTCTCTTCCCCCTCCCCTCCCGGCTCAAGCTCGATCCAACCGATCCGATCCGACGTGTGCTCCGGCCCGCCCGCTCCGCTGCGACTCCGAGGCTCCAGCGAGCCGTTGTGGCCGACGACTGGACGGCCCTGCTGGGCACCTTGGCGCGGTCGACCCGATTCGAATGCGGCTTCGTGCCAGGGCGGCCCGGTGCGGCCCCGCACGCGTGCCGATTCGAGCCGAGGTCCCGGCTAGGTGCGGACCGATCTTGCACTACCCCTCGCCCTCGCCCCGCCGCCCCGGCCCCCCGCCCCCTCTCCCTCCAATGCTGTGATATGCAGCGCTTGGCTACGCAATGCCACGCCATGCAGTGTCATGCTGCACGTTGGTCTCCAACGCCATGGTATGCTACGTGATGCTAGGCCATGCTGCGACATCCGCCTGCGCGAACAGAGAGGAGGTCTACGCCATGGTAAGGGATGGGAGGGAGGGGGGTAGGACGTCAGATAAGACGCTTGCGCACCTAGCTTGCCGCCCCCACTCCGTCCCCTCCCCCCTTCTCCACCCCCCCCTCCCCCCTCGCCGGTCGTGTGGATGACCCCCCCCCCCACTGGCTCTTCGGAGGCGGCTTTGGGCGGATGTCCACAGAGCGCAGCCCACGTTGAAGAAGCACGCGTAAAATCATGCCAACAGCAAAGCTCGACGGCGGAATCCGAAACCTACCCTCGCCGACCCACGATTCAGGCAACTCGATGGGCGGCGGGGGCAGGGTTCGGAAGTCGCCGAACACGTCGCGAAATCCGAACCCCACCCCTGGCTCCCATCGATTCAGGGGAATCGGTGAGTGGAGGCTTCGGATGTCGCCACCTGATACCTCGCATGATGGCGAATCTATCGGTAGCAACTCATGGGAGCCGTGCACACCCCCGTGATCCCGCTCTTGGATTGCGCCAGAGCCTCACAGCCCTTGGCAATCGGTGAGATAGCGTCGATGCAGCGTCGATTCGGGCCTGGATGTCGCCACTTGAAAACTCAGCCACGCGCAGCGGGGGCCAGGACGGACGGGGGCAGGCTTCTCAGAAGCACCCCTGCTTCTCAGAAGTCGAGGGCCGTATCTTCAGAGGTCAGGCGGCCACCTAAGATCGCAAGCATGGATGAAGGGGGCGTGGATCAGCGACGGGTCCCGTTTCCCTGGGACATCGCGGATTGCAGCCGCCGAGCGACGCGGCACCGGCCTCGTGTTGGGGAGGGCGCCTCCCCTGATCCATGGACTTGGCGACGGCGCGCCAAATCCATGGATCGCTAAACCATGTTTGCGCGCCCCCGACTGATCTTTGGAGGTAAGGCCGCCACCTAAGATGCCAACCCCTTTCCAACCAGCGCGCCGCCAAAAAACAATGCCTTGAAGATCCGGGGTCGGCCTGAACCCTCACCCCGGGCCCCCCTCTTCCCCCTCTGCCGGGGAGGTCTCCTGCAGCCATGCCTCCTACCGGGCCCGCGCCAGTACGGCTCGCGCTGCCCATTCCTTGAGAACCGATGATGCGAAAACAATCCCAGAGATGCTCGCGTCCTTAGGAGAAAAGAAAAACATGACGGGAGGTGTTCTGCTGTTTTCGGCTTTCGCGGGCCGTCGCCAGGCCCCGGACCGTCAAAAAATATTCGGGATGAAAAACCGACCCCTGGGAAAGGGCCCGAACTTGGGGGGGCCCCGCATATCTCAAAACCATCCGGAGAAAACACGGCCGGAGCCCAATATATCCAATCTGTGTATTGCATGTTCCAGCCCCGATTGAGATGTGATGATCCCAGGGCCCGAAGCCGGGCGAAAACGCCTAGCGAAAAACAGTTGCAACGCCAGGATTTTCTCGCCCCTTGCCAGCGGTGGCCGCCGATCGAGACGCCCCCCCACTCCCGCTCGGCGCCAGCGACGAGGGCGACGAAGGCGACGGGGGCTAGGAAGACAGGGAAGACAATCCCCTCGACGCCAACAACCATGAGGGCGACGGAGGAGACGCTGACGAGGACAACGACGACGACGACGACGACGACGGAGGCGACGACGACGACGTTTCTGACGACGCCGACGACGAGAACGACGCCGACGACGAGAACGACGACGAATGCAACGAGGAGGGCAACAACGATCACGATCATGAGTTCGACGATTTGGACGACGATCCTCCCGCTGCCGGTGGCGGTGGCCGATCGAGGCGCACCCCCTCTTCGGCCGCGCGCAGAGGAGGGTAGGGGTGGAGGGTTCCCCCCGAAGGGCTTAGGCGACCCGTCCTCCTTCTCTTCCTCCTCCTCCTCCTCCTCCTCCTCCTCCTCCCTCCTTCTCCTCCTCCTCCTCATCCTCCTCCTCCTTCCGTTGCCATTTTGGCTCAAGGTGGGGACAGGCCCCATTTGAGAGAGGCAGCCTCTTTTCCGAGGCTATCCTGGAGTCAAATCCAGGCGGACACTTTCCCCGCTGGCGTGCTCGTGCCCGAGCCGTCGGCATCCCCTCGCTGCTCGCCGCAATGCCTGAAGTTGGCGAGGGTATCGCGCAAATCCTCGAGCAGCTCGGGAGGATCACAGGACGATTGACCAGCATCGAATCCGCGCTCCCTGGCATCCACGAGCTTCGCGTCTCGCTCACGGCCCAGGAGACCGCTATGCAAGGCATCAACAAGCGCATCGGCGTGCTTGAGGCGAACATTCGTGCTTCGTCTGAAGCTGGTGCTCTCGCTGCCCTTCGAACCGATTCAGAGAGCCGCATTGCTGCTATCTAGACATCACCGACTCAGAGCTCAGCAAGGGATTCCTCGTCAGGTCCGCCCGCTTCGCGTCGAAAGGTGTCGGCACCACCGAGTCATGTTAATTCGCGTGTGGGAGATGAGCACGATCCGTGCAAGGTGTGGATTGGAGGCTTCACGAGGCCCATGTTAACGACCACCATGGAGGCGCATGGTCGCACACTTCTCGGTCTTCTCCCTTCTCACATCCGTCAGGCTGGCGTGAGCATCGAAGCCCACAACCTCGCCAAGAGCTACTCTATCACGTTCAACAGCTCGCTCGACGCCTCCTCGTTCGTTGACCACGGCAGGGCCCATGGCATCCTGTGGCAGGACAGCGCGTCTGGCTCCCACATCCCCCTCCGCTGCAGGAAGGACGCAGGCAGAAGAACCAAGTTCTAGGCAAACTTTGGCAGGCAGTCGATACCCGCCCGCGACAAGCAGGCACATGGAATGAGCAGCGTTTCAAACTCGGAGTCAACGGCTTCAGGGGCATCCTCCTCATCGCCGTCGGTGAGGCCGTGTATGAGTTGTTCACAGTCAAGGAAGGGGACTACGGCCAGTACGAGATCGTCCACTCCCCCGACGGCACCGCCAAGTTCGACATATCGCCTGAACAGGCGGGCTCCATTATAGCGACAGCCCGTGCCAGCTAGGGGTCTCCCACGCCGTTTCGATCAGGGTCTACGTATTCGTCAGGGGCGCCTGGTATGAGGGTTCCATACCAGCCATGCATGTCTACCTTTGTGTCGAGCTCTTCCTCTTCCGCGTCTGCGGGCTCTTCCTCCACCTCGTCCTGGTCTTCCGCGCCGCCTGGGCCCATGAGGTTCCCGTCTTCGGCTGGGCCTGAGTCTTTCCGCCCTATTCCTAGATCCTGGACACACTCACCACACATAGTCAAGGCACATATCAGTTTCTGTCCTGGAACGATCGGTCGCTCTTCGGGGGGCCCACTACATGTCTGGATACCGTCAGAAGAAAAATGTCACGCTTAGTAACCTACATCCAGAAATACCACGTCGTGTGCATCCACGAGGCCAGGGGCTTTTTTTTCTTGACCTTCAGGGAGTCTGCTCCGAAGTGTACGACTCATATGGTATTGGGTCTTTCTTCGAAGACAGGGCTGCTGGAGGCGTAATTATGTTTCTGCATCCGTCGCTCCGCGACGATTTCAAGTACTGCCGATACGCCGAATTAGTCCAGGGTCGCATCCACTCTCTCACTCTTGCTGGTCTCAGAGGCACTTTTCAGATCTCCAACATCCATCTTGACCCTGCTTTCCCTCTCAGCGAACAGAAGCGTCAGCTCATGGTTCTCCGTCGCACTCTCCTGCCCGGCCAAGCTGAGTTTTGTGCTCGGGGACTTCAATTTCCCCAGTCGAGGCGAAGGCTCGTTTCACGTCAGTGGCGTTGTCAACGATTCCAGCAATGACGCTGCTGCGTTCTGCCCCCAGCACTTCGGTGACTTGCGCGAAGTCGAACAGACGTCTTTCACGCACAGGGCCACTCAGCAGGTCGATGGTGTTCAGAAGATCGTGAGCATGAGCCGTATCGACAGAATAAACACAAACATATTCAGCGCTATCCTCCTCGAGCTCCACCCCAAGTCTCTCACCCTCGCGCCGATCTCGAAAGTAGGGCAGCTCTCTGATCACGCGCCGGCGTGTCTCACATTATCCCCGGGTGGCAAGATGGGCTTCAGAGTTCCTGCATGGGCCCCCAAGCACTGGCACTTCCCGATCTGCGTCCAGGAACTGCTCGACGCTGTTGGCCCGCTCGACATCGACCCCGCCACGCACCGCACTCAGATGAAGGATGTCGTTGTTCAGGCGAGTAAGAACGTCCTCCAGCTTAGCATCGAGCAGGCCAACAAATCCGTCGAGGAAAAGATTGCCTGGTCTCTCGCAGCCCTGCGTGGCACTCTGCGAGGTCTTTTGTGGCTTGTCGGCAAGGCCCTGCGCGCGTGCCCGCTGCTCGCCAAGTTTCTCTGCCCGCAGTCTGGCATTTGGATAGATATGCGCGCGTTTCACTCTCATCTGACTGATCTCAAGAATGAGCACATCCAGAAGCAGATGAGCGGCGTCGAGCAGCAGCCGATATCCGACCAGCGCAAGCAAGAAGCCAATATAAAAATCCACAGATATCAGTCAGCGCGGGGGCGGAAGCACCGCAGGATTTCTCTTGCTGGCGTGTCCGACCCGACTGGCAAGGCCATAACCGAGCCAGAGCAGGTAGCGATGCATCTTGCCGACCGCTGGGGCAAGGTTCATCAAGGCATTCCTGGATCTGTCGAGGGCCGACAACAGCTGCGGGAGTTTGTCCGGACCTGCACCCCCCCAACATCTTCTGGAAGCTGGGGCGTCTGGAATTTGGGAAGTTGATTTCTCGTTCTGGGGATTTGTGTCCTGGGCCCGACGGCATACCCGATGCCTGCTATGCAAAAAAGGGTGCAGCAGTTGTCGACTCTTTGTGCGCTCTTTACTCCGTCCTGCTCGAGCAGGGCTACCTTCCGCCGCAGTTTAATCGGGGCATGGCCGTTTTCCTTGCCAAGGGCAGCGACCCAGATGACACCTCCTCCCAGATCATACGTTAGCCTGAAACTACTAGACCTATTACCCTTCCCAACTCTGACAACAAGCTCATCTCCCTTGCCATCGATAGGCCACTTTCCCAGATTGCCTCCCAAACTGCACTTGCCAACCAGCGGGTGTGTATTCCTGGGGGATACATGGACGAAAACATATTCGACCTCGAGAGCAGGGCAGTTATGTGGCATGCTAAGTCTGGGCACGCGCATGCTGGCATGCTATACTATGACGTGCGGTCCGCTTTCCCCAGCCTCTTGCATGAAATGATATTATGGGTCTTAACCTGCATGGGGCTCCCGTCTAACATCCTTAGGTGTATTCAGGCCCTGTGGGCGGGCGTCGCCGTCGAAATCAATTTCTGCGAGCTCCATGGGCAATCCTTCCTGGCTTCTCGCGGGGTCAAACATGGCTGCCCTCGTTCTGGGGCTCTCTTTTGCATCGCCTTCGATCCGGGTTTACGCTACATGCTTACGAGGATCCCTAGTGGTTTGTACTGGTTGACCGCATTTGCAGACGACGTCGGCGTCGCTGCCGCGAACATCTTCAGCGCCTTTAAAGCTCTGACGCCGTGCTGGCATCTCGCTGGCGCTGCTGCTGGTCTGCATATACATCTCTCTAAGACGATTCTCGCGACCCTCGGCAGCCTCAGCGTCGCCGAATGCCAGCAGCTCATGCGCGAGATAGGAGTTCGCCCAGACAGCCTCAATTTCGAGCATCTTGGGAAGTACTTAGGGATATCCCTTGGGAACGGCGGGTGGAATCTTTCTTGGCTCGCCCCATCCAGCAAGAGCATTTCGAGGGCTCAGGATGTCAAAAGTCTCGGCCCCGGCCTTTGCAAGTCCATCATGTGCTTCAACCTTCTCTCCTTCTCGGTCCTCTCACATGTGATGCACTTTTACCCGCCTCCGAAAGCAGCGTTCACGACCGTTGGAAAAGCCCAGCAGAGTCTGACGAACGCCCCGAACAATAGCCTGTCCCAGGGGATCTTCCAGAATCTCAAAGAGTGGGGCTTCCCAATGCAGGCCAGAGCTCTGGCGCCAGCTGGGCGTGCAGCCATGCGTCGCACCGCAGTCATGTCCGCGGCGTTCGACCGCGCCAAAACAGCCATCGAGAGCGACGACGATAACTATATTGTGTTGGCAGCGGGATACTGTGTATCAGGAGTCCCCCATCTTCCATCTCATCTCCAACTACAACGCTCTGTCACAGATCCCGACCACGCCTGTCTTCGGAGTTTCCAGATTCCAGAATCGATCTGAGTCCGCCCTGAGTGCCCTTTCTCCTTTCCCCCTCCGCTCTGCCCTTCGTGATCGTCCGAGCAAATGTGGCGTGATGCCCGCTCCCGACCAGCTTGACCTCTTGTCTGTCGCTCTGAAGCGTGTCTCTCGTTTAGCTCCCACTTGTGTGTCCAGCAGTGTCGCCCGCGCTATATGTAATGCCTGGTGCGCCACCCGCCGATTTCGAGGTGCCGCCGAGCCGTGTCGATTCTGCCACCAAGCCAGTGCCGATAGTATGCTCCACACTCTAGTTTGCGCGTGCACGCCCCATGTTCTGTCCCTGCTTCCTAATCTTCCCCCCGATTTCCGTACTCACACAGCGGGTGCGCGCGCGTCGGTCTTCAGTCTTTTACCTCTCAGTGATTTGCAGCTCCTCTCTGTCGCCTTGTATATTGACATCTGTTGCGCAGCATATCATGAATCAAAACACTGGCCTCGGACGAGCCCGCTCGCCGAGCGGGCTCGGCTTCTCAACTTCGGCGTGGCTCGCATCCGCCAGCTGCGCAGGCGGGCCCCGCTTCTTTTCTCTGCTGGCCTTGCTGATGCAGGCTGAGCCTCGGAGGGAGCCGTCGCCCCGCCGTCGTCGGTCGTCCCCTGGGGCTGTGCACTCCTCCTCCTCCTCCTCCTCCCCGTCCTCCTCCTCCTTCCCCCTCCTCCTCCTCCTCCCCCTCCTCCTCCTCCTCCCCGGGTTGCCTGCGTCCCTGGGGGAAACCGCGCAGGAGGGGGGGGGCCTCCTAGAGACGCCCCCGCGTCTCTTAGAAGGCGCCAGCCTTGTCTGCTGATGTGGGGCGGCGCGGGCCGGCGCCTTCTAAGGTGCAGCCTCCTTCCAAGAATCGGGGGTTCGTAGAGTCAAGCAGTTGGAGGCGTTTTGGCTCGCCTATATGCCCACCAAAGAACGTTCTCAGAACCTTTAGTGATTGGCACGAACTGTTTTCAGAACGTGTCTGGCTGGGGTTGTCTTGTTTTTCACATCGGGCTGATGCTCTAAGAACATCGCTTTTGTTCTTAGAACATGTGTGGGTTCTAAGAACATGTCGTGGCAGGCGTATAGAAATGCCGGGACGGTCGGTCCCTGCTCAGGATTCGTAGAGGGAGGTTTATCCCAACGTGGGGTTGAAGAACGGGCCCAGATGGACGCTCCTGTTCAGCGCGCTTCCTTCTTCCAGTTGCCTTTCGGAACGATTTTCTTACCAGCCCCACCTCTGGCCCAACCCCACTTTTGCCCCCCCCCCCCCCCCTCGAAAGAAGCATTCCCCCGTCCCCCGACCCCCTTGCGCGCGCCATCCGGACGTTTCCTCAGAGGTCCGCCGCTTCGATCACCTCCCCTCCCCATCCACCCCCCCCCCATTTTCCCCCCTCCCCTCCTCCTCCCCTCCCCCTCCTCCCCCTCTTCCTCCCCCTCCTCCTCCCCCGTCCCCCTACCCTGCTTCGTCCCCCCTCACTCCCTTGTGCGCGCCGCCAGCCTCCCCTCCCGGCGGCAGGCTCCCGCGGCTCGCAGCAGGGCGCGGCGTCGCCCACCGGCGCCCAGGGGTCTTCGTCGGGCGCCGGCGGGCCCGGGGAAGAGAGGTCCGCGGCCGCGGGGCGGCAGGGTCCCAGAGGGAGGAGGAGGGAGGAGGAGGTGGAGGAGGAGGAGGAGGAAGAAGAGGACGGGTCGCCCAAGCCCTTCGGGGAAACCTTTCACCCCGTCGCTGCGGGAAAGATGCGCACGGCGGAGAACGACAAACCCAGAGATCCAACGCATTGAGAAAGTCAAAACGGAGGTTTCTCGCAGTTCTCGTCCTCTAAGGGACCTTACCAGGCCTCGGGACTGTCCAAAAACGTATCAGGATGAAAAGCCGGTCCTGGGGAAAGGGTCGAGATTGGGTCGAGATTTCCGGACATCGGAACTTTGGGATTGGGTCGAGTTTTTTGGACATCGGGTATCGGAATGGTTGAAAAAATCACGACATCGGATCTCTGGGGCGAGGGAAGGTCGGGAGCGGCCAAGACTTGGCCAAGGTGGGGGGTGGCGGTTAACCGCATGCCCCCGATACTGAAGCATTTTTCCCCCTTCCCACGAACCTCATGAGAGCCCCCGGCCTCCGCAGTTTTGTGCGGCGGTGGGGAGCGGCGAGTCCGATCTGCAGCATTACCAGGAAGTACACATCGTAGACTGAACCGTCTTACCACGAAGCGCAGTATACTTGTGTTGGGTAGCCTCTCATACATCCGAACACCATTTAGTACTACACTACCATTACTACCAGTATGAGTATTATTACTACTACGACTACTCAGTACTACTACTCAGTACTACTACTCAGTACTACTACTACTACTACTACTACTCAGTACTACTACTCAGTACTACTACTCAGTACTACTACTACTACTACCGATTATTACCGACTACTCAGTACTACTACTACTACTACTACTACCACTACTACCACTACTACTACTACCTCTACTATTACTACTACTACTACTACTACTACTACTACTACTACTACTACTACTACTAATACTACTACTACTATTACTACTGCTACTACTACTACTACTACTACTACGACTACTACTACTACTACTACTACCACTACGACTACTACTACGATTACTACTACTACTACTACTGCTGCTACTTCTACTACTACTACTATTACTACTACTACTACTACTACTACGACTACGACTACGACTACTACTACTACTACTACTATTATTTGTACTATTACTACTACTACTACTACTACTATTACTACTACTACTACTACTGCTGCTACTACTACTACTACTACTCCTATTACTACGACTACTACTACTACTACTACTACTACTACTACTTCTACTACTACTACTACCACTACTACTACTACTACTACTACTACTACTTCTACTACTACTACTACTACTACTACTACTACTAATATTACTACTACTACGCCTACAACTCGACTTCTACGACGACGACTACTACTACTATTACTAGTACTACTACGACTACTACTACTACTTCCACTATTACCACTCCTACTACTACTACGACTACTACTACTACTACTACTACTACTACCACGACTACGACTAGTACTACTATTACTACTACTAATACTACTACTACTACGGATACTACGGCTACGACTACGACGACTACAAGCATGTTTACTAGTATGCTTATTATTGCTACTACGACGGCGACTTCGATCACTCCTACTATTACGACTACCACTACACTTCTATTACTACTACAACTATTACTACGACTACTAGTACTAATATGACTACCACAACTACGACTACTTGTATAACTACTTCTACTTCTACTACTACTACGACTACTACTACTATTTATCCTAGTACTACTACTACGACTACCGTCTACGACTACTATTGCTGATGCTGCTACTACTGCTACTGCTGCCAGTGCTTCTGCGACTACGACTACTACGGCTTGCAGATGCTACTTCTATTATTTGTGTTCTTTCCAAAGCTACTTTTTCCATGGTTGGTACTACTACCACAACTACTACTACTACTACGACGATCGCTACGACTATGACTACTGCAACTACGACGACGGCGACCACTAGTTATACCACTACTACTACCAGTGCTACTACTACTACTACTACTACTACTACTACTACT
The DNA here is from genome assembly GCA_963575745.1 of Prorocentrum cordatum. Lineage (NCBI taxonomy): Eukaryota > Dinophyceae > Prorocentrales > Prorocentraceae > Prorocentrum > Prorocentrum cordatum. The sequence continues at coordinate 646,556 of CAUYUJ010015660.1, forward strand.
ACTACTACGTCCATTATTCCCACTACTACTACTACTACTACTACTACGACCACTACTACAACCACCGTTACTACTACTACCACTTCTACTACTACTACTACTACTACTACTACCCTTACTACTACTACTACTACTACTACTACTTCTACTACTACTACGACTACTACTACTACTACCAATGCGACTGTTACTACCATCCCCACTACTACTACTACTACTACTACTACTACTACTACTACTACTACGTCTACTACTACTATTACTACCACGGTTCCACCACTACTAGTACTACTACTACTACTACTACTACTACTACTGCGACTACTACTACTACTAATACTACTACTACTACTACTCCTCTACTACGAGTACTACTACTACAACTACTAATACTATTGCTACTCGTACTACTACTACCACTATTACTACTACTACTACTCCTACTACAACTACTACTACTACTTCTGCGACGACTACTACGACTACTATTACGACCACTCCCACTACTACTACGACCTATTACTAACACTACTACTACGACGATTACTACAAATATTTGTATTAACGCAACTAGCATTACTAGTGCGACTACTACGACGACAACAACGACTACGACTAGTATTATTTTCTTACTACTGGTACAAGTTCAAATACCACTACGATGACGACGATGATCACCACTACGTACGACTACTACACACTTTTACCAATCTACCGGCCTACCGACCTACTGATTACGACGTATTAGTAGTAGTAGTAGTAGTAGTAGTAGTACTACTACTACTACTACTACTATTACTACCAATACGCCGACTACTACTACCATTACTGCGACGAGTATGACAACTACGTCTCCCACGTCTACTATTTCAATGACAGGTACTACTACTACGACAACTACTATCACTACGATTACTACTACTACTAGTATTACGACTACGACTACGACTGTTGTTACCATTAATAATACTATTACTATTATCACTACTACTACTACTACTACTACTACTACTACTACTACTACTACTACTACTACTACTGCTACTACTGCTACTACTACTACTACTACTGCAACTACAACTATTACGACTACTACTACTACTACTACTACTATTACTACTACTACTACTACTACTATTACGGCTACCACTACACCAACTACTACTACGACTACTATTACTACTACTACTACAACAACTACTACTACTACTACTACTACTACTACTACGACTATTGCTACTACTACTTGTACTACCGCTATCTCTACGACTACTATTTCGACGACGACTACTACTACTGCTAGCATTACTGCTATCGCTACAACGATTGCTACGGCGATGGCGTTCATGATTGCCACTACTACAGCTAACTTCACTCCGTACACTGTAGTTCCGTATACCGCAAAGCTGCACATGCGAGTTGCCGGGGGACGTATATCTTGTTTTTTGAAACCCGAATGTCATTACGTCCAACCTGCAATTATCGGGGGCATCGGGTGAAAAAGGGGAAAAATATTTGGGCCATGGCCATGATAACTGCCACCCCCGGACAACAAAGTTCACCCCAAACCCTGAGACCTCATCATCGCCAGGCAGTGCAGATTTGGTCGTGGTTCATCGCGGGGAAAGTTGCGAATCGACGTTGCTATCTTCTCGCGCTGGTCAGCAACATCATCAAAAGCGCGTGGCATGGAAATCCGGTTCTCATCATTTCAGCTTTTGCAAGTCACAAGCGTCTGTCAAAGCTACGAGGTTCTCACCATTTCAATTTATCCAGATCACAAGCGCGCGGCAGGGCTATGGGGTCGATTGACCAGCCCTTCCCGAGTCGGCAACGCGCGGCAGTGCTATGGTGGTCATCATTCTTTTCATCATCCGCATCACCATGGTCCGCATCATCCTCAGTTTCCTCGATGCTGCGATCCGCCAGGGAAGCTTTGATTGCCCCCCTGGACCCCGAACGTTAGTAACCCCAGGGGTTGGATATCAGGGGCACTGTGGCAGTTCCCCAGATTCCATGGTGCCTCTTCTGATTTTTCCAATGCGTCCTCTACCCTCCCCCCTTGTGGCTGCGCACGTGCCTCGGGCCATGATCTGCGAACCCCCTTCTTGGACGCCCCCCCCTCTTTGGACGCCCTTGAGAATTGAAAGAGGGACAAACTATTGGTGCACTCGCCTCAGATCTGGCATCTCCTTACACCCGCCTATCAATTCTCATTGCGCTGTTTTTTTTATTCGCGGACTCGTGTAGTAACCGACGTAGAATTCCAACATTGCCCACCCATTCCGTGTTATGCGAAAGCGGAAGCATGAGCAGCTACATAGATAGGAGGGGGAAGAGAAGGAGGATCAGGAAGAGGAGGAGGAGGGGGAGGCGACGGACGAGCAGGATGATGAACAGGAAGAAACACAGGAGGGAACAGGACGAGGACGAACAGCAGCAGCACGGGGTGGAGAGAGAAGAGGGACGAAGAGGGACCTTTACCCCCTCGCGTCGTTAAAAAGTCGCGACGGGAAGTTGTGACAGTTGTTGGCCACATGGGGGCCCTCAGCGGGCCCCGCGGGGCTGTCGAACCACGACTCGGGAGGAAGAGCTGGTCCGGGGGAGGTGCTCTAAACGCCCGGGGGGCCCACGCTCCGACAGAGACACACAAGAACAGAAAGCACAAAAAACACACAGGAGGAGGAGGAGGAGGAGGAGGAGGAGGAGGAGGAGGAGGAGGAGGAGGAGGAGGAGGAGGAGGAGGAGGAGGAGGAGGAGGAGGAGGAGGAGGGGGAGGGTCAGAGGATGGCGAGTTGACGCAACGGCAGGTGGCCTTCGGGGGAGCCAGGCCGCTCGGCACGGCTGGACGCAGTTCCGGAAATATGTTGCGTCTGGACACCAGGAATGGTCCAGGACCGATTTTGAGTCGCCGTTGTCTCAATTCGCCCTGCTCCGAGAAGAGGAGGGGCGGGGGGGGGGGAAGCAGGTGGAGTCGGAGGGGGCACGCGGGAATCGAGGGAGGGGTATGGATGGGGAAGGGGTAGAGGAGAAGGGAGGGCAAGAGAGAGAGACTATATATATGTATATTCACATATAGACATACAAGTAATACACATATAGACATACAAGTATTACACCGGGGATTAACCAAATCAGTGGGTTTCCATTATTCGCAATCACTCCACGTCTGCCCGTTTTTTTTTTTCTCTCTCTCTCTCTCTCGTTCTCTCTATTTATCGTTCTTTATCTCTCTCTCTCTCGTGATCCCTCTCTCTTTGTCTCTCTCTCTATTTCTCGTTTTCTTGTTCTATCTCTCTCTCTCTCTCTCGTTTTCCCTGGTTACGTATAAAGGTATACATATATATCATATATATAGAGGTTTCTCTCTCTCTCTCTCTCACTCTCCCCTTTCCTCTCTCCCTCTCTCTCTCTCTATGTCTCTCTCTCTCTCTCGTTCTCCCTATCTCGTTCCTCAGGTATATAATCGTACGCCACTGGCTTGATGTTTTCCTCATGCATATATATATATGTATGTATGTGTGCATCTCTCGCTCTCTCTCGATTTCTCTATCCATCGTTCCATCTCTCCAGCTCTCCCTCTCTCTCCCAGTATGTCCTTCTCCCTTTGTCTCTCTCTCTCTCTCTCTTTCTATCTCTCTCTCTCAATGTCTCTGTCTCTCTCTCTATATATGTGTGTGTGTTTCTTCTCTTCTCTCTCTCCTCTCTCTCTCTCTCGCTCTCCTCCTCTCGCTCACTCTCTGTATATATATAGGTGTCGAGATGTGTATATCTCTGGTCAAGTATGCTCTCTACTATCTGATATGAGCTCATTGCCTTCCTTCGCATCCACTGATTGGTCCGGGACCTCCTGCCCATGAGCCGAAGAAGCCCGGACTTTAGCCGCCCTCCAAAATTGGCCCGGATACCGGCAACCCAGGAGCCAGGAAGTTGTCATTTGGCCGTTGCGTTAGTTCTCGGTGGCCAAGTGGCTGGCGTTAGAGAGTTCTGGAGAAGTTGCGCCAGACAGCGACCTGGCGAGATGCTGGCTGGTTGATGCTCCCCACCAAGCATGAGACAATGCGGTGCCCACGGCCCAGAGGCCTCCGCGACGACCATCAGATGCAAAAGGCAGAGCGGCGCGGCTTGAGACGCGCTCACGGCGACCAGCGATTGGGGGCAGATTCGGAAGCTTCGGAAAGGTGTGCCGTGGCAACAAGGAAGGTTTTGCGACGCCAGCAAGCAAGCAGACGACAGCGACCAGCACGCCAACACATTGACTGAACACTTGGGAACATCCAATGGGCAATGCGACCGATCGCTGCCTTGCTGGACACCTCGCCCATCCACGAGGAGTTCATGATTGACCAGGGCGTGATCACTGACGCTGTCAGGCCGCCCGGAAACTGAAGCGAAGCAGGGTTGGTGGCATAATTTGACGAGGTACCGCCTGAATTCTGGGAAGCCGCAACCGAGGATGGCATGCTTCTGATGGGGGGGATGTACTCGCTTCTGCAACTGGTGTGGCCTCGAGAAACAGTTCCGCAGGATTGCCACACATCAGAAGCACGGACAACACACAAGAAGGGGGACCCAGCGTCGTGCGACAGTTATCGGCCCATCAGCCGACTGCCCTTCGGGTACACGATCTTCGCCGCCATCTTCCTGCAGAGAATCAGTGAAGAGGGTGCCGAATATCGTCTCTGGAAAACGCAAGTGGTGTTCAGAGCGCAGCGCGGGACCGCCGACGCAGTCTTCGTTGACCGCCGCATCTTGGAAGACGCGTGGTCCACAAAAGGAAGGCAACCGACTTTCCTCGCGCTCAACTGGGCGAAGGCGTTCGACTTTGTCTCCCACACGCACTGGCCACGTCGTCTCTCAGCTTCGGCCTCCTGGGCAAACTTGCGCACATGGCTTGGTCCATGCACGAGAACCGTTCATATGTAGTTGGAAACGTTCGGCAAACATATTCGAAACACTGGCAGCATTATGGCATCTGCCAAGGATGCCCGTTGCCGCCCTTGTTACTCACAATCGTAATGACCACACTGCTGACATACTCTTACATTGTGTTGCGCGAGAATCTCGGCGACGTCCCCGCTGGACGATTTGCCAGGAGGCTCGTTCACGGTAATTGACGCCCCCCACCATCGGCAGTGACCCGGCATGAATCCAGGAGTTGATGCACAGCGTACAACAATGCGGAGTACATTACGGATTGCAGTTCCAGTGGAAGAAACGGGAGGGCATGGGCGTCAAATCCGGCATTGACATTCTGAACAATTAGGGGGTACCGTTCGAAAACAAGCAATCGTTATATATATATATATATGTGTATGGACATGTGTCCATCTACGTATAAACATATGCTTATACATACTTGTGTATATATGTAGATTTACTGGTCCATCTATGACTGTCGATGGCAGGTTCGGGGCTGAATTCGGCCGCCGTTTTTGGGCAACCGCGAGCGATTTCAAGACGTGTCGTTCCATTTGGTCACATTCCAGGTTCAGCAGGAAGCATAAGCTTCGCATATTCAACGCTTGTGTTGTCTCGAGGCTGACCTACGCACGGTTGACCGCGTGCTTGAACGAAGCACAGCGGCATTGGTTCGATAGCGTTCAAAGTCGCGGCGCGCGAAGGATTTGCCGTGCACCACCAGCCTGCGTTAGTCCAGTGCCCAGCGCTGCTCCGCTCGAAGTCGCTTCTGGGGAGACTCTCCGCGAAGAACTCGCCAGATGACGGATGCCTTGTTTTCATGGGGCAGTACAGTTGGCCAGGCGACCCGCGAATGACCCAATGCGGCGTTCGGTATTTCGACCAGGTGCCATACCGCTGCGCCGCCCGACCCGCCCGCAGAGGCGAGGCCGACCTCGACAGACGTTGGGGGGGGGGGCATCGCGTGGTGCGCAACTGCTCGGGAGTTACTGGCTCGCGCGCCTGCGCTTCGCCGACTACTTACGCCCAGAGCGCGGTGCAGCACGCGCGTGGGAATTGTATGCTAAAGGCGCCCGAGTGGTTTCCATGTTTCCTTTTCTCACGCACCGTCTGGTGCAAGGCTTTACCTGACTGGACCTGGCCGAAATCGACCCGACAACGTTTCATCTATCCGTTTGTTTGTGTTGGGCCCGTTTCAGTGAGGCATTTATGGATAAACGTTAGAAAAAAAGAGAGAGAGAGAGAGAGAGAGAGAAAACAAAAAAACAAACGAAACAAACATGATAGATGCAACCCACCATTGAGACAGCGGGCCAGGGGATCTGCATTGAGAGGTGGCGACTCGCATGCACGTGCACAAAGAAGTATTTATGTAGCTGTACGCACGCGCATGCGACGATGCCTCTGCACATGTCCCGAATTATGACATGCATATTCAGCTGCACGGAGGGTCCAGCACGGAGAGTCCGAGAGATTCGAAGAACAAGCAATTCCACAAACATACAGGTTCGTAGTTCCGTGCGGGTTTCCAGATCAGCATTGGACCCCGCAGCGCGCCAGGGGAGGCGCCGGAGGCGCCTACCCAGGACATTTGCGCGGAATTCCCAGAGTTCATGCTTATGCAGGTGTTCTTGTTCCAGGCGCTGTTTCTTTATGTTTTTTTGTTTTTAAAAATAAAACAAAAACAAACAAACAAACAAACATGTTCTTGTACAGTTGTCGTGGGGCCAGGTTGCGAACCGCTACTTTCTGGACCTTTTCTGGGGCGCACTCTGGCCAGGAAGTCGCGGCAAGCCCAGCCGTGGCGACGCGGGCCCCCCAGAATGGAGGGGCACGGTCGGTTCGCGTCGTGTCGACCAGCGGCGGCCCCGCAGCCAGCGTTTTCAACGCTGAATAACGCCAGCGGCCCTGGCTGCAGGAACGGACTACCTTCCAGGGTTGAACGATCCCTGCGGCGTCAGAGACTGAGGCCGACGTCGCCTCGGCGCGAACTTGCCGTAGCATTCAGTCGGGCCTGCCCCTCTGCAGGAGGAAAACTCAAAAATAGTCAAAAAGACAGTATGGGGAGTATTCGTTTTATTTTTTGTTTGGACCTCTTGGAGTATGTTTGGGCTATGTTTCACTGTTCCTCCAAAATGGACTGGCCCGACTGGACCGTGGCAGCTTGCTCCCCTGGACGGGGCGGCGGCCTCCCGCTGCCCGCTCCGTCGGCCAGGTCGGCCGCCTCCCACGGCTCGTCTGGCAGCGGGGACCTCCAGCACGCGCCCCCGCAAGGATCCGCCCCGCCCAGGGGCGCCGCGGCCAGCCGGCAGGGCACGGGAGCAGCAGCAGCAGCAGCAGCAGCAGCAGCAGACCCAGAGATCCAACGTATTGAACAAAAACAAGGCGAACGTTTTTCGCAATTTTCGGCCTGTGGGGGACCTCGCCGGGCCCCAGGACCGTTCAAAACGGCTCAGCATGAAAAACAAGTCCCTGAGGGGCGATGCGAGGACGACAAAAACCGGACGCCTTCTCGGGGGCGGCAAAGAGGGGGTTGATGGCCAGGGGGTGGTGGATAGCATGGCGTAGGCCATGATGTTGCCTCAGATGTCATGGCGCCTCTTCTTATGTCATTACGTCCCTGGCCCCCTCCCTGGGCCGCGCACATGCCGCGGGCCATGATTTGCGCCTCCCCCTCTTGGACGCCCCCCTCTTGGCCGCCCCCGACCTTCGCGTGGTGAAACAAAAACCTTGAGGTCCGTGGCTGTTGTGGGCCCTTCGGGTCCTTTGCCGACCCCCATGGCCGTCAAAAATGACTCGGAATGAGCCGTCCCTGGGGAAGATATCCAGACGTCTGGGGGCCTTCTGGATGATTACGGGGTGAAGGAGAAAGAGGAGGGGAGGGAAGGAAGAGGAGGCGGGAAAAGGACACCACCCTGTCTCGGAACGATCGCGCGGCTAACGCCAGGCTATATTACCAGACGTTGCGCCTCTGGCACGTTGCACAGTGCCGTCGGCCTTCACGCCACAACATGCACTGCTGGAGTGGTGGGAGGGTCGGAAATCAGGAGGATCCCGGAAAAGGAACAACGGAATACACAAATTGTCGGAGGTCCGCGAGGACCTCCGCTAAATTATTGTTGTGTCGTGTTTGTTGTTCTAGGGACAGTGGAAGTGGGAAGAGGAGGGGGGAGTAGGAACAGCCGGAGCAGGACCAGGTCTTACCGACCTTCGGCGAACGCCACCTGTCTAGAATACGCACAGACCAACCGCCGACTTCGCGCACATAAAGTCATACGCGCCCCGTAACACCCAAGCGATGCGCCGAATTGAATGCTACCTACTACTACCCCCTAGCCTTCGGAGTGACGGTCGCGTGTCTGGCGGCCGATATCACGCAATCGGGCAGGCACGAATGCTAATGTACCGCCCACCTGACAGAAATGCAGAAATTCTGCGTCTCGGTCGCACGCTTTGGATTGGCACACACACACGCCCGCGTAACTACGTGCTTGCAGCATGTTGGTACGCTTGGCTTGGATGTTACGAGGGGCAGCACGTTTGAACATGTTTGGTTTACGAGAAACGGTGGCAGAATTTGGGTCAGTCATGCTATTACGCATGCCGTATGTCATATGTGTGCACATTACAAATGTTGGAGCCGTTCATTAAATATGATTCCGCGCACGCTCACACACACAAGCAAACACGCGCTGACACCATGCATGTGCAGCAAACGCAGTACTTGAACAGGTACGGCCAACCCGTATAGTAAGCTTGAGATACGTTCAAGGTTATTGTTGCATCCCTCCCCTTCTGCCCATCATTGGCCGCTTTCGCTGGCCGCGCCCCTCTCGCAAAGTGTCGCCATGGCCTTCCAAGGCCCTGGCATCCTTGCCGCTCGTCCTGGGGGTGCGTGCACAGTAATGACTTAGCACATCGATCCACATTGTTGTTGCTCCGCAGTCGTCCAGGCTCTCGAGCTTCTGGCACCGCATGCAGTCGGTGTTCAGGGTCCTCTTTGGCCACTCTGACCATCATCCTTCGCGACGCGGCCGAGCGGCAGTGGACCGCGGGCCCTGCGATTCCCCGTTCGGACTGCGGCTCCTGCCGAGGCAATCGTCCAGCCCGACGTGTTGGAGGAGGTGGTTCGACGTCTCAAGGCGGAGGCGTGCGAGTGCAGGACTGTCGAACACGACACAAAGCTGATCGCAGCCACCGCGCTGGCGCTGTGTACGGGCCAAAATTTCATATTCGTGCTGTTCCTCTTCGGGCGTTGGTCTTGCTCCCGTCGCGATGGCATTCGTTGCGGCTCGTCGTCCGCTCCGCCTCGCGGACACAGGAAGGCCCTTTTCGGTGCAGGAGTTGTCGAGCAGTCTGCGGCCAGGTCGGCTAACGGCTATCAAGTACGCCGCAGAGGATTTGTAACACGAAAGGGTCGCTATGGGCCCGGAGCTTCGCAACGTTGAGGGCCTCGTCACTAGTTGGTGGGTCTTCACTCCCGACGAGGATTTCCACGAGGAGGATATATCGATGGAGGCGGGCGTGGGCGAGCGGCTGATGCTACTCGATCCGGCGGGAACTTGCCTTCGCGCCCTGCCAGAGAAGTTCTACAGGTTCGCGGATGGGGCCTATCCTGCCGACGACCGTGTCCGGCACGAGGCCCAGCAGGTTGTGGCTCGGATGCGGTCAGCGGGACAGGAGCCGCCCGCTCTCACGCACTACGTGACCGTGGAGGGCGAGCTTGCTCCGCTGCCTGGCGTGGGGCGGCGGCTCCGACGGGGAGGCGCTGGACTTGCTGCGGCGGTTAACGGGGCCGCCACGCCCCCGCTGCCGCCCCCGTCAGAGGCTCCCGCGGCGGAGGGCGAGGGGCCCCCAAAGACCCGCGATGCGGTGGCGCCTTTTCGGGCTGCGCTGCCCGAGCGCCCCGCTCCTCGCGACGGCCTAGCGTGGCTCATCACCGAGAATGCCGAGGGCCACGAGACCATGGGCATGGAGGTGACGCCGCGCGCTAGGGACGTCATCGTGACGTCGACGGACGGGCTCGTCCACAGGCACGGCACCTTCTTGCGCGTCCTGGCGGTGGCCAGCAGCGAGTGCGCGAAATCCGTAAAAAGGGCCCCGTGCACGATGCGGTGGCGCGGCTTCGGCGGAAGGCCCTTCGGCGCTTCGCGCTCGGGCCGCTGACGAGATGCCCGCCCTGGCCGACGACGCGCGCACCCTCTGGGTCGACTACGATGAGGCGGGTGAGAGGTTCAAGGGCTGGAAGAAGCCGCCCAGGAAAGCAGGGGGGGGGCCCATCACCGCGGTGGAGGTCCAGGGGCCTCCTGGAGGCCTCCCTCCACCTCGCGCGGCACACGGAGCGCCCGGCCGCGGGCGATCTCCTGCCGCCACCGCGACGGTGGTGGCAGGAGATCGCCCGCGGCAGGGACATCTCGAAGACGGATCGGGTCTACCGCGAGATGACCACCTTGACGGAGAGTTTCAAGCTGTTCGGCGAGTGCGACCAGCTCAACTTGGGCGCGTCGGCGGGCATCGAGAAGATGGCTCGGCGGATCCTGGGCGTGATCGACGCCTACTCCGCGGGCAGCGGGATTCCTTCGTGGCGCGTGGCTGCCGCGTATGGCCGCGAGACCAACTGCGGGGATGCCGTCGCGCCAGCTCTGCGCAAGTGGGGCACCAGCAAGTTGAAGGATCAGAACGAGATCGATAGCACTCGGACGCGCCGGCGGCGGCCTGCGGCGGAGGGCGCTGGCGCTGGGGCCATGGCGCCGCCGACGGGGGCCGAGGCCGTGGGCGCCGCGACGCAGGACGGGGCGGGCGGGGCGGTCAGGGCCCCGCTGCCCCGAAGGATGGTTGCCTCGAATGACGGGTCGTGGACAGGCCCCCCACGCCGCGGCCCGCTGAAGGTCGGGGATTTTCGGGCGCTGATGCGCCCTCGCCTCTTCAGGCAGTTCCCGCTGGCTCTTCCTCGGCGAGAACCTGTTCCTGCTGCTGGTGGTAGACGTCTCGGGCGCAATCGCGCTCGTGGTCATGTTCGACAGTTAGTCAAGGCTGGTTGCAATGCGCTCAGGTGGCTCGCGAAGACCGACGCCCGCCCACCGTCTGGCGTCCGAGGGCGACCTGGCCCCGCTGGCTACGACGGCGACGCGCCCTTTCCGGGGGGCGGCGCCCAAGCGAACCCGGCTCACTTGGAGGCGTTGGCGGAGCTCCAGGCGCGGGAGGGCGCTCGGGACACCCACAGGCCGCCAGAAGCGGCCCTCCGGGAGTTGCTCTGTGACTTAATGCGTCTGGCTACAGGATGGGCGCTTGTTCGACGACGCTAGCGCCGTGCCGGCGCGGTCGGGCCCCCTTGCCCGAGAAGAAGACCAGCGTCCCCGGCGTCTCGGAGCTTGTCGGGGACTGTGGCCGACGATATCTGGAGGGCGCAGGAGAGCGCATGCTGGATCCCGCTGCCAGCGGCAGTTTTGATGGCGGTGCTGAGAGATGCTACATTGACCCCAGCTCGCCAGCAGCCCAACGCTCCACGCCTGGCTTGCCCACGACCTGAAGGCTCGGAACCTGCTGGTCTTCGACGCCTGGGCTCACGAGCGAACAGTTCTCTTGGTCGTTCGCAAGAGGAGCGGGGGCTCCGCCTCATTCTCGACGCGAGGCGCGCCAACAGGCGGTTCGCGCCTCCGCCTCGGGTCGGCCTCCTGACAGCCGAGTGCCTCGGGCGCGTCGAGGTGGGGCTTCCCGACGGACAGGGCTACCTCCCCTTCTACGGCGGCACGGCGGATGCGCAGGACGCATTACACAGGATGGGCATCCAGGCACTCCTGGTTCGGGCCGCGGCCCGCCCGAGCCGCCGACGTCGGGCCCCAGGAGACCCCCGACGGCGCCGTCGGGCCAGACGAGATGGCGGTCCCGATGCCTCGGCGCCTGCCCACGGGCTTCTCCTTGAGTTTATTCTTGGCGCAGGACATCGACGAGGAGGTCGCCGGCCAGATCCCGGGGCGCGGCGAGCTGCTCCGTGACAGAGGGGCAGCCTTTGCTCCTCACTCTGCGCGGTGATGACGCCGCGAAAACCAGGCGCTACATCTACGCGGACAACATGGGTCTTCTGATCGGACGGCAATGTCGCGGCGGCCAAGTTGGAGGACGTCTGCGAGGCCTTCGAGGCGAGGGGCCTCGCCGTGCGCGAGGTCGCCACCTCCGACTCGGGCGTCGAGGCGCTCGGCGCGCTGCTGGACGGTCCCCGCGGGCGCGCGCGGCTGACGACGAAGCGATTCTGGCGCGCGCGAGGCGCTCTGCCGGCCCTTGCTGGGCGCGCGCCTCTGGACGGCAAGTGGAAGTCACCCTGGGCCACGCCGCCTTCTGCTGGTTGGCGGGGCGCGAGACGCTGCCGGCATTTGCGACGGTCTACCCGTTCATCAGGAAGCACTGCGACCAGCCTGTCGCCATCTGGCCGTCGGCAGCCGCCGTGCTGAGAGCCTTTGCTGCTCTAGTTGGGGGTCTGACTGGGGCCCGCTGGCAGTGGCCACTGACGCCTCGGAGACGCCCGCGACGTCGCGGCGGCCAGGCGCTGCCGCGAGCGCGACCGCTACCTCGCCGACGACCGCGCGGGGGCCCGCGCGGCAGCTCTCGGGGACGGTCTGCCTCCCGCGGAGCCGCTGGGCGTCGAGGGATGCCTGGGCCGCGAAGGGCTGCTCGCTGACCCTAGCTTCGCCGAGGTGCCCACCTTCTTGACGGAGCAGTCCGTGTGGACGGTCGTCGGAGGCCGGAGGTTTCGCCCGTCAGATGACAATATGTTTCTGGAGGTCCGCGGCACGCCGCGGGGACAGGAGAGAGTGGGCCGCACCGGGCGCGGTCGTAGCATTCGCCAGCTTCCTTGTGCAGATAATTCGGGAATCGTGCTCGCCGCGGGCAGGTGGCGTTGTCGGAGCTGTAAAATTTCCGTCATTTTGCGCAGGATGGCCGCGCAGCGTCTCAGCCGCAACATCCACCTGTCTGTTCGATGGACGCCGCCAGCAAAGACCCCCGCTGATGCCCCCTCCCGTTTGTTTCAGCCAAAGTCGAGCACAGCCGAGAGAAGGAAGGGCGATGTCGGCTGCCCCCGCCCCTGCGAGCGCGCCCCCCGCGACGCAGACCAGGCCTTTGGATGGGCGGAGGAACCCAGGCACCAACGGGACCTACAACGCATGCGGTTTGGAAAAGCTCTTGTAGGCCCCCGTGCGCCACCGAGTTCCGCCGGTCTGAGCCGAGCCAGGCCAGTGGTCCTCGTGGTTCCTCAAGTGAAAAAGACGAGACAAGATCAGCTGCGCCTCGCCCTGCCCCCGTAGACGCTTCGGTTCAAGCCTCTTTTCCATGCAACCGAACCCCTCCTACATCAGGTGTCAGAGTTCAGATGTTAGCTTCGTCTCAGCCCGAAGCGGCGCTGGCTGGTGGCCCCAGTCGGAAGCGGCGCCTCCACAGCTCGCAGTGCCCGGCCGCGTCACGGCAGCGCACTGCCCGATAGCTGGAGGGCAGCGAAGCGCCCGGCGCCAAGGCCTCGGCTCGCAACGCCAGCCGGCCAGACCTCTCGGAGACCGAGGTGCGCCACTTGCTGGAGCAGCTGCGGGCCCTGATCAGCTCCGACCCGAGGTTCGCAGTGGCCTCGAGCTCCGCGGGCGAGGAGGATAGGCCGCTGGACCACCTCGCGGCCCCTGCCCAGGGTCGCGCGCCCCGTCGGGCCAAGAAGGCCACCCTCGCGAAGCTGCTAGAGCCACCCGTGGTCCCAGAGCTATCCCGCCTGATTTTGGGCGAGCACGCCGCGGCGAGGCCGCGCACCGAAGCCCTGCGCGCCCGAGAGGTGCACCAGTTCAGCGCCTTCGCGAGCGTGAGTCGAGTGACCGACATGCCGCCGGCAGCCTTGGACGACCTCAGGTCTAGCAAGGGGCCACAGGTCTAGCAAGGGGCCACGGCTGCGCGAGGCATGCTCACCGACCGACAGGTCTAGCAAGGGGCCACGGCTGCGCGAGGCATGAGGTTGTTGGCAGTCGTGGTGCACGCACAACCGAAGGCAGGGAAGCAGGGCCCCCACTCGCTACGACGCAGCTGGAGGGCGCCCAAAGGGCGTCGGAAACTGAATCCTTCAACATCGCGGATGGCAGAGGCGTCGGCGTGGCCCATCTGGTGCGCAGTGGTGAACGGGTTGCGCAGCCTGCGCCGTTTCGACTTGGCCCTGATTATCTGCCTGATGTGAAGCGCTTACGCGAGGCCGATCCAGGTGGCGGCTCTCGATCCCGAGAATCTGCACGCCCCTGGTCGGGTTGCGACCCGCGGGGCCGCCCAGCTCAACCCCGGGATCGAGGGCGCCCCCTCGAAGGCCAAGGAGTTCGACGTGACTATCGAGCTGGACCACGACTGGTTGGGCGACCTTGCCCCGACGCTGGAGGTCCTCAAGTCAAGGCCCCCTGGGCAGAGGGCTTGGGCTTTCAGCTGTCCTCAGCTTGCGGCCACAGCGCAGAAGGTCTCGCTGGGCTTGGGTTTCGACCAGGCGCAGCGGCGGTTACTCGGATATGGCCCCCCGCAAGCGAACGCTCGCGGATGTCAAAAAGCGAGGTGGCTGGAAGCCCGACCGTTCCGTCGCTCGGCACGAGAAAGCAGCTCGTCTCAGCGCAACATGGATGGCGCACCCGCCGCGGCCCCGCTCACACGCGGAAGAGTGCGAGGAGAAATTCGCGGAGATTTTGGCGCGCGAACGTGTGTTGCCAAAGCCCGCTTTGCACTGGCAATGAATGAACGACGGCTGTTTGTGCTCTTGGTAGGATGCCGCTTCAGCATGCCATCTCGAATCATGTATCAGATGTGCGTTTTTTTTCAGGCTTCGCTTGGATATGAGGCTCGGAAAGATAGGAGCTGTCGCGATTTCAGTCGGCAGCGGCGTTCCGTCCACAGGTCTAGTGCGCGCGATGTCGGAGGCGGCCAGATTAGGGCTACCATCAGTGAGCAGCTTTTTTTAGTTCCGACAGCGCACGTGTGACAGCGCGATGTCCTACTAAGCATTGTACGCAGCACGTTACGCACATGTGTAGATACCGTGACGCATCTAGACTCAGCGCCAGTTCTCTGGTCTGCAATGCATTGTCTGGTGACACCAACCGCCTCGGGCTCTGGTGCCCTGACACTAGATCCAGAGACGGCCATAGAAAGCATATCTCCCGCCCGCGCCCTTGTGAACTGGTGCTCCATAGTTTCCAGGGGGCCGTAGCACTCACAGTTTTAAGCCCGCTTCGGGCTCGATGCTTTTCGGTGTGAACAATTTCTTCTTTGGGAACCTGCCTTGGGCGTGGTTTTCAGTGAGAGGCGGCCTCGGATCCGAGCCGCTTTGACCAGCGAGCTCAGTACAGAGAACAGTTCGGCGCTAAAAACCAAGGGTAAGTCATGGGGGCGCGTGCGCAGTATTGACTTAGCAGGGTTTGGGTTGTCGGTCTCATCGATCCACATTGTTGTTGCTCCGGAGTCATCCAGGCTCCCCTCCCTTTCGAGCCGCCTCGGCTCGCCCTCCCTTTATCTCTTATTCGCCTGGATGTGGTTTTCAGCGAGAGGCGGTCAGGACGTCCGCCTCTTCGGCCTCGGATCCGAGTCGCCTTGACCAGCGAGCTTAGTAGAGAGAACAGCTCCCCTCTAAAAACCATTATTGCGCGGGCTGGCTGTATTTAATCGTGCTTCCAACTACTTGCCCCCCGCTGCTCACCGATTGCGCGCGCATTAGAAGTTGCAGTCGATGCTGCACACAAATGATGTGCGTTTTGGTGCGGGCCCTGAAGCTTCCCCACACGACCCGCATATCGCCAGCTTGCTACACGCACTCTCACAGACCACAGCTGCTTAGACATGTCTGCAATGAGCCGCCGCTCCCTCGCGCATCGCCCTCCCCCGCTGCCGCCTTCACTTTCCCAGTTCACCATCCCCCTCTCATGATGGGCCTATCGCCCCTCCCCCTCATCTGTTTTTCTGTCTCTCCATTCAATTTTCGCCCTCCTCCAATCCCCCTCGTATTCCTCAGCCCCCGTCGTTGGATCCTTACGAAGAGCGTACGCACCGCGTAATCAAGCACCTCCGGAGGCTTCAGTTTTCAAAGAGCATCCGGAAGACCATGGGGGTCCACAACAAAGGCCCCCCCGTGCCTCCCGACGTAGGCGAGAAGGACAGCGCCGGCGACGACAGCATCGACGACGACCAACAGACGACGCCGACGCCAGCGGCGACGACGGCGACGGCGGCGACGGCGATGTCGCCCGCGCCGACGGCGGCGACGACGACGACCAACTTGCGACCGACCGACGGACCGACGGAGGGCCGACCGACCGGCGGCGAGGACGCGACGGCAGCGGCGACGATTGCGAGGCCGCCCGTCGGCGAGGGCGAGGCTGTGGGCGGCGGCCGACGACCGCCCGCAGGAGCCCTCGCACAGCTCCGCGCGCAGCGCGCGGCGCGCGGCGGCGCGCAGGGCGCTGGCGAGGCGCCCGGCGCCGTCGGTCGGTCGGCCATCCGTCGCTGCGTCGTCGTCGACGTCGTTCTCGTCGTCGTCGTCTTCGCCGCCGCCTGGCGTCGTCGCGGGCCGTGCGTCGTCCAGTCGTCGCTGGCCGGCGTCGTCGTCGTGTCGTCGGTTGTCGGTCTCGTGGGTGTCGGTCGTCGTTCGAGTCCCGTCCCCGAGGAGGAGGAGGAGGAGGAGGAGGAGGAGGAGGAGGAGGAGGAGGAGGAGGAGGAGGAGCCCTCTCTTTGGTGTCTTTAGGAAGCTTCTTGGGGCGTGCCTGGGGACTGTTGGGCGGCTCTTGGCCATCGTGGCGGCCTTTTGGTGGCCGTGCTGGGCCGTCTTGGGGAGCTTTGGAGAGAGCCCCTGGGAGGCGTTGGGGGGCCGCCCAGGGAGCCTCGGGAGAGACGGGAGCGGTGCACGCAGCGGAGCGTGAGAGGGTGGAAGACAATCTAGGAGGGAGGGAGAAGGAGGAGGAGGAGGAGGAGGAGGAGGAGGATCGGCGGCGAGCGAGGGGTGGGGAAGTCAGAAGGAAGAGGCCTTCTCGGAAGGCGGCGGGGCTTCTCAGGAGGCCTCGCGCCTTCTGAAGTGTTCTGTGCCTTCGCGGAGGGCTCAGACAACTTCTCAGAAGACGGGGGCACTTCCAAGCCTTTTGAGAAGGCACGCCCCGTCTCACTTCCCCCCTGGAATGGCCGCCAGGAGGAGGAGGAGGAGGAGGAGGAGGAGGAATGAGGGAGGAGGTACCAGGCAAGACGTTGAAGGTGCCAAGGCACGCCCCTTTTTCGACAAGCAGGCCCGTCCCCGCTTGTAATTCAATTGAATTAACGCTGCCGCCTGCGTGATTCATTCCATCCTGGTCGAAACGCGAGAAAAGCTAGGAGGAGGAATGAGGGAGACGGAGGAGTAAGGAAGATAAGTGCACCTTCAACATCTCATCCAAACCATTCACCTCCTTGACTTAGGGCGCAACTGCAGCAGGAGCTGAATGAGCAGGGGAGACAGATTTGGAGGGGTATGCGGATGGAGGGATAAGAAAGGGATCATTAGAATGGTGGTGATGATGACGAAGAGAAGGGGATGACAACGGAGATGGAGATGGAGGGCACCCGACCAGAAGTCTTGCCGTGAGGTGCAGGTGGTGGTGGAATCGGTCTGACCATGAATCCCACAGCCTGTAGCATGGAGAAGCAAGACGGTACCGAACATCGCTCTTGCGCCTCCTCCTGCTCATTCTCCTGTTTCTTCTGTTCGTCCTCTTCATCCGTATTTTCCACATGTCTTGTAATTAATCTTTGCTCGTCGTCACCCTTCCCCTCATCATATTTCCCCCAATCGTATTCGGTCCCGTCCTTGATTGTCCCCCTCGCCATCCTCGTGCATCGTGGTTGTTATTGTCCGTCATGATTAATCCCTCCACCTATTCCTCTTACGCATTGTCCTCCTGTTTCTCCCCAACCTCCATTCATCATCATCAGCATCGTCGTCATCATCATCAGCAGCATCAGTATCATCATTATCATCCTCATCGTAATCAGCATCGTCATCCTCAGCCCCATCATCCACATCATCATCATCAGTAACAGCAGCATAAGCGTACTCAGCATCATCACCTGCATCATCATCAGCCTGGTCATCATCAGAAGCATCATCAGCAACTTCATGATCGTTATTAGCATCATCAGCATCATCATCATCAACAACATCATCATTGTCATATCTTTCTACATCATCATCATCAGCATCATCATCACCATCATCACCATCGTCATCAGCATCGTCATCGTCATCGTTATAATCCTCCCTTGCTTTTCAGCGACTGCCTCCTCCTACTCTGTCTCCCTTCCTCCTTCCTCCTCCGACCCTTTCCCCCTCCTCTTCATCCTCCTCCTCCTCCTCTTCCTCCTTCTCCCGTGGATTGATGACAGACAGATCCAGCGGATGTTGCTCTCGCCTTCTTCTCCTCCTCCTCCTCCGCCTCCCCCTCCTCCTCCTCCTGCTCCTCCGCCTGATCCTCCTGCTCCTCCTCCGCCTCCTCCTCCTCCGCCCTCCTCTTTCATCTGCCTCCGCCCTCCCTCGCCTCCTCCGCCCTCCCCCTCCGCGCCCCTCCTCCCCAGACCTCGCCCTGCCCTCCCTCCTCGCCCTCCCCGCCCTCCCCCCCCCCTCCCCCACCAGGCACCCGGCTCGCGGAGCAGGCTCCCCCCCCCCCGCCGCGCGCCCACTGCACGACCCGCCTCCGCCGCCGCCGCCGCCGCCGGCCCTTGCCTCGGCTCGCCCCCGCTCGTGGCCCGGCGGCCGCCCTGGTCCCGTTGGCTTCGACATGGGGGAAGCGTCCCTGCTCCTCCCCTCCTCCCTCCTCCCTCTTCCTCCTCCTCCCCTCTCCTCCGGCCTCCCTCCTCCCTCCTCCCTCCTCCTCCCTCCTTCTCCTCCCTCCCTTCCGCGGACCCTCGCCGTTTTGGAAGTCCCGGGGTAGGGGCCCCCTGGACTGCCAGAAGACGGCTCGGGAGGAAGAGCTCGTCTTGCGGGGGGAGGCACCAGGATCCAGGACCCCTTTTCCCTCGGCGCCCGCTTCCCCCCTATGTTGATGTACCCGGGAGCGTCCAGGAGGGGTGTGAACATTCCGAGGAGGAACAGATGCCCATACCTCTACCGTCCCGTCGTGTTCCCTTTGGTTGGGCCTCCTGGGAGGCCCTGGCCGCCACAGCTCGATGCGCCTCGAGATGCTGATCAGAACGCACCCTGGGAGAGGCCCGTGGAGTACAGCCAACTCGCATAGTAGGGAGGGGCTACCTTCCCAAGGGTACCCTTTTGCATCCTTGCCTCCTCGGTCCATCCTTGGCCACTTTCGTTGACCGCGCCCCGCTCGCAGAGTATCGGCATGGCCTTCCAAGGCCCTTGCGGGTTGCCTGTGGCGTTCAGTCGGGCACGCCCCCCTACAGGAAAAACATTCAAAGATGGTAGTAGTCGAGTGACGATGTGCCAAAAAGTTTGACTAGTTTGGGGCATTTCTTGGCTATTAGTTTGTCTTCAAAGTTCCCCGGTAGGAGGACATGCCCGACCTAACTGTAGTGGTATCGGTACCTTCGTGCATCCCCAATGAGTAGGGAGGGGCATCACGGCAGGGGCCATAATGTCTCCACGGGCTTCGTGGCCTCTCTTCCTTTCTCCTTGCGTCTCCGGGTCCCCACCCGGCCGTGATTTGCGACCCCCCCTCTTGGACTTAAGTCGGGCACGTCCCTCTACAGGAGGAATGTTCAAACATAGTAAAACAATAGTATTCGGACGTTTTTTCATATTCGATTTGTTTTAGTATGTTGTTGAATATGTGTTTTGTTTTGTTGTTCTTCCAAGTCCGCCTGTAGGAGGACACGCCCGACCTAATCCTGGACGCCCCCGATGGTTCCCGGGGGCCCTGAGCCTCTGGAGGCGACTGGGGGTCGTGGCCCACAGATTGGTCCCAGCCAGCCTCGGCGGGGGGGGGCGGAGCGGTTCGAGGTTCTGGGTTCGAGGAGGTCTTCCTACCTTTCCTTGCTTCTCGGGGCCGCTTTCGGGCCCCAGAGGGCCGTCAACAAAAGGAACTGGGGCCGACAAGTTGCACCAGTCACCGAGCGCGCTCCACTACTCGCAGAGTGCCTGCTCGCAGACGTCCGAAAAGCACGTGCCCGCTCTGGTGCAGTTTGTCGTAGATCCTCCGCGGAGGATCCAGGCCATTTGCGAGTAGCGCTTTCGCGTAGTCCTCCTCCTCCTCCTCCTCCTCCTCCTCCTTCTCCTCCCTCCCTCCACCCCTCCTCCTCCTCCCTCCACCCCTCCTCCTCCCTCCCCCCTCCTCCTCCTCCTCCTCCTCCTCCTCCTCCTCCTCCTCCTCCTCCAATGAATCGTCGATGTCCCAAAACATATTGGAAGCTATGGGGAGGGGGGGAGGACAACCACCCTAGAACATATGGGAAGATATGGGGAATCCTGCTGTTTGTGTCCCTTTATTGAATCGATTCGCTCATTCCGCCGGCCCGTGATATGGCATCGCTGGTTTTTGTCTGTGTGTTAGTTGCCCATGTTGCGCTCTTGGGGGCGGGTGTCGTTCGGACGCGTTGTGTGGGGAGTTTTGATGGTGAAGCAGTTCCCTGGGGGTCGTCTCTCGATGGGGCGAAATAGGGTCGTCGTCAAGATGCTTCTTTGGGGGGCCTCTTGGGGTCTGTTGAGAGGCCGTTCGGGGGCGCCTGGGAGACATGTTTGAAGCCTTCTGGGGCTTCTTTTGGGCCTCCTGGGAGTCTCCTGGGGCCTCTTGGCGACATCTTGGGGCCTCTTGGAGGCCTCTTGGGGCCTCTTTGGGACCTCCTGGGCGCCTTCTGGGACGGAGGGCTCCATTTTTGAGTTCTCGGTATCCCTCCTGAGTCCCTCTTGGGCCCGTCTTGGGGCCTCTTGGTCCGTCTTGGGCGGCACTTGGGCCGTCTTGAGGGCTCTCTTGGGTCGTTTCGGCGCCGTCTTGGGAGCTTCGTGGGCCGTCTTGGAGCGGTCTTGGGGGCCTCTTGGGCCGTCTTGGAGCGTCCGGAAGCCGAAAAAGCCAGAACACAAAAAACATCGAAAAAACCAATGAAAATCAACGATTTTGGCCTCTTGGGGCTCTCTTCGGAGGCCTCTTGGAAGGCTCTTGGGGCGTCTTGGAGGCCTCTTGGGCTGTCTTGGGGGCCTTTTGGGCCGTCTTGGGGTCATCTTCGGCGTCTTCGAGCGCTCTTTGGGCGTCTCGGGGGCCTCTTGGGCAGTCTTGGGGGCCTCTTGGGGCACTCTGAGCGCGCTCTGGGGAGCCTGAGAGGCCGCACCCAGAAGGAAAACCATCTCTGAGTAGACTTGGTCGGGCGGCGGTCGGGCGTTGGTCGGGGTACTTTTCGCCGGGGGACCCCCAGGGGCCGCCCCGCGCGCGCGAACTAGAAATACTGTTAATACTGTTAATCAGTTACCGGAGATCTTAGCACGCCCTGGCCCGTTGGGCCGGCGAATTTGTGTGTCCCAGGGCCCCTTCCACGAAGCCAAAGCCGCGCGGTCGCCCCGAAGCCCCACCCGCGCACCACGCAGGTGTGGTCACCAGACCGCTTTTATGAGTGGGGGGGTCCCCGGCGGGTGGGGCAGGGCGAGCGCCGGGGCCCAGAGAAAAGAACGGCGAGGAGGAGGAGGGGGAGGAGGAGGAGGAGGAGGGGGAGGAGAAGGAGGAGGAGGAGGAGGGGGAGGAGGATTGGGAGGAGGAGCAAGAGGAGGGGGAGGAGAAAGAAAAGGAGGAGGAGGAGAAGGAGGGGTTGGAGACCAAGGCCAGGATAGCCCAGATCTACCACCTGGCAGGCGCTGCTGACTCTTCCCTGTCGCACTTTAGGCCTCTCCTCGGCTGCCGCGCCTGCCAGGGGGCTTGCCTGTGCCTCCACGTCAAGCCGGTTTGGATCTGAACATGTTCACCCTTTTCCTTACTAGAGCAACAGTTTGTTTCAGCTCATGTTGGTCTAACGGTTGGAGACATGGGAGATGGGGGGAGGGTGGCAAGGGTAAGGGCGACGAGGGGGGAGGAAGAGTGGATGGCGGGGATGGGAGAGGAGGGCCGAGGGGCAGGCATCATTGGCAACGGATGGGGGGGGGATAGGTTCAGGGGAGGATGCGTCGACCCCCAATCGCCCACTCGGGCCGACAGGGGGCCTGGTAGCCCACCCCGCCCAGGAGCGTGCGGTTTCGGTAATTGTCGGGGGCCGATCGCCGATCTAGCGAAGATGCGCTGCCGACTGCAAGTCGACGTTTTCCCCCTGACTATCGGTCCCATAGGAGGAGGAGGAGGAGGAGGAGGAGGAGGAGGAGGAGGAGGAGGAGGAGAGGAGGAGGACGGGGAGAGGAGGAGGAGGAGGAGGAGGAGGAGAGGAGGTGGAGGAGGAGGAGGAGGAGGGGAGGTGGGTGGGGTGGTGGTGGTGGTGGTGGTGGTGGTGGTGGTGGTGGTGGTGGTGGTGGTGGTGGTGGGGAGCAGGATGAGGGCGGGGCGAGGGGGGATAGAGGGAAGGGGGGAAGAGGGGAGGGGGGAAGCGGGAGGGGGAAGAGGGAGGGGACGGGAGGGGCGAGGAGAGAGAGGGGCTGGAAGAGAATGGGTGTGAGACGGGGGGGGAGGGGGGGACGACGACGACGACGACGACGACGACGACGACGACGACGACGACGACGACGATTATGGGGACGGAGACAGGGACGAGGTGGATGAGGCCAGGGACGAGGAAGCCAATGACGTTGAGGGCGCGGAGACGAGACGACACGAGTCCACGGAATCCACGTCAGTTTGTCGGCCCAGTCCTTTCGCAAAGGGTTCTGGGAATGGGAGGCTTTGTCCCAGACGCGAAGAACTCTGACGGAGAAAGCCGCTGCTCGCGCCTCTTTTGCGAGGCGTTGGTCTGGACGACGCCCGCGGGCCGCGCAGCCCCAAGCAGGGGCCGTCGCACGCTTGCCGCAAGAGAGGCCCGCCTACTTCTCGAGTGGTTTCTTCCGCGAGGCTCGCGCTTTGGGCGCCTGTGACGAGCGGGTGGGGTCTCCCCCATAGGACACACTGGTGAAAGCAGTCGCATGAAGCAGGGGTCCGGGGCCAGACCCCCCCCCCCCCGCCACCCAATGTCGAGACGCTGGCGGAGAGAACGTTTACAAATTCGCGAGAGGCCCTGCTACTTTGCAATCAGACACGTCTTTGTATGCGAGGCTTCACCTGTTGGTCGTTCCCCCCCGTCCTCCTCCTCCTCCTCCTCCTCCTCCTCCTCTTCCTCCCCCTCCTCCTCGTCCTCCTCCTCCTCGTCCTCCTCCTCCTCCTCCTTCCTCCTCCTCCTCTCCTCCCCGCCTCCTCCCCCTCCTCCCCCTCCTCCTCCTCCTCCTCCTCCTCCTCCTCCTCCTCCTCCTCCTCCTCTCCCCCTCCCCCTCCCCCCCTCTTCCTCCCCCTCCTCTCCTCCTCCACCTCCCTCCTCCTCCCTTCCTTCTCCTCCTCCTCCTCCTCCTCTCCTCCTCCTCCTCCTCCTCCTCCTCCTCCCCTCCTCATCCCTCCTCCTTCTCCTCCTCTTCCTTCTCCTCCTCCTCCTCCTCCTCCTCCTCCTCCTCTCCTTCTCCTCTTCCTCCTCCCCCCTCCCTCCTCCTCCTCCTCCTCCTCCTCCTCCTCCTCCTCCTCCTCCTCCTCCTATTCCTCCTTCTCGTCCTCCTCCTCGTCCTCCTCCTCAACCTCCTCCTCCTCCTCCTTTTCCGCCTCCGCCTCCTCCCGCCTCCGCGGCCGCGTTTCGGCGCCCTGCCCTTCCTCACGGGGCCCCTGGTGCAGCTCGCGTGGGCAGCGCAATTGCAAGTACGTTTGGCAACCCACCGTCGTCGTCGTCGTCGCCGTCGTGTCGTTGCGTCGTCGTCGTCGTCGTCGTCGTCGTCGTCGTCGCTGTCGTCGTCGTCGGTGTCGTTGTCGTTGTCGTTGTCGTCGTCGGCGCCGCCGTCGTCGTCGTCGTCGTGGTCCCTCACCTCTAACTGCTTGATCCGCCACCACTCTAGACACTAAACCTCGTCAAACAAGGAAGGCGAAACGTCCAGAGTTCATCCAAGGCGCTTGGCGTTCACGGTTGTAGTGATGGCACGGAGGAGGAAGCGGGAGAGGTTCCGAAGACGGTGCCGAAGCCGATAATGAGCAGGAAGAGGAGATGAGGGAGGATGACAAGTATATCGAATGAAAAGGACAAGATCGAGGAGGACCATGTGGAGGAGAAGGAGGACGGAAGAAAGAGAAAGAGGGAAGAAAGACGGAGGACGGAGAAGGAGCAGACGGACGAGAAGAAGGGATGGGACATGGGCATTGGGCATGGAGGTCCGGGACAGCGGTCGAGGGACGCGGCAAATCGAAAGCGGAAGGTGATGGTTTGGATGGTGATTTCCAGGGCAAGATGAATGGGATGACAAGATGAGGAGGAGGAGGAGGAGGAGGAGGAGGAGGAGGAGGAACACGAAGAAGAAAGGGAGGAGTACGTCGACGAAGAGAAGGGGGGATGAGGTGACGGATAAAAGAGGAGGGGGAAGAGGAGGAATACGGGGTTGACGACGGCGGGAACGAGGAGGACGAGCAGGAGCAGCAGCGGGGCGAGCAGGATGAGGACGGAGGATGGGGGGAAACAAGAGCGAGAGAGACGAGGAGGACGAGAAGCAGCAGCTGGGAGGAGGCGCGCCTGGGAGGAGGCGCACGACGCCCACTGGCGACGACGACGACGAGGACGGCGACGGCGACGGCGATGGCGACGGCGACGGTGGCGGCGGCCGCCGCGGCGGCGGCGGCGGCGGCGACGGCGGCGACGGCGATGGTGACGAGCGCTCCGCGCAGGCGCGCAGAGGCGGGCGCCGAGGAGCGCCCGCGCGACGGCCCCGCGCCGCAGCGTGGCGAAGGGCCGCCGTCGCCGTCGTTGGCCTAGCCGTCGCCGTCGTCGTCGTCGTCGTCCTCGTCGTCGCCGGGGTCGTCGTCGTGTCGTCGCCGTCGTGGTCGTCGTCGTCGTCGTCGCCGTCGTCGTCGCCGTCGCCGTCACCGTCGCCGTCGTCGTCGGCCTCATCGCCGTCGCCGTCGTCGTCGTCGCCGCCGTCGTCGTCTTCGCCGTCGCCGTCGCCGTCGCCGTCTTCGTCGTCTTCGTCATCGTGATCGTCGTTCTCGCCGACGTTGTCGTCGTCGCTGTCGCGGTCGTCGCCGTCCTCGCTGTCGTCGCCGCCGTCGTCGTGGTCGTCGTCATCGTCGTTGCCGCCGTCGTCTTAGGAATCGTCGCTGCCGCCGTCGTCTTAGGACCCCTCGGTTACTCCGAATTTCACACCGCAATGAGCATCGTGTCGCCAATCTTGGTCCCTACTGGCTTGGCCTGGGCCCCACTGGCCGATCTACACCCCCCGCGGGATGGGGATGTAGGCGGCCGATTTACACCCCCCCCGGGATGGGGATGAAGGCTGTTCCGCTCGGATTTCGAGGGGCCTATCCCCAATTGGGGTGATGGGATTTGGTTCGGGGTGGTCTGATTTGAACTGTCCTGGAGGGCCCCTGGGGTCCGGGCAAAAGGCCGCACGTTCATGGCTGGTCTGGAGGGGGTCTGAAGTTTGCTCGACTGGGAGGATTGTGACCCCCATTTTAATTCTGAAGTTTGGAGTGCGTTGCACCTACCTTCGTGGGACTTCTTTTGTCCTTTAAATGGCGGTCCTTTGTGACATTCGACGCGGAGTCAGCGCGGATCTGGTATGGACTCGACGCGGATTTGGCGCGGCTTCGACATGGCTTCGGCATGGGTTCGTCGCGGAGTCGGCGCATCACTTCTCCCTGTCACACCCCGAGGGTAGTGTTTAGGGCGGGCCGGGCGCTTCGCCTGAGACTTTCTCACCATCCATGACCCTGAACTGAAGGTAAAAAAACGGCAACAGTTTCACACATGGAGGGCGGGTGGTTTTCAACATGTGGTTCTCGCCTAAGCCCCGCGCACATTCGTCTTAAACATTTGAAAGGGTTTCACGAATTGGGGGCGGTGGTTTTCAAACTGTGGCTCTCGCTGTAGCGCCCTGCCCATTCTTCTGAAACAATTGCAAGAAGAGTTTCACGGATTGAGGGCTGTTCGTTTTCAACATGTGGTCATAATTTTAGCGCCGCGCAAATTCTTTTGCTAAATTTGCAAGAGTTTCACGGATTCCCACGATCAGCATACCACCATTTGTGTTTTTGGAAGGATTCAGGATTATGAGGGCATAACAGTTGCGTTGATTCGTTGTGTTGAAGTTTCAGGAATGGCATTCTGGAACGATTCAATATCGTCAAGACGCAACAGTCAGGTTGATCGGTGGCGTTGGAATCCCGAGAACATTGTTCTGGTTTGTTTCAGGGTCTTCAAACGAATGTTCCGTTCCCTTACTGGAAATGAACAGTTGTAGGGGGCTATGAAGAGGGAGTTTCGAGGGAGGGTGGATTACACTATCGTTGATGACTCTTGGATTTCCACTGGTCCTCCTCCTCCGCCGCCTCCTCCTCCTGCAGCCTCCTATGAAGCCTTCCCCCCTCCTCCCCCTACCTCCACCCCTGTGCGCGCCGCCGCCAATCCTGGGCCCCCCTCCCCTGGCGCTCGCCCCCGAGCTCAGGACGAGCGCCCCTCTTTGCCTGGGCGAGGGGCGATGGGTGAGGAGGGGTCGAGGGCGCGGGGAAGGGAGGGAGGAAGGCGGGGAGCTTTCTTGGCATCGCTCGGGCGTGTGCGTTGCTTCTCGGCGAGGACCATCGAAGTGCCTTTGGGGCCATCTTGCGAGGGGAACAGCACGCATGAAGGAATGAGGAGGGATGGCGAGGGAGGGGAGGGGGGAAGGGAGGGAGGAGATCCGGAGAGGCGATGGCGAGCGAGGGAAACGAAGAGATGGGGAGGTGAGGGGAGGGAGGAAGGCAGGAGAAGGACGTCCGAGCGATGGCGAGGGAAGGGAGGGGGGAGGAACGCGGGGGATCCCCTGGAGGGACTCCTGGGGACCTCCGGCAGGACCCCGGAGGCTCCTGTGCCCTCGACCTCCACCTCCCGCAGATTCCGCGCGGCAGCAGCCGAGCTGCGGCCGCCTCCGCCGCAGCGCATCGCTGGCCCCCGCCGAGGCCGCAGCGGCGGTCTCGGCGGCCGCCGCGGTGGCACTTCCCCGTGCGTAGGGTTCGGTGGGTGGGGATCGAGGATGTTCTGCAGCACCGGTGGTGCAGCTCGGGTTCACCGTTGTCCCTGTCCTCCTCCGACTCCTCCGCCAGCCCCAGCACCACAACACGTCGGCCAGAGGCCCGGAGCCCGCCACGAGAGGAGGGGCCCCCAAGGAGGTGCTTCTCAACACCCTGGGTGGAGGGCGCCAGACCACCCAGGTGCATGCGACTGCCCCAATTGAGCGACGCAAGAAGAACGGGGTCGTTTGCGCCGACGTTGGCGCGCAAGCTGCGCACGTAAGGTCGCGCGTCAGCGCCCTCGCTTCAGCGTAGATTGCCGCGCTGGCGGCCCGCGTAAGCCACCGCCTAAGGTCACTCTGTCCATCTCGCGTCTGACGTGTTTTTGATCGTCGCGCAAGCAACAAATAGGGGGCCACATGCGAACCCTACCCCTACCCCCCACGATTTCTGAGGGGGAGGGTCTTCACTTCGCTCGGGAGCTCCCGAACGAAGTCTCCCCCTCAGAAATCGTGGGGGGTAGGGGTAGGGTTCGCAGGTGGCCCCCGAAAATAACAACACGCACGGAGGGGGAGGGGAGGAGGGAGGTGAGGGCGGGGGAGGGGAGAAACAGAAGGTGGGGGAGACGTGCGCCCGGCTGGGAGGTCCACCCGACCTCCCTTGTCGCTTCAGTTCTTCCCTTTATAGGTACAGTATCGTTTTTAATACATGTTCCGCGTGCGGATCATGAATTACAAATGAAGGGATCTACTACTTAAAACGACGATGAGATCATACATAAATGTATTCATACATTGATCATTATTAAGATCATATGTGTTTAAAAAATCCTATGTATTAAAAACTGCCCTGTAACTCCTCCCTGTCGCACCCCGAGGCCAGTCGAAAGGGCGGGCCAGGCGTTTCGCTTGGAGTTAATATGTATAACCCTGATGCTGAACAAATGGTAACATGTTCACAACAGGAGGGCGGGCCCTCTTCAACGCCCGGGTGCCCGGGTGCCCGGGAGCTGCGTCCCCGATTTCGGCGGCCCGCCCAGGTGCCCGGGTGCCCGGTAGCTTTATAGTTCTATAGCCTGTAGTTTTGTAGCCCGATAGCCTTATAACCCTATAGCCCTATACCAGGCTCCGACTCGGATGGTGCCCATCTCGTCTCGATTGTCATTGGCTCTGTCGTGTTGCGGGATGAGTTGCCCCAGATGTGTTTCTCATACGTACGCAGTGTCTTCCGCCTCCTGCTGGGCACCCTTCCTCCTCCTAATTAGACGACGCCTTCCTGGATCATAGAAACTAGACGTGCTGGCGATCAGCAGTGTGGGACCAGTGGCCAGAGCAGTAGTCTTCAAGCAGCTCATGCTCTACGTGTGCGAAGCATGTCGGGCAAGCCTGCGGTGAGCATGCATCGTGCCAGAGCGCTCCCGAGCGCTCGCAGAGCCTTCTGGAGCGCCTTGGCGCTCCCGGAGCGTTCTGCAGCGCCCTGGAACCGCCGCGGTGCGGGTACATCCTCCGGACCCGCCGGTTCTCAGAGACTCCCGAGTTACCATCCAGGTTTCCATGCAGATGGCCCACGTACCCTTTGCACCCATCTCCATTGACCCTCATCCCCATCGGCCCACGTCCCGATCCGCTCTGAGTCCCGATTGCCCTCATCCCCCTTGACCCTCATCCTTCACTATCTCTCCCGATTCCCGATGGATCCTCATCCTGCCGTTCATGGCCCCCTCTGCCAGCTTGTGCCTCCTCTGTTTCTTATTCACTCGTTTCTTGAACGTGCTATCGGGTGCCTCGTAGCGTCAGCTTCCGCCTCCTCCTCGTCTGGCTCCTTCGAGTCGCCTTGCCCGTGAGGCGGCGGGGGTTTTGCCCCCCTGCGACTGGTCGGTGTGCCGGGACAGACGCAACCTGAGGAGGAGGGGGATAAGGAGGGGGAGGAGGAGGAGGAGGAGGAGGAGGAGGAGGAGGAGGAGGAGGAGGAGGAGGAGGAGGAGGAGGAGGAGGAGGAGGAGGGAGGAGGAGCAGGAGGAGGAGGGGGAGGAGGGGGAGGAGGAGGAGGAGGAGGAGGAGGAGAGGAGGAGGAGGAGGGGGAGGAGGAGGAGGAGGAGGAGGAAGAGGAGGAGGAAATCGGGTAGGAAGACGAGGATGGGGAGGAGGAAGGGGTCGGGGAGAAGGGAGGGGTCAGGAGGAGGAGGAGTAGCAGGATGAGGAGCAGGAAGAGCAGGTCTAGGGTGCAGGGGGCACGGCTCGGGTACTCAGGAGGAGGGGCGAGGGCGAGGAGAGGAGGCGTGTAGCGGTTGGGAGAAGGAGGAGGAGGAGGAGGAGGAGGAGGAGGAGGAGGAGGGGGAGGAGCGAGATACGATTGTAGAGCCATCGTCGCCTGGCGCGCAGGAAAAGCTTGCGGCGCGCAGAGGGGGGTAGGGGAGGGGGGGAGGCTTCTTGGGAGGAGGCCGCTTCTTAGAAGGCGTGGGCCTTGTCTATAGATGTATGGCAGGCGCCTTCTAAGAAGCAGCCTCCTTCTAAGACGCCTTCGCCCCCTCCTCCTAGCCCCCTCTGCGCGCCGCCAAAAGAGGGAGGAGCAGAGGAGGATGAGAAGGAGGGGAAGGAGGGAGAAGGCGCGGAAGGAGCCAAAGGAGGAGGCGTTGACCACCAGGACGAGGACGAGGACTACGACGACAGCGGCGTGGAGCAGGGCGAAGGCGGCGACGCGCGCGCGGAGACCGGCCGCGAGCTGCTGGCGCGCATGCAGGAACGGGGGGTTCGTGCCGTTGTGCGTTCGTGGCTCAACAGACGGGGGGTCAGTGCAAACGGGGGTCAGTCAGAGCGCCAGATCTTGGAGGATTCTGCAGAGCCAGGGATGCACTGACCCGGGTTTGGGTACAGGACCTTGCAGGGTCTTGCAGGATCCTGCAGGAGGCCCAGCTGACCTGCGTTTGCAGTAACCCGAGTCAGTGCGTCCCCGATGTGTGATGTCTCTTCTTTGGACCTGCAGCGATGGAGACAACGCTGAGTGGGGGGGGGCGGTGGGATGTGCAACAGCTCGCTTGCGCAAACTCTTGCGCGAATTGCTGCGGGGAAGCACGAATTGGTGAAAGGGGTGTACATGATTCCGTTTGAGAGACTGCACGATTCGATCCACGCGCAACTACGGCATCCAGACCGCAAACTACTGCATGCGTGCAACAACTACTGCAGATACCATTGCAACTACCCTGGCCGCCCCAATCTGCGCTACCCCCACAACTCCAGCTTAGATCTTCCCCCTACCCGGAGTCGTTGGTGTCCCCACCCTCTCCCCCAGCTATCGACCTCCAGTTTCACACGCCTGCGCTTCAGTATCCATTCTCGACAAAACCAGTTTGACCTCCAACCAGCACCCAGCCGAAGAACTCCAGCGCCCGACACCACTTCAGCCAGCATTTCGACTTCCAGCTGCAGGCTTGCAACCGTGAACATCGTCATGTCAGTCCGATTTCTGCAGGGTTTGAGAGGCTGCGGCCCCGCGCGCCTTAACGGGCACGGGCACACGCGCTTCGCCGCATGAGCATGCATTGGCGCCTCGCTCGTGGGCTCCGCCCTTCAAAGGGCTCAGAGTGGCTCAAATAGGCGATCGAAGATGCAGTCTGGACGAAAGTGGAGACGCCATTTGTCACGAGTTCCACCCCTGATGCTCCCACGCCGGCCTACTGGGTAAGCTCGCGGCTGGCGAGCCATGTTTGCGAGGCCGCCGCCTCGTCCGCTCCGCCCCAAAAGGGGCCCGAACGAGCGTCCCATTCCCAACCCATGCCGCCCTCGTCGCACGCGGATGTCAGGAGGAACGTGGAGACAGAAGAGGACTTGTTTCGGGCTCGCGTCAGTTTTGGCCGGGTTCGTGTGTACCTCGTCCCTGATGTCGTCTTCTCCTCCTTCTGCTCCGCCTCCTCCTCCTCCTCCTCCTTCTCCTTCTCCTCCCGCCCCCTCCCGCCCTGCAGGGGCAACGAGGGGGGATACACTCAGGGGGGGCCGTATCGCTCACTCATCGCCGTCGGGGACCCGATACCCAACCCAGGGACGTGCGGAAGCGCTATCGGAGGCCCATCGCCGATCCATCGGCGATGTACCGGCGAATCCATGATAAGGTTTTCTCCATTTGAGCCGGTCCCCCCTACCTTTCCCCCCCACGCCAGCGGCTTGCCGTCGTCACCGCCACCATCGCCACCAGCATGGGTATCCTCATCGTCGCTTTTGCCGCTGTTGACGTCGCCATGATACCGCGCCCGACCGACTCACCGACTCGCACTGAAGTGCCCGCGCGTCAGCGCGGCCTGCGAGACGCACTGGGGAGTCTCCAGGGGTCAGCGCTTGGCGGCCGCGCTGGTCCCGCCAGACTGGCTGGCCGTTCTGCGAGTGAGCCTGAGCCCGCTAGCGCGGCCGCAGCGATGTGCCATCCAGCGCCAAGCAGTCATCGCAATCGCCGCCGCATGGGTTTTGCAAACCCATGTGCGGGTGGGTGGGTGAGATGATTGCGCGGCGTTGACAGCCCACGAGAAGTTAGTATTTACGCGCACCTCATAGATCGACCCCTTCCGTTGCCCCACAATGACTGCGCCCCGTACATTGCGCAAAATAGACTGCACAGCCTTGGTTGCACAACATGAATTGCACCACGTATATGTTGCCCCGAATTGATTGCACACCATACGCTGCCAGAAACACACTGTTGGGGATCACCGTAGGCTACAATAGAATATACATCTACGAGTAAGTATGTGTGACTGTATATGTGTACACATTACAACCAAACCGCGTAGTAAGGAGGGGTAACCTTCCCAAAGGCACACTTGCATGCCTGCCCCGCCGTCGCATCCTCATTGACTTTCGCTGGCCAACCTCGTTGGAAAAACGTCCACATGGCCCCAAGGCCCTTGCATCCTTACCGCGCATCCTTCTGATACGGGTTGACTGTATCGTCCTTCTCCCCTTGTTCACCCGTCGTCCCTCCTCCCCCCCCCCGCCATCCTCCCCCCCCGCCTCCCCCAACCCCCAGGAGTTGGCCGACCTCCAGCGCCAGCTCGAGCACCTCCGCCGCGCCACCGCGCAGCACCACGCGGCTGTCGGGCGACTGGAGGGCGCCGGCGGCCAGGCCCGCGCCAGCGCACCGCGGCGGCGCGGACGACGGCGCCGACGCGGCGAACGACGGCGGCGACGACGACGAAGACGACGATAGCGTCCCACACACGCTGACTGGGTCGGCGGATTTCTTGCCGTCAGAGTGCAGGGGAGCCCCCCCCCGCAGTCCCAGCCGGCCTCGGCGGGCTCCCCGGAAGAGCAGCCCAGGCCAGGCTCGACGCCGTGGCGCGGGGTGTTCTGTGGACCACCTGCGGGCTACACCGGGGGGCTCGTGGAGGCCAGTCAGGATTTGTTGTTCCTACTCCTCGACCCTCCCTCTTCCTCCGTCCTCCCTCCCTCCTCCTCCTCCTCCTCCTCCTCCTCCTCCTCCTCCTCCTCCTCCTCCTCCTTCCTTCCCTCCTCCTCCTCCTCCTCCTCCTCCTCCTCCTCCTCTCCTCCTCCTCCTCTCCTCCTCCTCCTCCTCCTCCTCCTCCTCTCCTCCTCTCCTCCTCCTCCTCCTCCTCCTCCTCCTCCTCCTCCTCCTCCCTCCGGGCCTGCGGGGGCGCCCCCGGGGGTCCCCGGCTCCCGGGCCGGCGCCTGCGGAGGGCGGTGGCTCCCGGGGCCTCCCCTGCCTCCCCCCTCCTCCTCCTCCTCCTCCTCCTCCTCCTCGTTCTGGGGTCTTCCTCCTCCGCTCGTCGACGCAGCCCACCGCCTGGCTCACGAATCACACGGCGGGGTCAGGGCCCGGGAGGCCGTCGGACCCGCGCGGTTTCACAGGTATTGTCACCGTTCGCAGGAGGGAAAAAAAAAGGATTTGTTGTGGGTGAGCCGATGCCCCGATAAACTTCAGATAACCAGGCCGGACGGTGAGAAAAAAATCAATTGTGGTGCAAGTGGGTTGTCCGTATCGGGTTGGCGTTTCGTCCCTTGCGGGACCCTTCTGAGCCGAATCGACAGAATTGGTCATGTGCATGCGAAAGTATGGACACATTTGTCCGACACGTTCCAGGTTTACGACTGCGACGGCGAAGAACGACCAATGACGGACGAGAGATTGTTTTTTTATCCTCTGGGGGGTAACGCTCGTTACCCGGGCCTCTCCCCCCCCCCCCCCCCCCCCCCGGTAACGCTCGTACGCGGGGGGGGTCTCGGTCTTCCCCTCCAACATGCTGGTGCCCGAAGGCATGCGCACTGTGGTGTGGTGGTCGCAGGCGCACTGTGGGCGCTCGCAGGCCATTGCGGCGCTCGCATGCGCGATGCTGGTGCTTGCGGGCTTTGCGCTTGTACTCGAATCGTCGTCGTCGTCGTCGTCGTCGTCGTCGTCGTCGTCGTCGTCGTCGTCGTCGACGGCGCCCGAAAACGGCCTCCGGAGGCCGAAACAGGCGGCAAACGTCGTCGTCGTCGTCGTCGACCTCGTCGCTCGTCGCTCGTCGATCATCGTCGTCGCGCGCGCGGGCGCGGGCGTGGTGCCGGGACCACGCGGCGGGCTTTGCGCTTGTACTCGAATCGCAAGCCACTGTGGTGCTCTCAGGCAGAGAGTGCTGCTCGCGCGCATACTATGGCGATCGCAGAGCGCCCCTGCTTCGCCATACCCCGCCCAGCCCAAGCGTTACCGTTACCCGGGGGGCACGACCCCCCCCCCCCCCCCCCGGGTAACGAGCGTTACCGGCCGGAATAGAAAAATGATCTCCGATTGCCCACCAACCGGTTCGTGCAAAGACAAACCACAATCGAAAGCATGGCTCTGCGCGTGGTTTCGGCATCTCGGGGGCATTTTTGGGCGGCGTTCGGACCAGCATGGTTCCAGTATGGCCTCAGGGCGCCCAGGATGGCTTCCAACATGGCCCAAAGGTGCCACCAAGAGGCCCCAAGACACCCCCCGACGCTTACCACCAGCGACGACGAAAACGGCGACGACGACGATGACGAAAACGACGACGAAAACGACGACGGCGACGACGACGACGACGAAAACGACGACGACGACGACGAATGCGGCGGCGCTGGTGGCAGCGGCACACCAGGGGGGGTGATGAGGGATGGAGGGTCAGCCACGCGCAGCGGGGGGACAACGACGAAATACAGACGCATTTGTTTTTGAATGTTCGGCCTCCAGGAGCCCTCGCCGGGCCCCAGGACCAGCAAAAAACGGCAAGATGTAAAAAGGGTCCCGGGGAATGGGTCGGGACTCTTGGGGACCGCGTACTGGAAAATCAGAGCGTATCCGATCTGGGCAGGGGAGAGGGGAAGGTTTCTTAGAAGCGCCCCTGCTTCGTAGAAGGCGCGAGCCTTGTCTACAGATGTAGGGCCGTCGCCTGCTAAGGAGCAGCCTCCTTCTAAGAAGCCTTCCCCCTCCCCCTACCCCCTTCGTGCGCGCAACCAGGAGGAGGTGGGGAGGACGGAGGATGGAGGGCGAGGACGGAGGAGGATTATACTCGAAATAGGAAAGAGGACAGCGTAAACAACATTTTTCTGAGTTTCGCGCGGGTGTCCTGGATGAGCGTTACGGCCCCGTGGCGTCGCCTTCAGCGCCGCCCCATGCGTACTCCCCGCGCCATGGAGGGGGGTCCAGCGAGCGCTGCAAAAAACCCGCGCAGAGTTCCGAAAGCCTATGGTCAGGGAGGGGGGGTGCAGCGGAGCGACGTCTTACCCAGACCACCAGGAGACCTCGCCATCCCTGTGGGGCTGCGATCTGCGAAGCTGTAGCCACTTTCGAGGGCTGCTGGGGGGTCCGGCGGAGTGCCGTCTTACCCAGGCCACCAAGAGACCTCGCCGTCCCTGTAGGGCTGCGATCTGCGAAGTTGTCGCCACTCTCGAGGGCTGCTGGGGGGTGCCGCGGAGTGACGTCTTACCCAGACCACCAAGAGACCTCGCCATCCCTTGGGGGTCTTCGATCTGCCTGCGAGACTGTCGCAACTTTCGATGGCTGCTGGGGGGTGCTTCGGAGTGACGTCTTACCAATTCAATCCGTATGACTTCGACCGCACACATAGTAGGCCACTCGTGCACCCCGCCGTCCGGAGGCCAGACGCCTATCAGATGGTGTTCGGGCCTTTTTTTGGGTGCGTACAAGATCTTCTCGCTAGCATTGTTGCTCACAGACGTGCCCCCGTTGAATTCCATCATTCGCATGCGTTTCATATCGACAAACAAAACGGCAAAGCTTCTGTAGGCGGTAGGCGTGTCTTGCATAATCTAAGTCCGGTCAGTAAGGCGTTCTTCAAGGCGGTTTGGCGCCGTCAGCCTTTTACCTCGGTTCCGGGGTACGCTTTTGGCTGCATAAAACGGCGATCCCGCGAAGAGGCCATAGCCATCCAAAACATGTTGTGTTGGAGTGCCCGTGCGCTGAACGTGTGCGGTTCGTTAGAGTTGTATGACGTTGTGAACGCGTTCCCATCCATCAGCAGGGAGGCATTCAACCGCATTATCGATTTCAGCCCTGACCGGCTTGACCGCCGATTGTTGCGGCAACACCACGAAAGGGCAACCAGTTCGTTTGCGGTCGGAAGTCACATGTTGCATTTTGTTCCGGGGGATGGTGTTTTCCCCGGGTCATCTGTTGTTTCAGACATGTTCAACCGAGCGTTTTGGGCTGATGTTGTAGGTCCGTGGCATGAGCGTGTTAGACCGGATGATGAGTTCGTTCGTTTGTGCATCTGTTGTGACAGGCGATCCCATCGATCTAGCCACCACCACGCACGTTGATGACACAGCGCGCCGCGTTGCCGCCCTATCGCCTGCTGCCCTTCAGACCCAAGCCACCGCAGTGAACAGAGAGCTCAATCAGACGGCAGAGAGTGCGGGTTTCTCCTGCACGCAGGCAAAAAAAGTGTCGATCACGTCTCTGCGTGGAAAGGGATCCGTCCTCACAGCCAGACAGCTTGCCACCGATGTGGCAATCCGCGGCAGCACGAGCTTTGGAAGAGTAGCTTGTGATGCTCGTTATTTAGGACCCCATCTGCACTACACTGCCAGCTCTGGCTGCAGAAGAGCCACGGAGACTTGACCACGCAGAAAGGGCTTACCGTGCGTTTGGCGGGTTTTGGTCGTCAAGGGCACCTGCTTGCCTTCGTCTGCTCGTTTTTCGTGCTGCTGTTCTCACCGAGTTGTTTTCTGCTGTCACAGCGTTTGCTCTCGGACCGTCAGATTACCGATCGTTTGATGTGTTCATCGTTGCCAAAGGGCGTAAACTGATGCGCGGCGAGGCTTGTGAGAAGACCGAGGACGGCGAAGCGGTGACCGACCGGTCAAAACCTAACGCCGAGGTCTGGAAGTGGCTAGGGGTTGCGCCGTCATTGTATGAGCTCACAATAGCAAGGTTAAGGTTCATGCACCGTGTTTTGTCCCGCATTGATCATCATGAACACTTCTTAACTGCGATGTTAGGCGCTGTTCCGATCTGCGGTCGCACCAGCGTTCCGGAAAATCCATGGCGCACGCAGTTCTTGAACGATTTGGAGCGAGCTCAGACAGTGTTGGATGAGCCCGGCTGCGTTGCCGGAGTCCTGACTGACGTGAATTTGTTATTCACGAATGAAGATTTAAGGGACGAGTTCCGCAGCATAGGGTTTGATGAGATTCGGCCACTGGTGCTTCATAACATTCGAAATTTCATGAGCACGCGCACGGTCCGTGTTACAGAAATGCAGCAGTGCACGTGCCAGGCGCGGCTTGCGGACGGTTCCATATGCGGTATTTTTGTCGTCGTGGTACGCTCTGCAGCAGCATCGTCGTCACGCGGGGGCCTTGGGGGGTGATCATGCCAACATGTTCATCACGCATCTGGTTGTCACCAACGCCTGCCCCTGGTGTTCCACCTCGTTCGTTTCTGCGAAGTCTGCCCAAAAACACGCGTTGGCTGCCTTCAAAAGTTGGCGATGCAAGCTTGACATGAACATTCTGCCTGTGCCTGTGCATGCTGTCGAGAATTTTCCTTGCCCCATCAAAACACCTTGAGCGACGTCCCTCATTATCATTGGCATCTCTGGTCGCGTATCTCTGGCCCAGTTTTAGTCTTTCCTCCTGCTAGCCCCAGCAATCGAACGGAGCCCGGCGATGGAGCTCGACTGGACCGGGGCCCCCGGCGCAGAGGGCGAGGGGCCCGGAGGCAAGCGCAGAAGAGGAAGGGATGGCGAGGTGCTGGCCGCGTTCGTGGCCGGAGCGGACCAGGTGCCCACGGGAAAAGAAATGTCGGAGTTGCGGCACATCGTCGCAATTCTCAGCAAGGTATCGCTCAGCAGCGCCTTCAGCTACGCGTCTTGCGCGTGGTCTGCCTGCGCGTGGTGTTCATCGGCATGTTTTTCCCGCCGATCGTGGCCATGAAGACGGCCGCGAAGACCTACCAGGAGAAGACCGGCGACATGGACCGGGCGGAGAGGGAGCAGAAGTACGGCTTCGTCCACGCGCACGCGTGGAACGGCCTCCTGACGTGGTTCCGGACGACAGCCACGGAGCAAGACGACAAGAAGGCCATCGAGGAGTACCTGGCCCACTGCCGGGCCGAAGGCGGAATCCAGTACATGCAGCATCAAGTTCGAGTGTGCCGTGTAGCCAAGGCATTCAACAAGGGGGACTGCAAGGTGGAGCTGGGATTCAAGGTCCCAGACAGCAAGCACGAGCAGATCTTCGACCGGATGGTGGCCCTGATGCGGGCCAACCACAGGGCGAGGCTCCTTGCGGGCCAGGCGCCGCCGGGCCAATTGGATGACCTCGTCCAGCAGTACCTGGACAAGAACCTGCCAGAGAAGAAGGACACCTAGATCCGGGCAGCCAGCCAGACCGGCGCCAAGACTATGGAGAGATCCCGTTTCAGTTCATCAGCGCCTGCCGGGAGGCTGCAGCAGCTGGCGGGCCTTCGCCGATGCTGACATGGGACGAGTTGCGCGATGGCGCGCCCTTCATAGACCTGGGAGAAATGCCAGATTTCTCTGAGAGCTGAGAGACACGAGTCGTATTTCTGAGCCCGACCACTGAAGCCATCCAGCTTTCTCTTTTCTTTCTCTCCTTTCTCCTCCCTGCCCCTCCCGCGCGGTTTCCGCAGCCCCCCGTGGGCGGTTGGGCGTCTCGCCTGGCCTCTCCCCTCGGGGGTCGGGTGCTTGCGTCTCTCTGCCTGCTGCTCCTCCTCCCTTCCCGCTCCATGCGTATTTTCCACATCGATCCAGGTTCTCGATTTGCAATTGAACTATTGGGTTGCAAAGTGCTCTCGCCGGAGTCCTGCGGCACCATGTAGCAGGTCGCGCGTGGTGTCTGAGTGGGGGCGCGGGGCTGCTCTCAGCCCGTCGCGACTTCCCGCTGTCAGGCTTTGCCGTGAGTTCGCCGGTGCACAGCGTCGGCGAAGCGGCCGCGGCACGGTCGATGGCGTCTC
Organism: Prorocentrum cordatum; assembly: GCA_963575745.1. Classification (NCBI taxonomy): domain Eukaryota; class Dinophyceae; order Prorocentrales; family Prorocentraceae; genus Prorocentrum; species Prorocentrum cordatum. The sequence goes on from CAUYUJ010015660.1 coordinate 685,051, forward strand.
CGCGCGCTCCGGCTCAGATTCGACGTAGCATCAGAGACACTGCGCGCCACGGAGTTAGTGAGTGAGTGTGTGACGTCTTACCCAGACCACCAGGAGACCTCGCCATCCCTGTGGGGCTGCGATCTGCGAAGCTGTAGCCACTTTCGAGGGCTGCTGGGGGGTCCAGCCGAGCGCCGTCTGACCCAGACCACCAAGAGACCTCGCCGTTCCTGTAGGGCTGTAGGGCTGCGATCTGCGAGTCTGTCGCTACTTTCGAGGGCTGCCGGGGTGCAGCGGAGTGGCGTCTTTCCCAAACCACCAGGAGTCCTCGCCATCCCTGGGGGGCTGCGATCTGCGAAGCTTTCGCCACTTTCGACGGCTGCTGGGGGGTCTAGCGGATCGACGTCTTACTCAGATTCAGTTGAGACCTCGACATTTTGAGAGGTCCAGAGGCGGCTGAAGAGGAAAGGCGGAGGAGGAGGAGGAGGAGGCGGAGGGAGATGAGGAGGCGGAAGAGGACGAGGCGGAGGACGAGGTGGAAGAGGAGGAGGAGGAGGAACGGGGGGAGGAAATCCGGCATGTACTGCCGCGGCGGCGTTTGCGGGTGTCTTGCACTGACTATAACCGGGTAAAGGATGTGTTCGAGCCACGCGGCGGCATGGCGCAGGCAGCGCTGATTGTTTAGCGCGCTACCGACAAAAACAACATTTGTTGGCATCCTCCCGTCACTATCGTCGTGGTCCTCCGCCCCCTGCCACCTTCCCTCGGCTGCTGCCGTGCTGGCGGTTCGGTTCCCCGCGCGTCCTTTTCCTGCCCTATGTTCCCGCCCGTGTCCTCCTCAAGCATGAACCCCCGTTCGTTGTCCTTCTGTTGTTGTCTTGCGAATCGAGCCACGTGATCGTATCCCATTCAGCTTGCACAACAGATATCGGCGCTTGCACTGTCATTGTCCTGGCAAGTTTGGGCCGGTTCCTTTTCGGGACTTGATGCAACTGGGTTGGCCGCGTCACAAGATAACGGGCACTCGTGGGGAAACGGGCGAGAACTCACGTATACAAATTTAGGGCATCTGTCAAAACACCCTACGAATTATAATCGAATCGTTTTCGGCATATCCCCCCACCGGTCTTGGGTTGCGAGTCCGAGGCCACTCGGATGGTTGATGGTGTCTCGTGGGAGGCGTTTCGGGGGCGTCTTGGAAGCAGTTGATTGAACCTTTTGGGGGCCTCCTGGGGGCTTCTTGGAGGCTGGTCGCGGCCATCTTGGGGCTCCCTGGGGGCCTGTTGGGAGCTCCTTGGCGCAACCCAGAGGCGTCTTGCGGTGGATGACTCGAAATGTCCTTTCGGGTTTCTCTCTGGGCCTCCTCTTGGGGTTGTCTTGGGACTCTCCTGGGCCATCATGCGGTCTTCTTGGGCAGTCTTGGGGTCTGCTTGGGCCGTCTTGGGGTCCTCGTGGGGGCCTCTTGGCCCGTCTTGGGGCGATCTTCACGGCCTCTCGGGCCGTTTGGGACGTTGTGAACGCCCAAGAAGCGAATGTGCCAAACATGTACGTTCCCCGGAGGGAGTGGGAGGATTTTTGTTTTTGGAGGCCCTCTTGGGGCGCATTTTGGGTGCTTCTTGGGGCGTCGTGAGGGTTTAGTGGGCCCTCTGGGGGGCCAGCGTGGGCGTTTTGGATAGATCTTTCGGCGATCCGTGGCCCTCTTGGACCGCCCCAGGGTTTTCTTGGAGCCCTCTTGACCTGATTTGGGGCCCTCTGCCCCCCCGGGCGCGTTCAGCCACCTCCCGGGGGCCCCCTCCCCCTCCAAATCGACCAGACCGGGCTCCCGGGTGAGGGGTTTGGGGAGGGGGGCACGTCCCACACGCCGACCCCAAGAGGTTCGGCGGATTTGTGCAATCCGCGGGCCCCCCGAACTCTCGATCCAAGGGGGTCGCGCGAGGAGGGCGGCCGTCCTAGAAGCCTGCAGGGTTTCGTCCCCCCGCCCTTCGTAGGAGGCGCCTTCCCGTCGCCCCGCCCCCCCCCCGAGGAGCCCCCCCGTCCCCGTGGCGCCTTGCCATCCGAATCGACACCGATGTCGGCCAGCCTGGTCCGATGCGATTCCGAGACTGAGGCGATCCAGTGCGACCCGATGCTTGCAGGGCGTCCTTGTGCACACGGCTGGGCGACGCAAGCAACTAAAAAACACACGGGGCCGTTTGCGCCGACACTGGCGCGCAAGCTGCCCGCGTAAGCTCGCGCGTGAGCGCCCTCGCTTGCTGCCAATGTGGCGTGCCGCGCCGGCGGTCCTCGTAAGCTTTGGCGTAAGGTCGTTGCGTCCTCTCGCGTAAGGCTCGTCGCTGTTTTGTAGCATCGCTCAGTTGGTGCGAGGGTGAAGGACAACACTGCCTTTGGAGGGGGTACCCTCAGGCTCTTCGCCTCTGGGCTCTCCACCTTGGAGTTCTCTTTGTTCGGGTACCGCCATGTGGCCGTGGTCCCTCGGCGAAGTACAAGCCAAAAACAAACATTGCCCAGCTCCGATTCTTGGCTGGTCCGTGACGATGCCACCCGATCTCCCAATTCGATGTCGATCGATCATGTCTCCATCCAAAGCCTCCATACCGTGCGGCAGGTTGGCCAGTCGTCGACGCGGCGGCGATCCGAGCCCGGGTTTGCATGTTGAACGCTGCCAGTGGCCTGGGATCGGCCGATATCGAGCGATCCCGCACTATCAGTGTTGATCAATCCACGCGGTGTCAGGAACCAACGCGCAAGTCGGCACGAAGCGCACCTGCCGTACTCCTTTTGCTTCTGCTCCTGCTTCTCTGATCTCTTCAGATCCATCCCTTCGCCCTCCCCCTTCCTCCTCGTCGCCCTCCTCCTCGGGCTCCTCATCTTCCTCATAATCCTCCTCCCCGGGTCCCTCATTTTCCTCTTTCTCATCCTCTTCCCTCCTTATTTCCATTCCCCGCCTGCTCCCTCCATCCCCATCCCCCCTCAGACCCCCGACTCATTGTCCTGATCCTCCTCCTCCGTCCTCTCCTTGCTCCCTCCTCCTTCCCCAACCCTCATGCTTCTACACAGCTCCTCCGCTCTCTTCCTATCCTTCCCTTCGCCTCCCCCCTCCTCCCCAGCGGAGCCCTCACCCATCCCGCCGTCTAGCGGGAGCGTAGGAGTTGGGGAGCGCTCTCCGTCTTCGGATGGAGAGCGTTGGGATCTGTGTTGCGCCTATCCCCTCCTCCCCCGCACGCTGAGATCGCCAAAGCGTTCCAAAACGATCCCCCCTCCTCATCCTCCAGCCGCCCGCGACTCCCGAGAGCACCAGCGCCCGCCGC
>CAUYUJ010015660.1:690837-738325 GCA_963575745.1 Prorocentrum cordatum
TACTTCCGGCCGAGAGCGCACGCCTCCGGCGCTCGTTCGTTCGTCCCATCCTCCTCGTCATCCTCCCTTCCTCCCTCCCTCCCTCCCTCCCTCCTCCCGCCCTCCTCCCTCTCCCTCCCTCCTCCCCCTCCCTCCCTCCCTCCCTCCTCCCTCCCTCCTCCCTCCCCCCTCCCTCCTCCTCCCTTCGTTCATTCATCCCATCCTCCCTCCCTCCTCCCTCCCCGCTCCCTGACTTCCTCCTCCGCTGGTTCCGGGGACTCGGGGGACTCGGTCTAGCGCTTGCTGTCAAGGCCCCCTGGAGTGTCTTGCCGAGTAAGTCACCGCCGGAGGCGTCCAGCAGCGTGCAGGCAGCCCGACAATTGGGTCAGCCGACCTGCAGGGCAAGAGGTGGAGCCACCTGGGACCTTGGGTGTGAATGTCAAAAAGGAAGGACTGCATAACTACAGAGCTTTCGGAGCTCCGCGCGGATTTCTCGGATCGGCGCTGGACCCCGCTTGCCGCAGCTCCAGCGCCGCCCTGGTCGCGCTCCTCGCGCCAGGGAGGAGGGCGCAGCGAAAATGCCAGAAATCCGCGCGGCGATCCTACAGTTTATGTATGTATGTCGTTTGTTTGTATTCCTGTATGGCCTTCCTGCTGAGTCCCTCTCTCGAAGACAAAACAGCTGCATTCATATCAACTGTGAGGGCTCCGCGCGGATTTCTGGGAGCGCGCTGGCCCCCCCATCCTGGCGCGCTCGCGGCGCCAGAGACGCCGCCAGGCGAGCTCAGCGCAGATCCCAAGCATTCCCATTGCTTGTTTCTGTCTTTAGTAATAATAGCATTAGTCATACACTTGTTAATATTAATACTGTTGTTTCTCTACCCCCTGCTCCCTCATCAAGGGTGCATGTCGATCCGGTCGATCCGATTCGATACCATTATCAATATTGGCAGGCCCCACTCGAGTCGATTCCGATATCTAATCGAATTAGTGCGGCCCAATCATTGCGTAGAGTTGTTGTGCATCTTGGCGGCGGCCGATCCGATTCGATTCCGAGTCCTTGCCGATGCAGCCCCACGCGACGTCCGTTCGGATCCGATCTCTTTCCCCGACTCGATGTTGATTGATTTCGCTTCCACCCCAAGCCTCTACGCCTGCCAGTAGGTTCGCGCCGCGTCGACGTGGCGGTGACACGGGCGCGGGCGTCCTAGCTTGAACGTGGTCAGTGGCCCAGGACGCTCCACGCGGTGTCAGAAACCAACGCGCAATTCGTCAATGCAGGCTCCTGCTGTACCCTTCCTGTCTTTTTTCCTGCTTCTCCATTCTCTTCACATCCTTCCCGTCGTTTTCCCTTTCCTTCTCCTCATGGTCCTCATCCGTATTCTTTCTTGATATATATATATATATATATATATATATATATACTCCGAGGCTGCCACAGCACGGGCCGATAGCAATCAGACCGGGGTGGTCCCATCCGATCGGTCAAAGACCCATGCAAAATCACTGCCTTTTGTTCCAACATGTGTTTTTGTCGTCGACGTTGCAAACTGCGTGGCAGGAGTGGGACACGGCGCACATCCCGCGCGAAAGGCCGAGATGTCGCTCTCGCCTCGGCGGCGCGCACCTTCTTCCAGGGAGCCGAGCTCCCGTCCTGGCGCGGCGCACACTTTTTTGCTGGCACGCAGCCCCCTCCTCCTCCTCCACAATTACTCAATATGAATACTACTCTCCCTCTTCCCCTGATGACGTCTTGGGAGTAGCCGCCCGCCCCCCCGCGTACTGTTTTTTACACAGGTTTCCCCAGAGTTGGGTTTTCGCTTGCATTTTTTTCCAAAATGCTGCCCTCGCTGAGGCGCCGGCCTCATTTTCGGGCCCCGCTCGTTCCGAATCGTGCTCCCGCTGCAGCGTGGGTCTCATTTTCGGATCGGTGTTTTGCCTCCGTCGTTCAGGATGGCGTTCTCGCCCCAGCGCGGGCCTCTTTCTCGCGCGCCCATCCGCCCGCCACCACCGCACCGCGCCCCGCCCCGCCCACCGCCACTTCCACCCACCAACGCACGCACGCACGCACGCACGCGCACCGCCACCACCACCCCACTACCCCACCCACCACCGCCACGCTACACCGCGTCACACCACATCACACGCGGCGCACACAGACACACACGCACGCACACACACACACACATACACACGCACACACACACGCACACACACACACACACCACCACCACCGCCACCACCACCACCGCCATCACGCACGCACGCACCTGGCCCACCACCAAACCACCAAGACGCCACACCACAGCACACGCGCACACACGCACACACGCACCACCACCACCACCACCACCACCACCACACACCACCACAACCACAACCACAACCACAACCACAACCACAACCACAACCACAACACACAACCACACACCACGCACACACGCACGCACGCACGCACGCACGCGCACCACCACCCACTACGCACGCGCGCGCGGAGCCACAGGTCCGCTACGACACGCGTCCGTGGATAGAGAAAATCAGCGCCATGGTAAGGGATGGGAGGGAGGGGTAGGACGTCAGAGATGACGCGAGCGCACATATCTTGTCCTCCCCCCCCTCCTCCTCCTCCGCCTCCTCCTCCTCCTCTTCCTCCTCCTTCTCCTTTCCTCAGGATCGTCGACGCGCAGGCGGGCGAACGTGCCGCTCTCGCCTCGGCGCCGCACAGACCGTGTGGCCCTCCCGCCCCGACGGCCCTCCCGCCTCGACGGCCTCCTCGCCGATCTCGCCTTGCAGCACACGTGGCCCTCCCGCCGATCGCGCTCTCTGAGAGTGGCCCTCCCGCCCCGGCGGGGCGCGCACGATGGCCGCTCGCGGGTTTCTGGGAGACCCGCGCGAGTGGGCGACTTCGTGTCGCCCACCCGCCCGGGCTCCGCGCGCAGGTCGCTCGGAGGCGTGGCGTTCCCGCGCGGGCGCGGCGCGCGGCTCTCTCGCCGCGGCGCGCGGAGCCGAAAGCGGCAGCGGCCGCCGCAGCACAGTCGGCATTGATAAGTAGGTCGATCCTGCCAAAGCTCTGGACGCCCGAAATGGGTACTGAAAGAATGGGTACTATGCCCAACAGCGGATCTGGTTCATTTTGAACAAGATCCGCTGTCCACGCCGCCGCGGCTTGTGTCCATTCGAGACAGGAGGCCGCCCGCCCAACAGCGGCCGCTGCTGGTTTGGGACAACATTGGTTGTTGGGCATAGTGCCCATTCTTTCCGTACCCATTTCGGGCGTCCAAAAAAGCAAGGGTACTTTTAGTGTCCTGTGTCTCGCGACCTATGCCTCCTGCATTCCTAGAGCACTGTGGCACTCGGAAGGTTCTTGTGTCCTCTCGCGTGCCTTGTCCAATCAAGTCCGACTGCAGAGCGGGAGAAATGCAGGCCTCTCCCAAGCGCCGCGCAATTGATGAGTGAAAGTGGCAGGTGTGTGTCATCGCAGAGCATGCTTCGTCTTCGCCGCGCACATCAGAAGTTTTGCCGTTCCCGCCCCTGCGCGGCCAATGTAGCGTTCCCTTCGCGAAGTTTGTCCGAACTGGGGCCACGTGCGAACACCTTCTGTTTGCGAGGTGGGAAAACGCTCCAATCCCAATATCAGTATGTGCCACAATTGATGTTCATGCGGTGGGAGGGAGGGTGGGAATGGGTGGGGCCTTCTGACGCCCTCGACCTAGGTATTTCGATGTTCCCCCCAGTTCTCCTCTATTCGCCCCCCCTGTTCCCTCCATCCCCAACAAGGTAGGCGTTCCACTCTATGGAACACCCACCTGGGCGCCCGTGCAGATTGTTTCAGTGCAAACTCAGTTTCTGCCAGCTGTGTGCCGCCTTTCTCTGAAAGGCGTCATGCTTCATTGGCTTCGCAATCCAACAATCGCCAACCCCCTTCTCCTGCCCCACCTCCTCGTCCTGCTCCTCCTCCTCCTCCTCCTCCTCCTCCTCCTCCTCCTCCTCTTCCTCCCTCCTCTCCCTGCCCCCTCCTCCATTCCCATTCCCCCGTACCATGCGTGTCCCTCCCGTTCCCCCTCACATCAGCCTGCGTGGGCGGTGCACCTTGCCGAGCTGGGCAGGACCTCGCCTCTGCCCGGAGGCGACTGCGCTGCCAGTGCAGCTCGGCCCCTCGGGATGCGCCGAGGAGCTCCGACGAGACCTCCGGAGCACCTCCGGGCCCCCCGACGTCCTGCTTCTCCGTGGCGTGGGCCCCCAGAGGCCTGGATCCCTTCCCCGGGACCCGCTCGGCCTGCCGGGCCGTGCTCTCGGGCCGCCCCGCGGGGCCCGGCGGGGGCGCCCGGAGGGCGAGGGTCGGCGAACAGTTCCCGCCAGCAGTTGAGGGGCCTGCTGTCCACCACCACCACCAGAAGTTGGAGGGGGGAAGGAGGTGGAGGAGGAGGAGGAGACGAAGAGGAGGACGAAGAGGAGGAGGAGGAGGAGGAGGACCCCCTCCCCCTCCTACTTATGGTGGCAGCGGTGGAAGACAAGCCCAACAGCAGTTGGTGCCCGCCTCGAGGGGCGTTTGGGGCTCAGAGCCTCGAGCCTGGGCCGTGGACCCTCCCGCCATGGGGCCACGCCAAGAGGGGGTAGATGGGCACCTGGGGGGACGCATCCACCACCGACCCCGCCTGGGGGCCTTGAGCTTTTTCGATGTGGGGGGCCTGTCGTCGATCGACCGGCGACATCATATTTTATATACATATATAACGATACAAATATATGTATATGTGTATATATACATATAGATGTACATGTCTGTCTAATTATGTATGTACCGTTCGATTTATATGTATACATATATAGTTATATGGATCATTATATGTATGCATGCCACCATATGTATATGTATATACATATATATAGATCTACATAAATACATATATATATATGTCTATATATATATGTATATATATATGTATATCTATACATCTATATATCTATATATATCTATATATCTATATATAAATATCTATCTATCTATCTATCTATCTATCTATCTATCTATCTATCTATCTATCTATCTATCTATCTATCGGAGTAGGCCCGGGGCCAGGCTGGTGCCTGTTCTCTCCAGGGGCGCCCGCCAGGGGTTGTCGGGGGGTTCCAGAGCTCCCGAGGCGGCCCGGGCCCGCCCCGAAGCAGGGCACGACAGGCTGAGGGGATCCCGAGAGGGCCCAAGACGATCACAAGAGGCTCCGAAGACGCCCATGATGCCCTCAAGACAGCCGACGAGGACTCCAACACGCTCCAGGACGGACTCTAGAGGCTTCCCAAGAGGGCCCTGGGAGGCAACATTAATTAATTGTCCTATGATTTTTGAAGGATTTTGGCGTTATCGTTTTTCCCGCTTTCCAGCGCTCCCTCACGGCCTCGGAGGCCCTTCAGATAGCTCCAGGACGGCCCACGAGGCCCCGAAGAGGGCCCCAAGACGGCCCAGGAGGCTCCCCAGACAACCCAAGTGTGCCCCAAGAGCGCCCCAAGAGGGCGCCCACAGGGATTCCGAGGCGGCCTGGGCCCGCCCCGGAACAGGCCACGACAGGCTAAGGAAGCCCCGAGTGGGCCCAAGACGGTCCCAAGAGGCCCCGAAGACGCCCAAGATGCCTTGCCACCCGCCTGATTGAGGCGCACACCTAAGGGACTGACGAATATGCGCACGTGCCAATCCTACAAAACATTTGCAACGGCCGTGCATCAACAAGTGCATGCATCATATTGCAGAGTGGGGACACCCGCAAAACATGTCCACATGTTCGCCCGAAACAATGTCATGGTTGTGGTTGCCTCGCTGTAGAATACAGAGCTGGCGATGTGTGTATTGTTCGCTATGGCTGGTTCAGTATGCTGTCCCACGAGTCGCGATGATTTTGGCGTTGTCCTGGTGCAGCATGGGTAATGCTCTTCGGCTGGTGCCTTTTCTTTTGATGCCACGGAATTGACGATGTGATCATTGCCCTGGTGCTCTATGTTGGCAGTGCTCTGTTGCTGGCGCCACGTGGCGCCCTCACGGCTGCAATTGAATCGTTATTGCCCGATTGCCCAATATTCGATGCGCAATGTTTGGTGCCCAAAGATATCATAGAGGTCGCTAGGCTGTCTTCTTACCTCTGCGCGCTGATCATCAATTGCTGTATATGACGGATGAATGTGCTGTGGTGCCCTAACGGTCGCGGGTGTCTCCTTGTTGCTTTGGTGCCTTACGGGTCGTGTTTTAATGGCTTGTGCCCGGTGCCCCATGGTGGCATCACATGCTGCGATTCTGATTCCGTAGCCATTTTTGGTTCAACTGCAGTGCTTGAATTTAAGGGGGTCCGGCCGTTGGGCGGCCAGAATTCGCAGCGCCATGGATCGCGGAAGAAGCCGGCTCCCTTGTGCCCGCCAAGGAACCAAAGCCCGTGGCACGACCTTCCACGCCGCCATCGGGCGCCTGCCCTCGCGCAAGAGCCTCGGCGATGACCTCGAGGAGCTCGGCCGATGGGCCGCCTGCGCCCGCTGCGCTGCTGGCAACTCCCTTGGCGGCCGACGAACGGCCGGAAAGGTCTGGGACCTCTGCGGAGCTGCGCCGGCGGGTGCTGGAGTGGAGGAGACAGTGGTGGAGCCCGGGGTCAACCTCGTAGACCTGGAAGAGGATGTCTACTTCACCGTGGCAGCCTTCCTCGACGATGGCTCGCTCGGCCACCTGGACGTCACATGCCAGCAGCTGCGGGAGCTCGACAGGGCCCTGGGTGGGCCTTGGTACCAGTTGCGGGACCTCGATTTCCTTTCGGCCGTGCCGCTTGTCGACGTCGCCCGGTCCACGAAGCACTCTGCGTCCTTGGAGGTGGAGGTGCTCGCGAACCCAGACTGCGTCAGCCTGGCAGTCGTTTGTCGTGTAGCCGCTGACTGGAGCTACGTGATCTTTGACCCCGAAACGGGTTCCGTGCAGGTTCGAAAGGTGTGCGAGACGCCCATGCGGGTGGAGGTGTCTGACATCCAGCTCTTGCCCCCCGCCAACCCGCGCCGCCGCTTCCAGGGTTCCATGGGGGTCCGCGTTCGCGAGGGCCGCATCGCCTTCTTTCGCCGTCGCTGTCTTCGCGAAGAGCCCGAGGTTGGCCCGTTGGAATTCACGGGCATTGAGGGGAGGCGGCTGATGGCCTGCCTGAGATTCGGCAGCGCGGGCCCATACCAGGTGCGCATGATCTACAGTAATCTCTAAACCAGGTCTGCCGTAGCCTGTGTCTTTTCGGGTGACGGCAGTTCCCGTTCGTGGAGGGGGGCGTGGGGGGGCGTCCCACAGTGTGCATCACTAAACCAGGTCCCCCTGAACCAAGTTCCGCCAACGCCCGATAGAGGAGCAAGCCACTTGCAATCGCCTTTCGGCCACAACCACCGAACGTAGCGTAGGAACTCTCACTCGTGCACGATGACGGCGAGCGCGCCTGGCCTAGGCGAGCATGGGGGGCTGCGCGCCTGCGCGTGCGGCCTCGAGCGCCTGGAAGTGCCTGGGTCGCGACTCGCGACGTCGAAACAACAACAAACGTCGCGACGTTGATTGCCGCCGGTACGCTCTGGGGTGGTGCCTCATGAACGCTGGTTTGTTATGCACCTGCCTGCTGCGAGTTTTACTGTACAGTCGGGCTGCGGGAGAAGGGACACGCACGTTTCGAAATGGGCTCGGGCGTTCCTTGGGTTTGCATGCGTTCCGCTTTCTGTTGGCGGCGAGCCCCCCCAGTGCCCTTTCGGATTTCATGGGCTCCTTTGGACAAAAGGGGCACCGTTCCTTATCTGTCGTTTCTTTGGTCAGCGGCCCGACTGTGTATATATATATATATATATATATAGATATATATACACACGCATACAGATATCACCGATTCCAGGTCGGTGTTTCCCCCCTGAGGGTCCTTCTTGGCGTTACCATTCGTCCCTCCGCCAGGCGGCGCCGGCGGCTCCCTGGCCGCTCGCCTGAGGCGCCGCACCGGCGAGGTGGAGAACGCCGTGACGAGGACGCCGCGCCGCTTCGACGAATGCTCAGACTCACACGACGACGACGACGACGACGACGACGACGACGACGACGACGACGACGACGACGACGACGACGACGGCATGCACGCACGGAATGGGGACGAAATGGTTGGGCTGTTCGCGTGGAACGGGACGGGCAGTCCGCTGGGGCGTGTCGGAGAGCAAACCTTGGCCCTTCGACAGCACTCTTCGTCCGTCTGGCAGTTGTTGTTGTGCAAGTGGGCAGGCCTTGTTGCCGGCATGGGGACAGAGAGCTCCAAGGGGCAGCAATTCCTGCTACATGTCAACAGGCACTGCTGTTGGGTATCGTGCCCACGCTCTCCATTTCAGTTGTTGGGCGTGCACGGAGGAGGGCGGACATGACGTCGACGACGACGGCGCCGACGACCCCAGACGTCCTCGAGTCGTGGAAAAGTCACGTCGCAAAATGTCTTCGGAATTTGTCTGGCTTTGGTAGCCATTCCCTGGGGGCCTTGCGTGTCCTCAGACTTCCACCTCGAGAGTGCAGCGGCGCGCGCTTGCATGGGACTGCTGAGAGAGCGCCGGTTGAGCGTCGCCCGGTCAGTGTCGATCAGCGTCGATTCGCGAGAGCCAGCAAGATGACATGGGAGGTTCCCCTGAGTTGCCTCTGACGGTGACGACGGCGACGACGACGCCAGGCCCCTTCGAGGCGTGAAGAAATCACGCCAGGAGGTTTTTTGTATGGTTCTGCTTTTGGGGGCCCTCACCGGTTTCCGGGACCATCAAAAAACGACCAGGGTTGAAAAACCGGTTTTAGAGAAGGGGTCCAGACCTTGGGGGGTCCGCGTAGTGAAAAAATCGTGACGTCGGGGGTTTGGGACCACGAAGGCGACAGTGGCGACGAAGGGTTGGGGAGGCAGAGGAAGGGCAAGGGAGGAGGAGTGAGGAGGAGGAGGAGGAGGAGGAGGAGGAGGAGGAAGGAGAGGATGGAGAGCGGTAAGAGATGACGAAGATGAGGAGAGGAGGAGGATCGAGGAGGGAGGAGGAGGAGCGAAGAGGAGTAAGGAGGAGTAGGGAGGAGGAGGAAGGAACAAGATGACCGTTTCTCCCTCAACCCCTTCCTACTTCCCCTCCTGCCCCTTCTCGTCTCCACCTCGTGCAGCGATAGGAGGGCGGATGGGCGCCTCCGTGACGCGAGGGGGTATCTCCTCCTTCCCCCCCCCCCTCCCCCTCCGTGGCGTTTTTCGAGCTGGGTCGACCTGCGATGACCCCGGGGCCCGAGATTGGGCGCAAGCGCCCGTTGTGAAAAGAATGCGACGGCCAGGCACCCCTTCTCTCTCTCCATCCCAAGGGGACGAGCCCCGAGGAGCCACAGCAACATGCAACATGCACGCGCCCGCACGGCGGCCTGGGCGGCGCCCTGGGCCCTCCCACCTCCCCGACTCTCAGGACGCCCGCCTCCCTCCTCTCGCAGAGGCCTCCAAGATGGGGTCGACGTAGAGACGGGGTCGGCGGATCGCGCTGCATCACCGATGCATCGGCGATGCATCAGCGATGCGGCTCGATGTGGGGCCCAGCTTTCTCCACGCCGACGTCGCCGATGCACCGCCGACGTCGCCAGCGCATGGCCGATGCATCGCCGATGCATCGGCGATGCGGTGCGATCATCGGACCCCACCTGCCCCGACCCCGTCCATGATACATCCATGAGACGTGAATGAGACATGAATGGGTCTTTAAGCACCGAATCCCTGGTCCCCACGAGTGACATCTAACCCTTTTGTGGACGAGTCGGGGGTCCTGAGCCCCCCACTGTTCCCTGGCATCCCCAGCTCTCCGTGCCCTTCTTGAGCCCCCGTCTGGAGCTCCCCCTCCTTCTGGGAGAGCAGCGCTGCCAGGAAGCCTCGATTGCTGGGCATGTTTTCCACCACCACCACCATAAGTTGGAGGGGGGAAGGAGGAGGAGGCGGAGGCGGAGGCGGAGGCGGAGGGGGAGGAGGAGGAGGAGGAGGAGGAGGAGGAGGAGGAGGAGGAGAAGGAGGAGGAGGGGGAGGGGGAGGAGGAGGAGGAGGACCCCCTCTCCCTCCGACTTATGGTGGTGGTGGTGGAAAACAGGCCCATCTGCAGCGCTTCTAGGAAGCCTCGGTTCCCGCCCGCCGGCAGGCCCGCCGACGAGGACGACGACGCGGAGGTGCACCCGCACGTCACCTGCGACGGCTGCGGCGCCGGCCCCCCGCTGAGCCGCAACGGCTGCCGCCGCGCCGCCGAGCCCCCCGGAGATCCGCGGCCGCCGAGCCCTTGCGGCCCTTGCGCACGGTGGCCAGCCCAGGTGGGGAGCGCGTGCCTATGGGCCAGAGATCCAACGTATAGAAAAAACATGACGTAGGTGTTTCGCAGTTTCTGGCCTCTGGGGGCCCTTACCGGGCCTCGGGACCGTCAAAAATCGATTCAGGATGAAAAACCGGTCTTGGGGAATGGGTCGAGACTTCAAAAGACCCCGTATTGAAACATTCACGACATCGGATCTCAGGGTTTGGGCCTCCCAGATGTAAGTCGGGCCAGAGACGGGCTTTCAAGGCATGCAACAGTGGCTCATGTCTCGTGTAGCCGACGGGTGCCCTGTTGTTGGCGGCCGAGCCGAGGGTCGATCCGCGAGGGAAGGGGGCCACAGTGGGCGCTCCGAAAGGAACTCTGGGGGATCGCGCCGCATCGCCGATGGCGCCGCATCACCGATGCGTCGGCGATGCGGTTTGATGTGGGGCCCACTGCTCCCCACACTAGCGTCGCCGATGCATCGCCGACGTCGCCGATGCATCGGCGATGTATCGGCGAGGCGGCGCGATCCTCCGACCCCATGGATTCGGACCCCATCTGGGAGGCCTCCAGTGCCAGGGGCAGCGACGCAGACCTCCGACAAACGAGCGCCGCCGGCAAGCGTGGTCGTCTGCGCCAGCATCGGCGCGAAAGCTTCCCGCGCAAGGTCGTGCGCAAGCGCCCTCGTCTCAAGTGTGGCATGCCGCGCTGGCGGCCCACGCAAGGCGCGGCGCAAGGCCGCTATGTCGTCTCGCGTGAGACCCGTGTCGTCTCGTTGATCACGTGCGGTGTCCCCGACCGGCGCTTCACTGGAGGGCTTTGCTGGTGGTGGGGCAGGGCGTCCGAAGAGAGAGAAAGGCCCACGGCGGGAATGGGGAGTCTGGGGCTGCCGTCCAATATCGAATGTTCCGGCAGCCGCTTTGTCTGTGATTTTTGGGCGTCGTGTGATGGGCGGGGCGATCATCGAAGATGAAAACAGCATAAACATAAATGTTTGGCGCTCCGCGCGGGTTTCTTGGATCCGCGCTGGGGCCCCCCTGGCGGCGCCTCCGGCGCCGCCCCTGGCGCGCGCCGTGCGCCAGGGAGGGGGGGTCCGGCGCAGAGCCAAGCAAGCCGCGCGGAACGCCAGATTGTATATGTATGCCCCCTTTTGATCGTTGCCCTTCACAGGGGCGATCTTCGACGCCGTCATCGCTGGTGGCCACCGAAGGGGGTGCCGTCGGACCGGGCGCGTGATGAAGTGCGCAGACTGCGAGGATTTTGACTTCTGCGCGCGCTGCTACCGCGACCGCGAGCGACTCGGTGCCCCTGGGGGCTCGAGAACCAAAGCCGCCTCTCTCTTGCAGGGGACGTCTGGCAGATGGGGGACAGCGAGCTGTTGTTCCCAGGAGCAAGAAGTCATGATAATCATAATTCCAAAAATTCTATGTTTTTTTTCGGGCGGGTGCTCATGGGTGGTGACCTAAATGGGGGGTGAAGAAAACGGCCCCTTGAGGGCCCTTCTCCTCAGCCCGAGTCTTCTTGTTGGTCAGAGGAGAGAGAGGTCATGATCACCTAGGCCTTCCAGGTGGGTTCCGAGTAGATGGTGTCGAGGGATCGCGCCGCATCGCCGATGCACTGGTGATGCAGCTCGAAGCGGAGCCCGATGTTCTCCACGTCGGCGCCGCCGATGCATCTCCGACGTCGAAGATGCATCGCCAATCGGTAATGCATTCGCGATGCGGCGCGATCCTCCGACCCCATTTACTCGGACCCCATTTGGGTGGCCTCTAGCGAATCATACGTTTCAAGATTTCGAGGTTGTCTTGCTGTCCCGCACGGCCAGACACAATTGGTCGAGTAGGCTCGAAGGGATCCAGCGTCAATCCCAGAAATACGCGCGAACATCAGGCAAGTTAGTATTATTTCGCTGTTCCGTGCCACTGTACGAGTGGAGGAGTGCCCCCACAAACTCAAGACTTCCCGCAACGTATCTTGAGCCACTCACATCATGACAGTATCTTGCCCTACGATGAGTACGTAATATATATATATATATATCCAACAAGTCGGAAAGGAACTGAAGCTGGAGCAGGATGAGCAGCAGCAGCAGCAGCAGGGCACGAGCCGCAGGAACACGGTCCCGAGGAGTGGCCCTAGACAAGTCAACATGCAACGAGCTGGCGATCGAAACGCCGCCGATAGTTCAAGGCGGAACGATCCACGCGGTGCCGGAAGCCGACGCCAGGGCTTCACGACACGGCCCTGCCGCAAGGCCCGGCTCGTTTCGTCGCTCGGTTGGCTCAGAGCCGGTGCCCCCCGCGCCAGGCCACCCCCGCGGCCACCGCTTCCAGGTCCGGCAGGCGGGCGGCTTGCTGCAGCCGCGGGCCTAGCGTAGCAGCGGCCCTCGGCGGCGCCCGCCGCCCGCTTCTGCCGCCGCCGCAGTCGCGTCATCGTCGCGCGCCATGGATCGGGGCATCGAAAGGCTCGAGTCCGCCAGAGCTCGGGTTTGCCGGCGCGTTTTGACCGCGTCGTCGTCGTCGCCCCGCCATGGATAAGGGTCGAGCATCGAAAGGCTCGAGTCCGCCAGAGCTCGAGTTTGCCGACGCTTTTTGACCGCGTCGTGGTCGTCGCCCCGCCATAGGGCTCAAGTTCGCCGGAGCTCGGGTTCACCGGCGCGTTTTGACCGCGTCGTCGTCTGCGTCCCGCCATGGACCGAGGAAACGTGAGGCTCGAGTTAGCCGGAGCTCGGGTTTGCCTATGCTTTTTGACTGGCCCGTCCGGAGCACTGGTTGCCCAGTTCTCGCGGGGCGTTTGCAGAGGGACCTCGCGCCGGATTTCAGACTGTGGCTCGCCATTTCCCTGACGGCCCCGTCAGGCCAACCCGAATCCTGCTTTTCCGTCTCCCCTTAGATCCGACGTTGCGAAAAATTTGAAACATCACAAAAAATTGCGAACGGAGCCCTGGACGCCATCTTCCTGCGTCATTGGTCGAGCCGCATCGATCTGTGAGGGTCCAGGGGCCCGAAACGGGGCAAAAACACCGGCTGTGAAAAAATTGCAACGCCAGGATCTCAGGGCCCCTCCTGCTAGCGGCCGTCGCGCCGTCGGCGTCGCTGCTGCCGCCGTCGGCTTCATCGTCGTTGCCGTTGGCGGTGCCCGGGGCTGCACCGATGGGGCCCTCCGCGGTCGGCGGCCCTCTGACGGCCAGCACCCGCGCGGGGCGTTTGGGCCGCTTCCCAGCGGCGACGGCGACGACGACAACGGCGGCGACGAGGACGACGACGACGACGACAACAACGACGACGACGACAGCGACGACGACGACTGCGGCGGCGGCGGCGGCAAGTCTCAAGCCCGAGTTGCCCGTCTCCCCGAATGGGTCTCCACGCGCAGAGCGGGGCAGGGTCGAGTCGGGCCTGTCCCTCTACAGGGAGAATATTTTAAAATAGGCCAACAATAGTCTGGGGACTATGTTGTCACTATTTTCGAGCATCTGGGGAGTCGCTTCGAGTATTTATGATTTGTCGCCCAAAATCCCCCTGTAGAAAGACACGCCTGACCTAAGGGTAGAGGGAGGGGGGAAGGCTTCTCAGAAGCATCCCTGCCTTTGAGAAGGTGCCGGCCTTGTCTGTAGATGACGGGCTGGTACCTTCTAAGAAGCGGCCTCCTTCTAAGAAGAAGGCTTCCCCCCTCCCCCATACCCCCTTGTTCGCGCCACCAGATGGGAGGGCACGGGCCCTGAGGTCGAAGAAGAAAACATGAACATACATGTTCGGAGAGCGAAGGGGAGAGGGAGGTCCAGCGCCGATCCGAGACACCCGCGCGGACCTCAGATGTGTTGTTGTGTGTGCCGTTGTTTGTTCCTTCCATGGAAGATGCGGGCCCTAGGTCCCTGGGCATCCCCCAGGACCAGCTCTTCACCCTGGGCCGTTGGTTGACGGTCCTGGGGGCCAAAGAGGCGGCCAAACGCTTCCAGGGCCCGTGTCTTTCGTGCGAGTCGTCCTCCTCTGTCCTTGTCGTCGTCGTCCTCGCCCGTGGCCAGCCCCCCATAGACGGACATCCCTCGCTGAGCCTGCGCGGTTCAGAAGTCGCGGTGTGGTTTCGTCGTCTTCGAGGGGAGCATTGCCAGGCAACGTTACAGTGGGGACCCATGCCAAGAAACACCCTGCTTGCCTCCAGGGTGCCCTGGGTTTCTTGGGTTTCGATGGTTTTGCTACGGAAAGCGTGATGTTCCCACTCCAACAGAAATCCATGGACGCCTTGGGGTCTCAGGGCTGGGTTTGTGGTGGAAGGCTTCTTGTGGTTGGGCCCCCACTGTATGACGCTGCCAGGGCTGTGGTCCCCAGCAGGAGCATGATCAAGGTAGGAAATCCATCCCGACACGACAACTGACGTTTACTAAATGGCCTTCGACGTTTACTAAACAGCCCTGCCCAATTCGATTCCTTCACTCGGTGCGTTTACTAAACGGCTTCGCTTGTCGGGGTGATGAGTTTAATTGAGATGGATGTTCTGCACTCTACATCAATAGCGAAGCTATTCCGTGGCGAGGGCTCCGTGGAGATCCATGCTGTTCCCCCTGTGGCCCCCACAGGGGCCTCGGGTGCCTCGCGGAGAGACGAAGGTCGACGAGACATGTGTCGGGTTGACCCCCGAGGGGGTCCACTGACAAGGGGTGGTTGGAATAGATTGGTGTAATTGTTTTGTTGGGTCGCAATTCATCCGGGGCGTGCAATACATTCCGGGGCGCAAATGTATTGTTGGATTTTCGTGCGCAATACATTTCTTGCCATAGAATGCAATACAATTCTCCGGCGCAGTACAGTTGGAATACAATTGCCCCAAAGTTATTGCACCACCCCCTTTCGGCTGGACCCCGTCTTGGGTCACCCATAATGTGTCCCCTACGGGTTCGTCTGCCAGATTGGCGCGACCGTTAAGTCGGGCATGTCATTCGACAGAAAGAATATTCAAAAAAATAGGCAAACATAGTGTGGGGACGATGTTTCGACTGTTTTCGAGTATTTTCTGCTACGTGTCGTGCATCTTCCAACCTAAGCGAACCGTCGACGTGATTCCGCTCTCGGCCACTGTCTGATGGTGGCGCGTTTCGGGCACGAGATGCTCTTCGCGGCCAGGACGGGTTGCGGCATCGCGGCTCGTGTGCAGGTTATTGCCCGCGGGCGAGTCAGTCAGAGGTGAAGGTTGCAGGGGCCAAGGCGCCCAGTTGTCCATCCACGCTTCCTCGACCTAGCATGCATGCTCGTCGACCGTTGATAGCGATTGATCATCAGATCCCTATTTAGAAGGAGCGCCTTCCGAAGGCAAGAGTCGAAAGGTTGCCCTTCCTGCCTCGCTTATCGGGGGCGGGCCGAAGTCCGATCGTCATTCCCTCCCTCTCCCCACGCCACGTCACCCCTCTCGCGCCTCCCGTCTCTTTCCCTCTCTGTCCAAACTCCCTCTCCCTCCACTCTCGCCTTCCCCCATCCTCCTAGCCCACCCCCCCAAAGGCCCCCCCAAAAGGGACCGAACGCACAGATGTGTATACTTTGTATATATCGTGTGTATAGATATGTGTACATATATGCAAAGGCACGAATAATCAGCCCAACTAGTACGGATGAGCCACTTTCCAGGATTACCCTTGCATCCTTCTTCGGCCCATCCTTGATTGGCCGTTTTCGCTGGCCGCGCCCCGCTAGAAAGAGGGTCGACGTGGTCCTCCAAGGCCTTCGCTTGCATGCTCACCGCGCATGCTGATTCTGCGGTTTGACTGTATGTATACATATGTATATGTAAAGTTCTCTCTCTCTCTGTAACTATGGATGCATGTGTGTATGTCTGTATGTCTGTCTGTGTGTTTGTCTGTCTGTCTGCCTGTCTGTCTGTATGTTTTATGTGAGTATATACACATGCCCACAGACATGCCCCCCAGATCCTTGACGACGGCGACGACATGATTGACGAGGGAGAGGATGCCGACAGCGGGCGACGAGAGACGACGACAGCCGACGACGACGCAGGTGGCGGCAGCGACTGGCCGCGACGACGACCACGACGACGTCGAGGTTGCTGGAGAGCGACGACGATCGGGTATTGCCATGACCCCGGGTAAGGGGAGTCGGTTAGGGAGCCCCGAAGCCCAAGAAGTGGACCAGGATCCCTGAACCAGGCTTGCCGTAGTTGGTGTCCGTTCGGGTGGCAGCAGTTCCGTATGGCGGAGCAGGGCTGGGCCCAAACGGTGTTTTGGCCCTCTCGTGGGCCGTTGTGTTTTTTGTTGTGTTTTGTATTCAAGGCGAAGTGAGGGCAAAACGAGGAGGGACGAACAACAAAACGAGAACGAAAACCAAAAACGAAAACGAACAACGAACCGAAAACGAAACGGAGGTACGAACAAACAAATGAAAACGAAAACATCGTATAGGTTCGGCCCTGCAGTGGAGAATGGGGCGGACGGGGTGTCCCCAGGCACACATCATTGGGCCAGGTCCAACGAAGCCCAGTCCTGCCAGTGCCCGAGGAGAGCGGCGACGTCCTCGTCGTCGTCGATGTTCCTGGAGAGCACCGTCGTGGGCGTTTCCGGCGAGGGCGGCGAGCTCGTCGTCGTCGCCGTCGCCGTCGTGGTCGTCGTCGTCGTCGTCGTCGCCGCCGTCGTCGTCGTCGTCATGGTCGTCGCGACGACCACGGCGACGACGAGCTGCGGCGGAGGAGGAGGAGGAGGAGGAGGCTGGTGCCGAGGTTCCTCGAGAGCGCCATGCTCGAGGAGGCCCTGCGCCGGAGCGCGGAGGGCAACGCCGCCGCGCGCGCCGCGGAGGAGGCGGCGGCCGCCGAGGCCCGCCGTCGTTTTTTGTTGTTGCCGCCGCCAGCCGTGGGTCGGTCTGCGGAGGGCGAGGAACAAAATGCTGCAGGAGGAGGAGGAGGAAGAGGAGGAGGGGGATAAGGAGGAGGAAAAGGAGGACGGGGATGATGATGAGGAGGAGGAGGAGGAGGAGGAGGAGGAGGAGGGGGATGAGGAGGAGGAGGAAGAGGAGGAGGGGGAGGAGGAGGAGGAGGAGGAGGAGGAGGAGCAGGAGGAGGAGGAGGAGCAGCTGGAGGAGGATGAAGGCGATCGTTTTCTTCATCATTGTTTTACCGATCGGCGCGGGCCGTCGCACCCCCTCCGCCTCCCCCCAGAGTAGAATCGGCGGTGGACCGACCTTCTACCCTGACACGTCGATTTGCGAGTTGGCGGTTTTCGGTTCGCGGGAGGGCGTCGCGGCCGTCGCTTCTGCGGGTCCAGGTCCGTCGGCTTCGGTCCCAGGCCGTTTTCACAAAAGGGTGGTGTATTTAATCGCTTCGCTCACTCCGCCGGCTCACATTGCGCACCGCGGTGGCCTGGCCGAGAGGTCGTCAGCAGTGCGAAGCTGCAGGGAGCGGCGGCCCCAAAACGTTTCCAGAGGCTCTCAAGAGGGCTTCAAAACGGCTTCGGAGCGCCTCAGGACAGCCCAAGAGAGCCCCAAGACGGCCCAAGGAGGGCCTCACAGAGTCTCAGAGTTTCCCAGGAGAGGCGCAAGGAGGCCACGGGAGACTCCCAAGAGGGCCCCAAGAGTGCCCCAAGCAGGCCCAAGCCCCCCGAGACGCACCCAGAGAGGCCTGGGACGGCTCCAGAGGGCCCGAAAACGGCCGCGAAGATTCTGAAGAAGCCCCGAAGAGGCTTTCAAAGATGCATCCAAGAGCTGTTTACGAGCTCTGATCAACAAGGCCCCGAAGAGCGTACAGTGACGTACAACATTGTGAACGCCAAGGCTCCCAAGAGGCAAGAGTGCCCCAAGCTGGCACGACTACCCCTCGTCGGCCCCCAAACAGCCGAAAAGAGCTTCAAGAGGACCCCCAGGAGGCCTACCAAGAGCGAACAGTGATGTAAAACACTGAGAGCGCTAAGGCTCCCGTGAGCGTGCTTGTTGGGCCGTCTTGGGGCGATTTTGGGGGCCTTTTGGGCACGTTTGGACGCTGTGAACCCCAGACTTCGTATATGCGAAAAGTGTTTTGTTTCCCGAGGGCATGGGACGATGTTTGCTTGTTGGAGCCCTCTTGGAGAGCCTCTTGAGACTCTCTTGGGGCTTCTCGGCGGCCTCGAGGGCCGTATGAAGGCCATCTTGGGCGTCTTGGACCGCTCGTTCGGTGACTCGGAGCATTTTTTGGCTGTCTTGGAGGCCTCTTAGAGCCCTCTTGGCAGAGGGTGGTTTATTAAAGGGAGGTGTACCCACCGCCGATCAACATTGGTTTACCGATCGGCGCGGGCCTTCGCACCCCCTCCGCCCCCCCCGCACCTAAAGCAGATATTGGCCTTGTTTCGGCGCCTGTTTCAGGCAGGTGGAGTCCCCCCCATGGGACGCACGGTTGCGAACGGTCGCGCCAAGCAGAGGTCCAGAGCCAGACCCCCCCCCAACCCCCCTTTGTTCGCCCAATGCCGAAACGCCGAATATGAAAGCGCACCAAGAACGGCGCAGGATGCGCCTCCAGGGGGGCCCAGCGTAGATCCAAGAAATCAGCGGGGCACTCCAAAAGTGGATGTTTGTGTCGGTGGCTGCCCCCGCTAAGAAGAACAGATGCGGAGTGTGTTAGAGAAGAGTATGGGATCCCCCAACAGTGTTTGCACCTCTGGTTCTTCATTCTTTTTCAACGACATGGGCTTGCAGGTCGATGCGGCGGTTATGTAGTCGCCGCCGCCGCCCCGTCGACACTTCGTCGCCGCCCGTCGTCTGGGCCTGACGGTCGGTCTGGCAGCCATGTTGTCGCCGTCACCGCCGCCGTAGATTGCACAACATAGGTTCTCGTTAGAGAATAGGCTCTACCGCACCCCCTGGGATTATCCGCTCCCCTGTTCGTATCGATGTTGCCCCATCGTCAATCCTAAACATGAGTTCGTAGCATGCCAGCACAAACCGGATCGCCCCCCCGCCACCCTCCTGCAACAAATTGTATGCGCGCACGTTCGTTTATCAACAACTCATACGGTTTCAGGAATCGTTTGAACAATTTGTGGCGACGTGCACACGCGCGCGGCCTCGCGCGCGCATGCCGAAAGCCTTCCCAAATCTGTGGTTTTCGTTTTGGTTTCAAAATCGAGTGTGCGCTTTTGCGAATTCTAAAGGAAACCATCGCTTCTCAACACTCTCATAACATTCCACCACACGGGGTTCGCGCGCGCATGTCGAAATTCTTCGAACGCCTTTGCGCGCGTGCCGTCGCGAGAATCCGTAGAAAAATGAGACGACGTGCGCGTCCGCGCGTCGTCGCGCGCGCATGCCGAAGTCCGTTGAAAACCGTCGGTTCCGTAGCGATTTAAAAATCGAGTGTTGTAAAAACAATACAAGCAATCACTGTTCCGCAACATCCGTTTTCAAAAAAGCGTGCGCCCGTGCTCTTGCGAAAAAAGAAAACTAAAGGCTGTTTTTTTTTTTTTCAGCATTTGCATGGGATTCTGCCAAACGGGCCTCTCGCGCCGCATGTCGGCATCATTCGCACGCCTTTGCGCGCGCGCGGGGGGGGGACATGATCCTTTTTTCAAACGATACGAGCCAAGCGCGAACGTCGGCCGCGAAAAATGTCAAATTGCTTCCAAAGCCTTCATCGCTGACGCGAGAACGCCGTCATCGTCGCGGCGTGATCAGCATCGTCGCCCACACTGGCCACGCCTTTTTTCCGTTGTCGACATCGTCACCAGCATCGCTACTATCATCATCGTGTCTACCGTTGTCGACGTTGCCATGGTACCGCGCCCGCACAATTCAACGACCCGCAGTGAAGTGCCCGCTGGGATGTGCCCAGCGGTCAGCGCCCCTTCGGCCGCGTCGGTCGCGCCAAGCTACCTGACCGCTGCGCGCGCGCATGGGTTGGCGCGGCCGCAGACATGCACCAGCCAACGCCGAGCATGCATCGCAATCGCCAGCGCATGGGTTGTGCA
Source organism: Prorocentrum cordatum (assembly GCA_963575745.1). Taxonomy (NCBI): domain Eukaryota; class Dinophyceae; order Prorocentrales; family Prorocentraceae; genus Prorocentrum; species Prorocentrum cordatum. The sequence goes on from CAUYUJ010015660.1 coordinate 711,050, forward strand.
AACCAAGTCGCGGGTGGGTGGTGGGATGTTTGCAAGAGCATTGGATGTGCCAACTTGTTTCTTTAAATCCAGTGCATCGCATGGATTACACAACGCAGATTGCACCGCTAAGAATGCACCACGTGGGCGGCACAAAGTAGGCTGCACCACATTGATTGCACAACCGTTGCTGCACCTCATAGATCGCACCATATAAATTCTCCCTCCTAAAAAGAGAATAGACTCTACCCCCCCCCGGACTTGTTGGTACCCCCTGGTATAGTACGATTTCATATGTATAATATATATATATATATATATATTCTGCACACTCGTCCATCCGAAATATGAAATCATATCATCCCAGCCAAACCGGGTTCCCCCCCTGAGGCTCCCTTGTAAAAAAAAATGCGGTGACATGTTTTGTTCTAGCATCACATTGTTTCACGAATCCCTTGCAACAAATGAGACGAAGTGCGCACGCGCGCGTCGTCGCGCACGCACGCCGAAATCCTTCAAAAACCCTCGGTGCCGGAAGGATTTCGCAATCGAGCTTCCAAAAAAAAACATACAAAAACACATGGTTTCGCAACACGGATTTGCTAAAAAAAATCCGCGCGAGGTCTTGCGAAGTCTTAAGAAAACCATCGGTTTTCAAGATTTTCACCAAATGCTACCAAGCGGGCTTCGCGCGCGCATGCCGAAATCTGTCGAACGCCCTTGCGCGTGTGCCGTCGCGAGAATCCTCTGCACAAGATGGAACGAAGTGCAGACGCGCGCGTGGTCGCGCGCGTATGCCGAAAACGTTCAAAACCCATCGGTTTCGGAAGGATTTTAAAATCGTGCATCCAAAAAACCTACAAAAACCCAAGGTTTCGCAACACGCATTTTCAACAAAAGCGTGCGCGCGCGCTCTTGCGTCGTCGTCGTCGTCGTCGCCGTCCTCCCTCCTCCCGCGTCGTCGTCGTCGTCGTCGCCTACGTCGTCCTCTGTCTTTCCTCGTGTTCGTCGTCGTCGTCCTCTTTGGCGTCGTGGTCGTTTCCGTCGTCGTTGTCGCCGTGGTCGTCCTTCCTCCTCCTCCCTCGTCGTCGTCGTCGTCCGTCGTCGGCGTCTCGTCATCGTCCCTCCTATTTCGTCGCCGTCGTCGTCGTCGTCGTTGTCGTCGTCGTCTTCCCTCCTCCCTCGTCGTTGTCGTCGTCGGCGTCGCCGTCCTTCCTCCTTCGTCGTCGTTCGCGTCGTCGCCGTCCTCCCTCCTCCCTCGTCGTTGTCGTCGTTGTCGCCGTCGTCGTCCTTCCTCCTCCCTCGTCGTCGCCTTCGTTGGCGTCGTCGTCGTCGTCTTCGTCGTCGGCGTCGGCGTCGTTGTCGTCGTCGAAGTCGTCGGAGGCGTCGTCGGTGTCGTCCTAGTCGTTGTCGTCGGTGTCGTCGTAGTCGGTCTTAACAGGTTTTGCAAGCCAAGTTGCGGGTGGGTGGGTGGGATGTTTGCGCGAGCAGTGGAGATGACGACTTCAAGTTCAGCAGAGTGGATTCTCCTTTTTAAAAGAAAATAGACTCTACCCCCCCCCCCCAGACTTATCAGCTCCCCCTGGGATTGTATAATTTCACTCATATATATATATATATATATATATATATATATATATATATATATATATATATATATTCTGCACCCTCGTCCATCCTAAATATGAAATCATACCATCCCAGGCAGGCCGGTTTCCCCCCCCTGAGGGTCCCGTGCAACAAAAAAACACTATGTGGTGACATTTTTTGTTCTAACATAGCACTTTTTCACGAATCCCTTGCAAAAAATGAGACGACGTGCGCACACGCGCGTCGTCGCGCGCGCACGCCGAAATCCTTCAAACACCTTCGGCGCCGGAAGGATTTCGCAACCGAGTTTCCAAAACACATATAAAAACACACGGTTTCGCAACACTGATTTGCTAAAAAAGCTTCCGCGCGAGCTTTTGCGAAGTCTTAAGAAAACCATCGTTTTTTTCCAGATGTTCACCAAATGCTACCAAGCGAGCTTTGCGCGCGCGCATGTCGAAATCTGTCGAACGCCCTTGCGCGTGTGCCGTCGCGAGAATCCTCTGCAAAAAATAAGACGAAGTGCAGACGCGCGCGTGGTCGCGCGCGTACGCCGAAATCCTTCAAAACCCATCGGTTTCGGAAGGATTTCGAAATCGCGCGTCCAAAAAAACTACAAACCCAAGGTTTCGCAACACGCATTTTCAACAAAAGCGTGCGCGCGTGCTCTTGCGTCGTCGTCGTCGTCGTCGCCGTCCTCCCTCCTCCCGCGTCGTCGTCGTCGTCGTCGCCTACGTCGTCCTCTGTCTTGCCTCGTGTTCGTCGTCGTCGTCCTCTTTGGCGTCGTGGTCGTTTCCGTCGTCGTTGTCGCCGTGGTCGTCCTTCCTCCTCCTCCCTCGTCGTCGTCGTCGTCCGTCGTCGGCGTCTCGTCGTCGTCCCTCCTATTTCGTCGCCGTCGTCGTCGTCGTGTCGTCGTCGTCGTCTTCCCTCCTCCCTCGTCGTTGCCGTCGTCGGCGTCGCCGTCCTTCCTCCTTTTTCGTCGTTCGCGTCGTCGCCGTCCTCCCTCCTCCCTCGTCGTTGTCGTCGTTGTCGCGTTGTCGCCGTCGTCGTCCTCCCTCCTCCCTCGTCGTCGTCTTCGTTGGCGACGTCGTCGTCGTCTTCGTCGTCGTCGTCGGCGTCGGCGTCGTCGTCGTCTTCGTCGTCGTTGTCGGCGTCGTCGTCGTCGCCGCCGTCGTCGTCGTCGTCGTCGGCGTCGTTGACGTTGTCGTCGTCGTCGTCGGCGTCGTCGTTGTCGTCGTCGTCGGCGTCGTCATCGTCGTCGTCGTTGTCGTCGTCGTCGTCGGCGTCGTCGGCGTCGTCGTCGTCGGTGTCGTCGTCGTCGTTGTCGTTGTCGGCGTCGTCGAAGTCGTTGGAGACGTCGCCGGTGTCGTCGTAGGCGTTGTCGGCGGCGTCGTCGTCGTCGTTGTCGCTGTCGTCGTCGGCGTCGCTGTCGTTGGCAAGTGCCAGTTGGTACCCACCATCACGGTCTTAAGAGATTTTGCGAACCAAGCTGCGGGTGGGTGGGTGGGATGTTTGCGCGAGCAGTGGAGTGGTCAAGCGCGGTGCAGGGTAGTCAATTGCACCACATAGAATGCACCGCACAGGTAGCACAATAGATCATGCATTACTTGGGCTGCACCACGTAGTCTGCACAACATACATGTGCATAGGTTGCACCACGTGAGTTGCACAACGTGTATTCCACCAAGTATAGTGCGCAATATACTTTCCCTTTTTTATAAAGAGGTATTAGGTCGACCCCCCCGAATTGAAGGTTCCCTTTTTTCGTATTGCATTGTACGCGCGATTCTGCCCCACAGTCCATCCTAATAATGAGTCCATACCATCACAGGCAGGTTGGTCTCGCTCGTCCTTTCTCCCCCCGATGGAGAAACACGCGCGCGCACTTGTCCAGCACAAGTTTGCAGCAGAAACTCCTTGCAAACAGCGCGACGATGTGATCTCGCGCGCGTCGTCGCGCGCGCATGCCGACATGTTTCAGAAACCATTAGTCCCGAAAGGGTTTCGAAATCGAATGCCCCGACAACATATGCAATCACATGGGTCCGCCACACATATTCTCAAAACGAAAAAAAAGAAGAAAACGCGCCCGGGGTCTTGCTAAGTATTTGGAAAGACGCGGATGTGAATCATCCCCACAACGTGCTACCAAGCGGACTTGTCGCGCGCGCGTTGGGATCCCTCGAACGTCCTTGCGCGTTTGCTGCATCGATATCCCCTTTGCAAAGGACGGGGCGGCATGCACACGCGCGCGCCGTCGCGCACGCATGCCGAACTCTGCCAACAAAAACTTGACGTTTTGTGGCGATGTCAAAAGTGATCGCCCCGAAAGCTGATAACAACCACTGCTTTTGCAACACCAGCTCTTAAACATGCATGCGCTTGCGCTCCTGCGGATACATGTATATATACAGAGCCATGTATGTATAACTGTATATATGGTTATATATATATATGTATATATGTCAGCATCCCCGCTCAATTCTGGCAAATTGGCTCCTCGCGCCGCACGCCAGAATCATTCGAATGCCCGCGCGCGCGTGCTAGGGGGGGGGGGGGGCGCGACCCGTGTCAAATAATACCATGCGCGCGCCTTCGTTTAGCAACAATCAGCAGTTTCCCAAAATCCTTTGCAACATATGGGACGAAGTGCGCACGCGCGCGTCGTCGCGCGCGCGCATGCCGAGATCTTTCAGAAAACATTGGTTCCGACAGGGTTTCGGGATCGAGTGCCCCGAAGACAGATGCAACCACATGGTTCCGCAACACAGGTGTTCAAACAAAAAATATCCCAGATCGACCCTACCTAGGAGTTGGAACCCTGAGGAGAGCAATATTGGTAGTAACGGTACACGCCGACCTCCTCCTTCTCTTCATCGTCGCAGTAGTAGTAGTAGTAGTAGCAGTAGTAGTAGTAGTAGTAGTAGTAGTAGTAGTAGTAGTAGTAGTAGTAGTAGGTAGCAGTAGCAGTAGCAGTAGCAGTAGCAGTAGCAGTAGCAGTAGCAGTAGTAGTAGTAGTAGTAGTAGTAGTAGTAGTAGTGGTAGTAGTAGTAGTAGTTGTAGTCGTAGTAATACTAGTAGTAGTAGGAGTAGCAGTAGTAGTAGTAGTAGTAGTAGTAGTAGTAATAGTAGTAGTAGTAGTAGCAGTAGTAGTAGTAGTAGCAGTAGTAGCAGTAGTAGTAGTAGTAGTAGTAGTAGTAGTAGTAGTAGTAGTAGTAGTAGTAGTAGTAGTAGTAGTAGTAGTAGTAGTAGTAGTAGTAGTAGTAGTAGTCTAGTAGTAGTAGTAGTAGTAGTAGTAGTAGTAGTAGTAGTAGTAGTAGTAGTAGTAGTAGTAGTAGTAGTAGTAGTAGTAATAGTAGTAGTAGTAGTAGTAGCAGCAGTAGTAGTAGTAGTAGTAGTAACAGTAGTAGCAGTAGTAACAGTAATAGTACAGCTAGATATCTACATCCACATGTCGACCTACATGCACATCTACACCTACAGCTACATCTACATGTGCACACTCATCTACATCTACACCTACATCTACACTTACACTCACATCTACATCTACACCTACATGTACATATACATCTACATATACACCTGCATCCACATCTACACCTACAAATATGCTGATATGCTATGCTATGTTATGCTATGCTATGCTATGATGCGTTGTGTTATGCTAAGCTAAGCTATACTATGCACGCTACGCTATGAAATGTTGCGCTATGTCATGTTATACTATGGCATGCTGCGCTATGATATGCTGCGCTAGCATATGCTATGTTATGCTATGCTATGCTATGATAATGCTGCGCTAAGCTAGGCTACGCCAAGCTAAGCCAAGCTAAGCTAAACTAAGTTAAGCTAGGCTAAGCTAAAATGAGATAAGCAACGTTAAGCTAAGGGAACGTAGCTGGGGGAACCGCGGGGCGGATACTGGGGGAACCGCCCGGGGCGCGTTCCACTGCCCCGCCCTTTAAGCACACCGAGTAATAACCCTTCCAGGCAGAGCCTAGGTAGGGAAAAAGAAAAGCGCGACGGCTCTTGCTAAGTATTTACTAAGCCGTGGGTTCCCATCATCCCCACAACGTGCTACCAAGCGGGCCTGTCGCGCGCGCACGGTGGAATCCCTCGAACGCCCTTGCGCGCCTGCTGTCGCAAGATTGCCTTGCAAGACGCGGGGCGAAATGCACTCGCGCGCGCCGTCGCGCGCACATACCGAAATCTGCCATCCCCCCCCCCCGAAAAAAAAAAAAACTGACGTTGCGTGCTGGTTTCAAAATGGATCGCCCCAAAAACATACAAAAACCATGGCTTCGCAACACCAGTTTTCAAACATGCATGCGTTTGCGCTCCTGCGGATCCTTGTTTATGAATTACTCCGACGGCAAGACCACGCATGACAACCTGTTCGGCCAATTTGGAAATAGCCTTAATTGTCATGCGGGCCCCATAGGGAAGGGGCACCCGCCTGAGATGTTCCCCACAGTTCGCTCACAGACGAGCCTCCCGCCTGGTACTTCTCTCATACTCAGGCCTCATGAGCCCAAAAGTGACGACAACTCATAGGTTCGAGGATGACCCGCTCCGCTTAAAACATGAAGGGCGGGCCCCATAGGGAGATGGTTCCCGCCCCAGACTTCCTCGCAGTTTACTCACAGGCGAGCCTCCCGCCTGATACTTCCCCCAGAGTCAGGCTTCAGGAGCCCGAAGGAGACGACCTTCACAGGTTCGAGGATGACCCGTTCGGATTGGAACCGTAGAAACTGCGAGCCCCATAGGGAGAGGGCTCCCGCCTTCGACTTTCCTCGCAATTCACTCACAGACGTGCCTCCCGCCTGATACTTCCCCCATATTCAGGAATCAGGGGCCCAAAAATGACGACGGCTACATGTTGGAGGGTGGCCCCTTCGGATTAGAAATATGAAGCGCGCGCTCCATAGGGAGAGGGTTCCCGCTTAAGGTTTCCCCACGGTGCACTCACAGACGAGGTTCCCGCCTGATACTTCCCCCACGTTCAAGCCTCAGGAGCCCAAACGTGTCGACAATTACAGGTTCGAGGATGACCCTTTCGGGTTGGAAACATGAAGTGCGGGCCCCATAGGGAGAGGGCGTCCGCTTGAGACTTCCTCGCAATTCACTTACAAACGAGCCTCCCGCCTGATTTTCTTCCATATTCAGGCTTCAGGAGCCCACAAGTGACGACAGTTAGAGGGTCGAGGATGACCCGTTCGGATTAAACACATGAAGCACGGGCCCCATAGGGAGATGGCTCCCGCCTGAGACTTCCTCACAATTCACTCACAGACGAGCCTCCCGCCTGATACTTCGCCAATAGTCAGGCCGCAGGAGCCCAAACGTGATGGCAGTTAAAGGTTCGAGTATGGCCCGTTCGGATTAGACAGATGCAGAGCGGGCCCCATAGGGAGAGGGTTCCCGCCTGAGACTTCCTCACAATTCACTCACAGACGAGGCTCCCGCCTGATACCTCCCCCATATTCAGGCCTCATGAGCCCAATAGTCACGACAGTTACAGGTTCGACAATGACCCGCTCGGAATAAAAACACAAGCGCGAACTCCATAGGGAGAGAGCTTCCGCCTAAAACCTCCTCGCAATTCACTCAGAGACGAGCCTCCCGCCTGATACTTCCCCCACATTCAGGCCTCAGGAGCCCAAAAGTGTCGACAGATACAGGTTCGAGGATGACCCGCTCAGATTGGAAACGTGAAGTGCGGGCCCCATAGGGAGACGGCTCCCGCCTGAGAGTTCCTTGCAATTCACTCACTGACGAGCCTCCCGATTGATACTTCATGAGGGCGAGTGATGACGAAATGATGAGTGAGCGAGTGATGATGATGATGATCGATGGCCAATGCGGATGGTGATCGATGGTGAGTGACTGAGTATGATGATGGTGGTGATGATGATGATGACCGATGGTGATGATGACCGATGACGGGGTGAATGCGTGAGTGAGGCGGAGAGTGGTAGGGAGGTGTTCCTGCGCGGAGGGTGTCCAGAGAAAACATGAACCCCACTTCCGATGTGGGGAAAAGCAAAACATAGGTTTTTCAACATCGATGGTGCATTCTGGCAAACCGGCTCCTCGCGCCGCATCCCCGAATCATTCGAATGCCCTTGCGCGCGTGCTAGGGGGGCGGGCACGACCCGTGTCAAATAATACCATGCGGGCCATTCCCGCGCGTCGGTCGCGCGAGCATGTCGAATTCCCCCCCGAACGGAGAGCGCGAGCATGTCACCGCACGGGAGGATGCTGTCATCGTCGCCGGCGTGATCAGCCTCGGCGCCGTCAGTGGTCTTGCCGCCGTCGTTGCCGTCATCGTCGCCAGCATCTCTACCACCATCATCGCGCCTACCCACGTCGACGTTGCCATGATACCGCGCACGCCCAACTCGGTGATTCGCATTGAGGTGCCCGCTGGGTAGTTCCCAGCTGTCAGCGCCACCGCGACCGCGTCGGTCGCGCCCACTAGTTGACCGCTCCGCGTGCGAGCATGCGCGGGTTCGCGCGGCCGCAGAGATGCACCAGCCAACTCCAAGCACTCAGCCCATGCCGCCGCATAGGTTTTGCAAACCAAGTTGCGGGTGGGTGGGTGGGTGGGTGGGATGATTGCGCGAGCAGTGCTCATTGCACCACGTAGCTTGCACCACATATATTGCAAAACACAAATTGGACCACATACATTGCTCAACGAAGACTGCAAGAAACACACGGGTTTGGCCCCACGATGGCTTATATACGGATATAGATTGTGAGATTCATCTATCACTCACTCACTCACAACACCAAACTGTCCAAAGTTCCAAGAGCGTCACATCTGAACGAAAGCCAGAAAAGGAACATAGACGGTGCTCGCCCGATCTGGGCGGTGTTTTTGTCGGCGCCGCTCACGTGGCTGTGAGCGGCTCAGCATGGAAATGGTGAGCCCACGCCCCAGCCCACCTCGGGCCGCGAGCGCGGCTTTTCCCGCACCCACGTCCTCTGCTCCGACTTCTCCCTCGAGCGGTGAGCAGGGCACCGCGAGACGGGAGGGGAGAAGGAGGAAAGGTGGACGGCATGGAGGCAGCGGCAGAGCTCGGGGGCGGGGGGCAGTAGGAGGTGGAGTGGGGGTGGCCAATTTCATTCTCGCTGCGTCCTCGAGCAGGAGTCGGCCTGGGCACACTCGGCGCGGCGGTTGTGCTCACATAGGCGGAAGCCTCATCATACTGAGCTGCCGCCCTCGCCTCTGTGCCCCCTGTCGGCGGTGCAAGTGTGGCGGCTGTCGGTGCTGGCGTAGGCATGGGTGAGGGCGTGGTAGTAGGCGAGGGTGTAGTGGTCGACAGTGTGCAGATCCCCGTCATTGCACTTGTCGCTTTCAAACGTCGCATGGACCCACCAGTAATAATGACACCGTCATCCTCATTGTCGGCAGTCCGTACCCCGAACAGCTGCATCCCGTTGCGCACAGCCCGTCCACCAGTGCGTCCATCCATGGTGTCAACGTGTCCTCCACGTATCCCGCTGGGGTGGGCCCCGCGCGGATCTGCTTGTCGGCGTCGTGCGATGTCGTCATCCAGTACTTCCCGATCGCGTAGTCCCTGCCATTGAAGATGATCTTCACTTGGCCGCTGCATAAGGGGAAGATGTCCTGCACCTGGTCCACTGCGTTGGTGCGCTTGCTGGTCGTGGTGAGGTCGCCGTTGCTCTTCGCTCCGACGTCCTGCTGCGTAGTCGCTTCCATCATCATCTCCATCGCGGCTCCTTGTGCTGGCGGGCCTCTTCCATGTGATTGTCCTTCGTTTGCGTCCGTCGGTGGGTCCGTGTCGCTGATATTTACTGTCTTGATGATGTTGTAGCCCTTGACCTCTCTGATCTGCTTCGTGTTCTGGTCGGTCACTCGCAGGGTGGTGGGGGACAGCCCGCGCATGTTGTTCAGTATCTTGGGCGCCGCCCTCGGCTCGTACGCTGCTCCCCGTCGGCGGCGTGCTCTGGCGAGGAGGGCCTTCTTGGGGTCGATCATCCTGTCGTTGGGCGTCGCGTCCTGGTCCTCTGGCTTCCTGTAGGCTTTCCTGTGCTCGGCCTTGGCTCCGCGGTCGATCTCCTGGCTTTGTCCTGGCCCCGTTGGAGCCACCACTGCCAGACGTGGGGGGGGGGGGGGGGATCCCCGCGGGGCACGCAAGCTCGGTCTCGGTAGTGCTGTCGCTGTTGGCGGGGGCACCGAGCTCGCGGTCATCTCGCGCTGGCGGGTCGATGGGCTGTGGCGGTAGAGACAACGCGTGGGTGCCCAAAACATCCCGAGGCAAATGATTACGGAGGTGCCTTCGGAGATCGGTGTATTCCTCGTAGGATTCCCGGCGCATCGGGCAGGTGCGGCTCTTCGGGGCCACGAGGGGGTAAGGGGCCCAGGTCTGGTCGAGTTTGCACGCTCGTGATTGCCACGCTGCGACTATGCGATGTTGCGCGCCCACTCGTGTCGGGAATGTCGTGTTGCATAGGACGCACTCGTTCGTAAGCGTGAGCTGTGGTAACATGCAGCACATGCCACGTTCGCCTCCAGGTGCCATTCCCCGTTGGTGTGCATATAGTGCTCGTGCGTTCTTCCAGGTGCTCATGCACGGTGCCCCTTCGGATGGTTTCAGCGCGCATACGAATTGTTCGGCCTCCTCCCCAGGAGCGGGCTCAGAATGGGGCTCGGCGGATGCGCCAGGCGGCGCGATAGCGCACCGAAGATAGGCAGCCCTCGTGCAGCTCACGTCAATCCCACAGAAAGCGTCAGCGATCTCCGTGTCAGTAAAAAGCGCGATGATGTTGCCCTTCCAATCAAGTAAGTCCAAGGGTTCGGCCATGTCGTACTTGAGGAGGTCCTGGATGTCGGTGGCGAACTGCCTGGCGATCGGGTGTGCGTCGGGGCGGATGTAGCCGTCGCCGGTCAAGGTAAGTGACACGACGGGGCAGGTCGTTGTTCCGCAGGAGGCTCTCCCTGCGGAGTTCTCCACACAGAGCAGAGACGAGCTGTTGGGAGTCGCCGGTGTGTGCAGCAGCTCCTTGGAGTAGTTTCAGGCGTCGTACTTGAAGTTCGATTGAGCTCGGAACGATGTCCCATCGGTGCCACACCTCGGCTGCGGAGATTGCCTTGAAGTGCGGGTCGCGGTGATTGTGGCAGCCCTTTCCCTGTAGCATGGCCCGCAGCTTCTTGCCTGAGCAGATGCCCGGCTTCTTGTAGTCCACGTCGTAGAGGTAGTAGGTTTCAGCGGCGCTAACGGCGGCTTCGTAGACGGCTGCCTGGAAGACAAGACGCTTCAGTCGGCGCGGGGCGCGGCTGAACCAGAAGCGGCGGCACTGGCTCCATCCTGCTTTGGCCGCGCGTAGTCGGGCTTCGCGTTCTCCATTAAATGTTGCTTTGTCGTCAAACATGCCTCCCACGTGTTTCATCGCTGTCAATCGTCGGCAATTGATGCGGGGGTCCGTGAAGAAGGCGCGGTGGAGGTACTTCGAGGGGATGCAGTGAACGATATCTTCCTTGGTCTCGTTCAGACTGAAGCCCCCCTTGTGGAGTGAGTGACGTAGGGCGTCGAGGTCGCGCTCAATTGTGGCGGCCAGGGCGTGGAGTTCGTCGACGCTGGCGTCGCGGAGCTGGCCGCTTGAGTCCATGGCTCGGTTGCGTCGTCCGGCTCGGGGGGCAACGTGGAACTTTAAGATGTCACCCGCGAAGACCTGACGGCTGAGATCCTGCACTGGTCCTTCTGGATCTCATGGTGGGGCGCAGGGCTGGAGCATGATGCTGGCGCGGGTGGCAGCCGTGTCGGCGCGCCACTGCTCCAATTGGTGGTTGGAGACCTTCATGGAGGCATCGGGCTCGTTCGAGCACCCCATGAGCCCTCCCTCGCGGTTGCGCGCGAGAAGGGCGCCGTCGCTGGCGTCAATGATGGTCTGTGACTCAGCGCGGCGTTGTAAAATGAGTTGGCGGTCTCCGTCGCGAAAGGTCAGGATGACGTGTTCGTTGATGGCGTCGTGGTGGGTGCGCCCGAAAGCGCTGCGGCCGTCGTGGGATCGCACTGCGAAGGCGATCTGTGCCCGTCGGAGCTTGCTGGCTACCACTCGGGCGACTATCACGCCGAACTCTCGTCGTCGATGTGGGGCGCCGTCGCGCGCGTAGTCGGGCGGTCTAGTCGGGAATCCTTTCTCGCGGAGGTAGCGGAAGACGCAGCGCCAGAGGACGTCGAAGCAGCGGATGAGGCGTAGCCCCGCGGGCCCGCGGAGCATCTCGCCCTTGTCGAGTTGGAAGCTCTGGGACGTGTCGGCCTGCATGGGGACGCGGTTATGCTGTCGGGCGTGGGCCAGGCGCCCAATCAAACGCGATGTACCCAGTCGGTATTCGCGTGGTAGTTGGAACCTTTTCTTGGAGGGGTCCTCGGAGCCGTCAGGGGCGTTCAGCGCGCCTAGTCCTCCTTGGGGTCGCCCAGGGCGTCGGAGCATTTCAGGTCGTAAGGCCATCAGTAGGATCTCGGCGGGAACCGAAAAGGTAGGGGCGTACTTCCTGCGCTTGGCCTTGCTCAGCAGCTTGGTCACGGCCGCGAGCTCCTCGGTGGCCTCGGTGACGTAATTAAGCTGAAGTGGGGATGGGCGTGATGTGGTGTTGGTGGTGGTCGTGGCTGCCATGGGCGGTGTCGGTGGTGGTGACTCGGTCGTGGGCTCGTCGTCGTTGGCCTGGTCGTCGTGCTCTTGGTTTAACATGGTGTCAAAGTCGAGCTCAGCGCAGTTGAGGAGTGGGGCGTGGTCGGTGCTTGTCGTCGCGGTCGTAATAGGAGGGGCTGGCGCGGGCGCCGGGGGCCTCCCAGCTGTCGACGTGGTCGACGTGGGCTGCTCGCGCGAGGGCACAAGGTCCTCGCGCGTCGGGAGAGCGACGGGAGCAGGGATCGCCAGTAGTCCTCCTTCTGCGCCTGGCCGTTGGAGGAAGTGTCGCCGCTGGTCCATGATCGGGCGGGGGCTCGGGAGGATGCCGTAGAAGCGTTTGCGGGCCCGCAGCTTGTAGCGCAGCATGTTCCTGGTGGCGCGGTGGCGCTCGGCGAGGCGGCGCGTTCTCCAAGCTGGCCACAGTTCGTCGCGCTGACTTTCCTGGTACTTGTGATTAGTCTCCTTCATTTGGCGTCGGAGTTGCTTGCTCAGGTCGTGGATAGTGCCGTCGAGCTGTTGAAGTTGGTCTTCATCAGTTTCGGCTCGTTCGGCTTGTGCGTGCAGGCGTTGTCGCAGTAGGGCTCGTTCCTTAAGTAGCTGGAGTTTGCGGTCACGAGATTCACGGTACCAAGCTGGGCGTTGGTGGGCAACTGCGAAATGTTCGAGGGCGGCGTCGCGAAAGCATTGCATTGTGAGGCCCCAGTGGTATGTGCCGTCGTCGTAGGTGAGGTGCTCGTCCAGCAGGTCTGCATGGGTGCTGAGGTGACTCTCTACGCTTTCTAGGAATTCGATCCTCTTATAGCCCTCCTTCAATCCCAGTGCGATGGCGTCGCGGTCGAGGGTCTGGTAGGCGTTTGTGGGCGAATGGCATGCTCGTGGAGCCTCAAGCTTGATGATCAGCGGTTTGTGGTCTTTGAACTTTCGCGAGAGTTGAAGTGCATGTGCCGCATGGTTCCACACTCTGCACTGGGGGATGCGCGAGATGAGGCCCGTGGGGATGAAGATGTAGTCCGTGACCGACGAGTGGCGCCCGTTGTAGGTGGGGCCCGTGTCGCAGTACGTGTTCGCGGCTGCCATATGCGTGTTCACCAACATGTGGTGGTAGATCTTGCCTGCCTCTCCTTCTCTGCCCGTCGGGTAGGGGCCCGCCGTCTCGTCGCCATCGTGCCCTGCTGCGAATCGGTCGTTGAGGTCCATCTTCACGATCGGCGCGAAGGGACATGGCGTGTTCATGATCTCGAGCTTGGCCCACAGCCACCTCCATCATGACACCGCGCCACTGTGGTATCTTCTTGCGGTCCCACGGCGCGGGCGGCGAGTAAGCGGTGATGATCTACAGCTTCGTAATGCCTTCCTTGTTCAATTGTGACGGCTCCTCCTCGGCCGTGCAGTTCTGGCAGCGGTGTGATGATGTCTTTGACCTGCTTCTCTCTGAATCTGCGGCCGAGGAGGGCGCTGCAGCCCGCGGGGTTGCTCGCGTGCATGTTGGGGCGTCCATAGCCGAAGTGGATGGTCAGGTGGTACTCGTACCGCTGGACGTGGTGGGGGCTGTGCGGGTGCTTCGGGATCTTCGTGCCAGGGCATCCAGCGATCTGGATCTGTCGTAGCTGGGTGGGAACCTCCCCACCGCGGGCGCCCGTCAAGCTGAACGGGCTGAACACCGCGAGCGACAAGAAAGTGGCGCGTGCTGCGCCCATCAGGCGCCAGAGGGAGCACATCGGAGCGGCACTTCATGTGCGTGGGCAGGCATCCCGCGCCCGCACGGTGCCTCCACCAGCACCGCGGAAACCGCACGAGCCGAGAGGGGCTTGATATTCATATTTATATAAATACACACATATATATATATCCGCATATATACATGAAGGCAGGCAATGCTAACAAACAGCGTTTCAAGTCATTTATGTTTGAAGCAGTGCGCGAGCAGGGCCGCATACCCTGCAGACAGACTGGGGAGCCAGAAGAGTGGTTTTCAGGATGGGCGAATGTGGACATAAGGAGAATAATAATGGTAGGAGGAGGGGGGGAGAACACGACGGATACGGGTGAGAAGGACAAGGAGGAGGATGCGAAGAGATCAAGCGGGGGAGATTGAGGCGCGGTGTTTGTTTCGTTCTCCCACCCCACCGCACCGCCCAGCCCCTTCACCCCCTTCCCCTTCCTTTCCCCCCCTCGAGTCCCCTTCCCCCCTGTCCTACCCCCGATCCTCCCCCCCCCCCCCTTGACCCCCGAGACCCCTCCTTCTCCACTCGCCCCCACCGATCCTCCTCATCACGCCTCCTCTTCCCCCGTCGATCATCGGACCCCCCAACCTTTCCACCTGCATTCCCCCCCGCCCAATATGCCCCCCCCCTCTCGACCATCTCGACTTGTGATCCTCCTTCGACCTCCATCGACCCTCGATTCCAAGCCACCCCCCGCAAAATTACACGGCGACGTATCCGACCCATGCTCCACCAAGTGACGCAAGGAGTTTGCCCGAACTTGCCAGGACAATGACAGTGTGTGTGAGCATCGTTATATGTTGTGCAAGCTGTTTGAGGTTCGCCCACGTGGCACGATCTACATGAAAACAAGAAAAGGACGAGGAGACAAGGCCCAGGCTTGAGGAGGACATGGGGGCGGGAACGAAGGGCAGGACAAGGGCGCGCGGGGGGGCGAACCGTCAGCACGGCGGCAGCAAAAGTAAGGTGGCAGGGGGCAAAGGACGACGAAAGTGACGGGACGAGACCGAAAAGTGCATCTGTTGTCGGCAGTGCGCTAAAAATACAGCTTTGTTTGCGCCATGACGTTGGGCGCTCGACAACATGATTAAACCCGCTTATAGTTAGCAACATAAGCGAGCGAGGCCTAGCTCGACCGCCGGTTTTCCTGTTCCTGCACTTTTCAGCGCGGGCCTTAACACTGAAGGCGCGCCGCCAGGTCTGCGGGCGGCTCGCGACAGCGCCCCGCTGGACCCCCAGCAGCTTTCGAAAGTGGCGACTGTTTCGCAGATCGCGCCCCCCCTCCCCCCCCCATGGATGGCGAGGTCCAATCTGGGTTTGCGTGGTGCCTCGCTTTGCTGAGCCCCCCGACAAGCCTTCCAAAGTGGCGACTGGTTCGCAAATCGCGCCCCCCCCCCCCCCCCAGGGAGGGCGAGGTCAAACCCGAGTCTGCGTGGGACCCGTTCCGCTGGACCCCCCAGCAGCCCTCGGAAATTACGACAGTTTCGCAGGTCGCAGCCCCCCAAAGATGACGAGGTCTAGTTTGAGTCTGCGTGGGACCCCACTCCGCTGGACCCCCCAGCAGCCCTCGAAAGTGGCGGCAGTTTCGCAGATCGCAGCTCCCCGGGCCTGACGCGGTCTAATCTGAGTCTGCGTGGGTCCCCACTCCGTTGACCCCCCCAGCAGCCCTCGAAAGTGGCGGCAGTTTCGCAAACCGCAGCCCTCCAGAATTGACGAGGTCTAATATGAGTTTGCGTGGTTCCCACATCCGCTGACCCCTCCAGCAGCCCTCGAAAGTGGCGACAGTTTCGCAGGTCGCAGCCCCCTGGGATGGCAAGGTCTAGTCTGAGTTTGTCTGGTTCCCCAATCCGCTGACCCCCCCAACAGCCCTCGAAGGTGGCGACAGTTTCGCATATCGCAGCCCCCCAGAGATGACGAGGTCTAATCTGACTTTGCGTGGTTCCCCACTCCGTTGACCCCCCAGTAGCCCTCGAAAGTGGCGACAGTTTCGCAGATCGCAGCCCCCCAGGGATGGCCAGGTAGGAGGCACGCTGGCACGCAAGAAGGAGGAAGGCGAGGACAGGAGAGAAGGGGGGGGGGGCGGGAAGGGAGGAAGGGGAGCCGGGGGAAGGTGTGCGACAGCAGTGCTCTAGTCAACACGAATACCCAACCCACGAATACCCACTCCCCCCCCCATATCCCACCCTCCCCCCCAGCAACCTGCAATCCACCCTCGACCGTCCACCTTCCCTCGAACCCAAGTGGATTGGGGCTGAGAGTCAGAGATCGCCCTCCTCTGCAGGAGCACCACATGGGTGCAAGAGGGGTGCATCACAAGGGGGCACCACAAGGGGAGCACCACAAGGGGACGTCAAGGGGTGCATCAAGGGGGGGCGTCAAGAGGGTGCCTCGAGGGGGGGGGCGTCAAAGGAGAGCACGAAGTGGGGCGGTTACAGCGCGCGGTTGAAGCGCGCAGAGTGGTTGCACCCTTGGACGCCCGTTCCCGGGCGCCTGCAGACCTGACCCCTCGGCGGCACAAAAAATCCCAAGTCCACCCCACCCCACGCGGAACACCGCCCTCCGACAACGACGACAGCGACGACGACGACGACAGCGACGAGCCCCCGCCCCGCGACAGGCGCGCGCTGCCGAGGCGCTGGCCAAGTGCGCGCGCGTCCCCTGGTCCCGCGGCCCGAAGGGCGGCTCGGGGCTCAGCGGCCCGCCGCCGTCGAGGATCGATCGGCGCGACGCGACGCCGTCGGCGGCGGAAACGGCCTCGATCCTCGACGAGCCGAGCAGGGGATCGACTTCGATCCTCGATCCCTGATACTCGGCGGATCCTCGGTCCTCGGTCGAAAACGACCTCGATCCTCGATCCCTGATACTCGGCGGATAGGGGATCGACTACAGATGTTGTCAACTAGTTTTGAACATGTGTCTGTTATCTTTATCCGTTAGGGCTTCGCCCCCATGCCGCCGGCGCCCCTCTCTTAGAATGGGATTCGCCAGAGCTGTGTTGGGATGTCTGGACGCTGACGTGAAGCAATGGCGGGACTTCACGCGAGGGCCAATACCAACGTACTAGTGTTTATGGTTTCGGTGGCTTGACTATTGCGTACTTTACAAGGGTGTGTGGCTTCGGGGACGACAGTACGGTGTAAATTACGAATGCGTATGCCTTCGGGGACGCGGCGTTTGCTTAATTTACGGAGGGTTACGGCCTCGGGGGTGCAAGTATTATATCATTTGCGAGGGCTTGTAGCCTCGGGGACACAAGCATGGTGTAATGTACGACGGCTTATTGCCCTGGGACGTGAATACTGTATATTGTTCAATTGGTGTATGGTTTCGGGGCGCGAATATTATATCATTTACGTGGGTGTATGGCTTTGGGGGCGCGAAAATTGTGTGATTTACCAAGGGGTATGATTTCGGGGACGCGAGTATGGCGTAATGTATGAGGGATTATGGGTTCGGGTGCGCTAAATTACAAAATTGCATGGCATCGCGGACGCGAATATGATGTAATCCACATGGGATTATGGCCTCGGGGACGCGAATGTAGTTTATTTTTGCGTGCCCCACGCCCCCCATGAATTCAAACAATGCGATCTGGGCGTGGTAAAAATAACTGGTTTAGGGGCTCCCCCCCTCGCGCGTTCAGCAAAAATGAACAGTAAGGAAGCAGACAACAGGACCGTAACAGTTGAAACTGGAAGCTGCAACTGGAACAGGGAGCTGCAATCCTCACCCGTCCTCGCAGCCTGGTGGCCCCGCAAGGGGGCCGGTGGGTTTTTCGTCCAACACCCACCTGTAAGAGGACATGCCCGACCTATCCCTACCCGTACCCGTATCACCATTGTCTCCCAGAGTCTCCCAGTGCCTCTCAATGTTTTCTGTTGTCTCGTACTGTTTATCTCTCCCCCTAAACATGCACTCATCCCTCGGCCTCTACCCCTTCCTCTTCATCCCTTTTTCCTAGATCCCCAGCCCTGTATCCCTGCCCCAAACCCCCTATCCATGAAACCGATCCTCTGACCGTGGCCCCCCATAGTGACCCCCCGCGCAGTCGTTCTGTTGGTTTGGCATCTTGGGCCGGGCCCGAGGGCCCAATGGGCTGCCAAGGTCGCCCAAGAACGGTTCTTTGCGGCTTCGGGGGGGTTGTAGAGCCAAGAAGCGGCACCCTTCCCAATTCCACAGTACAAAGGGGTGGTCTGATTTGGTGGAGGTCTGATTGGAGCTGACTTGGAGGGTTCCAGGGCGGTCTGAGCAAACGTCCGCCCTTTCGTGGCCAGTCTGGTTGGAGTCTAAATTGGCTCGTCTGGGGGGGGGGGGGAACCCCTCCCTTTTTGTTCACGAAACCTGGAGCAAACAAAAGCAAGGGCCCGACACACGCACACGCACACGAACACTCTTTCGAGCGTCAGCAGTCAGGCGACTCGCCGTGCCGTCAACCCACGCACGCCGGGCGCGCGCGGACAAGCAGTCGGCCCCTTCCCAGGGCGGTGGCAGGGCACACACGCACAAACACACACACACACACACATCGGCGGCGAGCGAGGGAAGAGGGGGTCAGAAGGACAAGGCCTTTTCAGTAGGCTCGGAAGTCCCCCGTCCTTCTGAGCAGTTTCCTGAGCCTTCCCCGAAGACATAGACAACTTCTCTGAAGGCGCGAGGGCTTCTGAGCAGTCCCGCCGCCTGCTGAGAAGGCCCTCTCCTCATCTCCCCCCCCCTCGCTCGCCGCCGATCTGTCGAGGGTCGGCAGTCCGGCGACTCGCCGTGTCGTCCACCCACGCACGCCCGGCGCGCGCGCGCTGCAAGGAGTCGGCCCCCTTTCACGGGGCAGGGCAGCAGCCCGGGCCGACGGGGGGCCTCCCACGACCTCCACCTCCTCGTTCCTCCTCCTGCTTTTGACGTGGATCGGACTTCGAGCTCGGGGCTGGCAGCGCTCGTGGAGCTCGAATGCAGGAAAACATGGGGACTAGGAAAATGAGATAAGCGTGTCTCCTCCTCCTCCTCCTCCTCGATTCCCTTCTCATCCTCTCCTCCTCCTCTTCCTCCTCCTCCTCCTCCTACTCCTCCTACTCCTGTTATTCCTTCTTCTCTTCTTCCTCCTCCTCCTCCACACCCACACTTTTTGGCGTCGCGTCTTGCTAGCTCCGGCCTTGGGCAGGGTCGGGCTGAGCTCGCAGGGCTGACGGGGCAGCGAGAGGGCGTAGAAGGGTCAGAGAGGCGGGCGCGCACGCTCGTCTAAAGGCCGAGCCCTCAGCTCGGAACACACACACACATGCCAACCGCTGCAAGCCAGGTGGTGGATACTTGTGGACATTGGAAGACAGATTGGTACACAGAAGCATCGAGAGATCAAGAAGGAGCGCTCGAACGATCAATAGAGAGAGGGACAGAGAGAGCACGCAGCACATGTACGCACGCACCTACATGTCATACATATGTGTTTACATGTACCCGGCACATACCAGCATAGAGAGCCCGACCAATAGAGCGCGAGGGAGGGACCAACAGCATTGATGCACATGCATGCACGTATTGGTATATGTGTGCGCACGTGTACCCAACGACATGTGCATCAAACTCACACACCAACATTGCTCACATATAATTTTCAAGCCAGGTACAGACGTGTATTATATATACGTATACAAAGAGAGGTAGGAAAGGGGGGAAAGAGAGAGAGAGAGGGGGAGAGAGAGAGAGAGAGAGAGAGGCGAGAGAGACGAAGAGACAGAACGAGAGAGAGAGAGAGAGAGAAACGGACAGATAGGGAGAGAGTGTCAGGTGGGCGGCATCTGCCGCAGGGCGCGCGCCCGCCGCAGCCGCTCAGGCGACGAGGGAGAGTGCGCCCTCTGCCTGGAGGAGTACAAGGAGGGAGAGGAGGTGCTGAAGCTCGGGGAGTGCGGGCACTTGTTCCACGAGGCCCGAGGAGGAGGGAAAGGGTGTTGTCTGCCCGTCACCCCCCGTCCAGGTCACCCCCATCACCACCCGCCAAAGCTGGTTGAGGCGGGGGCCAATGCAAACAGGGGTCAGCCAGAGCGCAGAGCAGAGATATTGCAGGAGCCTGCAAAGCCAGGGTGACGTTGACCCCTGTTAGCCCGCAGGATCTTGCAGGATCCTGCAAATCCTGACTGGCCCAGGTTTGAGATGACAAGGGTCAGTAGAAGCCTGTTGTGGGAGGGGTCCCAGACCCCCTCGCATCATGAAACAATCATGGCACACGGTGTTGGGCTGTTTCTGGGCTTCGGGGGCCCTCGAAGGGCCCCCCGATTATTAATGAATCACTCTGGGTGAAAAACAGGGCGCCCATGTCAGGAAAAATCATGACGTCGGGGGTCTGGGGAGGGGGGGAGGAGGTCGCCGACGACGACGGCGACGTGGAGCAGGAGGAAAACGAGGAGGAGGAGGAGGAGGAATAGGATAATGACAACGAGCAGTAGGAGGAGGAGGAGGAGAAACGCGAGTAACACAGGGGGCCGAGGCGACAGCGGTGAGCGGTGTCAAACCACGAGTGCGAAGCCTGTGCTCCGGCTTTGTGGCACGGTTGAGTAGCCTGTATTAATACAGCAAGTCACCCACAAACACACACACACACATACATAAATGTGTTTATAGTACGTGTAATTGTGTATATAAGTGTGCGCATGCATACATGCATACATGCATGTGTGTACGTATGCATGTGTATGCATGTATGTATGAACGTGTGCTTTTGTTAAACGACAGTATATGTCTATGTATGGATGTGTAAGTATGCTTGCATGTGTATATGCACGCATGCATGTATGAATGTATGTATGTGCATGTCTATGTGTGTATAGAAATATGTGGGCATGCATGTGTATGTGTGTCTATGTATGTATGTGAGTATGTGTGTACGTGTGTATGTATGTGTGTATGTATGCATGTATGTATGGGCCCATCTATATGTGTGTGGACAGGTCCCAATATAACTATATCCCAAGGATGGTGTAAATGTTATGGTTCTTACCGCGCCGACGCATCCTCACAGCTCACCTTTTCTCCTCCACCTCTCTCTTTCGTCTGCTGATGAGGAGGATGAGGATGATGACACGAACGACGAATCGTGATGACGATACTGACGATGAAGATGGCAATGATGATGAGTATGATGGTGATGCCGATAAGGATGCCGTTGATGATGTTGATGATGATGATGGTGATACTGATGCTGATGATGACGATGATTATGATGTTACTGATGATGGTGCTGCGCATGATGATGATGGTGATGATGGTGATGATGGTGATGATGGTGATGGTGATGATAATGATGATGGTAATGATGATGCGAATGGTTATGTTGATGATGATACTAATGATGATGATGGTGATGATGATGATGACGATTATGATGATGATGGTGATGATGATGATGACGATGATGATGATGATGATGATGATGATGATGATGAGCAGGATGACCCCAGGGGGTGCAGATTGCGAGGATGGCTCGAGCGGTGTGCCTGTTTTGGTGGTCACACTCGTCTGCGTTCAGAGCAGAGCCTGAGGACTTCTCGGGCGAGGCGCTGGCTTCAGCACACCCGAGGGGGGAGCCGCCAGGGTGTAGCTCACTCCCCCGGTCGCGCCCAGATTGCGGGGATGGCTCGAGCGGTGTGCCCGTCTGCGGCCATCGTATCCCCCGCTGTCGGAGCAGAGTCTGAGGATGCCGTTGGCAAGGCGCGGGGGGGATGATGATGATGATGATGATGATGATGATGATGATGATGATGATGATGATGATGATGATGATGATGATGCTGATGCTGATGCTGATGCTGATGCTGATGCTGATGCTGATGCTGATGCTGATGCTGATGATGATGATGATGATGATGACGACGGAGCAAGAAGGAGGAGGGGGAGGAGGATCAGACTGTCAAGTATGATGACGGTGATGGTGATGACGATGATGATGATGATGATGATGACGAGGATGATGATGATGACGATGATGACGATGATGATGATGATGAGGAGGAGGAGGAAGAGGAGGAGGAAGAGGATGAGGAGGAGGACGACGGAGCAGAATTCGAGGATGTCTCGCGCGAGGTGCTGGTGTCAGCACCAAAAAACGGGGGCAGCCAGGGGGTATCTCATTCCTCCGTTCGCGCCGAGATTCTGGGATGTCTCGAGCGGTTTGCTTGTGTTCACGCCAAACATCCTCCGATGTGGGCGCACATTTTGAGGATGGGTCGGGCGAGGCGCCTTTGTTCGCACACACCCAGGGAGGGGCGGCGCCAGGGGGGTATCTCCCCCCCCCTGTTCGGGTCCAGATTGTGGGGATGCTTCAGGCGGTCTACCTGGTAGCATGGCCAACATCATCCGCTTTCGGGGGAGATGTTGAGGATGTCTCGGGCGAGGCGCTGGTTGTCGTTGTGGTGGCCAGACTCGCTTGCGTCCAGAGCAGAGTTTGAGGATGCCGCGGGCGAGGCGCTGGCTTCTGCACCCCCACGGGGGGAACGGGGGGCCATGGGGGCATCTCATTCAGTTCGCGCCCAGATTGTGGGGATGTCTCAAAAGGCTTGCCCGTTGACCGACCCAGAATCCGGTGTGTTCGGGCAGATGTTGAGGATGTCGCGGGTGAGGTGTGGGCGTCCGCACCCCAGGGGTGACCAGATTGCGAGGATTTCTCGAGTGGATTGTTGGTTTAGTGGCCAGGCCCGTCTGCGCCCAGGTCGAACCAGTGGTGTTTTACATATGTCGCTATAGTTTGCACCTCCCTTGTGGCGCCTGTGTCTTCCTATGGGCTGCCCCCCCCCCAAGGAGGCTCCAGGAGGCATGAGGAAGCGCCAGGAGGTTCCATGAGGCCCCGCCAGGGCGCCCCAGGAGGCGCCAAGAGGCCCTGGGGAGCCCCAGGAGACCACAAGAGTAGCGCCAACCTTGTGTGTTTAACGTGTGCTCCTATAGGGTGAACGTCCCTTGGTGCGTGAATCCTTTGTGGTTGTTGTATGGCTTGCCATTCCCCTGTGGCCTCAATTCTATATGTGTCCACATGTTCTCACAGGTGGGGCCTCTCCTGGAGCACAAATGATTGGTGGTTCACGTATTGATGTATCTGTGTTTACACAAATATTCATATATATATATGTGTATGTATGTATGTATGTATGTATGTATGTATGTATGTATGTATGTATGGATGTATGGATGTATGTATGTATGTATGTATGTATGTATGTATGTATATATGTATGTATGTATGTATGTATGTATGTATGTATGTATGTATGTATGTATGTATGTGTGTGTGTATGTATGTATGTATGTATGTATGTATGTATGTGTGTATGTATGTATGTATGTATATATGTATGTATGCATGCATGCATGTATGTATGTATGTATGTATGTATGTACTGTATGTACTGTATGTACTGTATGTATGTATGTATGTGTGTACGTACGTACGTACGTACGTACGCATGTATGTATGTATGTATGTATGTATGTATGTATGTATGTATGTATGTATGTATGTATGTATGTATGTATACATGTGTGTGCCCCATGCCTACGGTAATACACATACATATAAAGAGAGGGATTATGCCCTTTCCTGTGGTTCCAGTCCGAAGTGTATTACGTATGTTCCTGTAGACTCAACTCCGTGGAGTGGCCGGCTGCATTACGATCCAGCCATTGCGCGAGATCTATTGGGCCAGCCATCGTAGCGCAGAGATTTCGCACGGCGCTTGCATGAGCACCCTTTACCCTTTGCATCCTGGTGGAAGGAGGGGTCGCGTAGCCATTTCGATTAAGTTGCGCCCATTCATGAGCAGGCCACTGGCGCGCAGATACACCCATCCTAAGCTTAGACATACTCAGACTCATGCGCATTGACTCACTCGCGCGACTGAGACCCATTCACACCCCAGATGGGATGAGGATGAGGAGATGGGGAGGGAGGTTGGGGGGAGGTCGAGAAGTCAGGGGAACAGGAGGAGGATTGGGAGCAGAAGGAATGAGGAGGAGGAGGAGGAGGATTGGGAGGAGGAGGAGGAGGAGGAGGAGGAGGGGCAACATCAGGAGGAGGAGGAGGAGGAGGTGGAGGTGGGGGAAGAGTGAGAAGGAGAAGGAGGAGGAGAAGGAGGAGGAGGAGGAGGTGGAGGAGGAGCGGAGTGAGGAGGAGTGGGGAGGGGGAGGAACGATGGGGAATGAGGAGGAGGAGTGGGGCAATCAGAAGGAGTGCCCCCCCTCCCCATCGCCGGCTCAGGAGTGCATCGGGCCCTGGTTCCACAAGGCCCCGACCTGCCCCTTGTGCCAGCAGCAGGTGTGAAGCGCCGTGCCCGGCCCCCCCGCGCGCCGCCCGCCCGAAGGAGGGCAAGGCCAAGGAGGGAGGGAGGGAGGAGAAGGAGGAGGGGTTTGCGTAAGCCTCCCAGGTGGGGTCCGAATAGATTGGGCCCACGCTGCATCGCGGATGCATCGCCGATGCGGCTCGATGTGGAGCCCGACTCTCTTCACGCTGGCGTCGCCGATGCATCGCCGATGACGCCGATGCATCGCCGATGTATCGGCGATGCATTGGCGATGCGGCACGATTCTCGGACCCCATCTACTCGGATACCATCTTGGAGGCCTCTATGCATGGGACTTGCGGTTGGGACTCCGGCTCCGAGGCCGCTTTCACACCCTGGAAAGTGGACGGCAACCGCCCCGCTGCGCATACGGCAGCCATGCCAGGGGCGCCGGACGTCACCGCAGTGTGGTCCGTCTTCCCTCCTGGGGGAGGAAGAGGAGGAAGGGGAAGGGATGAGGAAGAAGAATTCGTTGGAATTACCTGCTAACCACGCCGTGGCGAGAGAAGGGGAGAGGGGGTCCGCAGGGGGCCAAAGCTAGAACTGACCAGCCCTGGACCCCCCGACCGCGTTGCGGTCCAAATCGTACGCCCCCGAGGGGAACAGGGAGCGGCCGTCCACCTCGAGGCTGCGCAGCCCTCGTCGCATCACGGATTTCACCTGTAGCATTCCCCGCACGCCGTGTACCTGCGTTCGCGGCACCAGATCGCCGGCGAGCTTCTGGGATAGACCCGCCTGCTGAATTCGCATGCGTGGGCGAACTTCGGCCTGCGGATCTCGACCTGCAGATGATTTTGAGGCACCAGGCTGGGCCCTCCAGGTCGCCCCGCGCGGCTGTCTCCATGAACGCAAGACCGATCTTCGCGACCTCCATGCACGTCGGGCCCTCGACCTGTTCGTCTGGACCCGCAGCTGCGTCGCTGGTCTCGGATTCTACCTTCTCGTCCTGCGCAGGCTGCTGGGCGGTCGATGATCCAATAATGTACGCCTTCGGCACATGCGTGCGGAGTGCCCGCGAACGCAATATTTACGGGTTCGTTCGGGTTTGCTTCGCTATCCACGGCGCCCGCCGTTTTCCCGAACGCACCCCTCACATCTGCCTGCAAGTCCGTCGCCGCCGCGCAGCGCCCATCTTCAGAGATCACTTGTTGATGTGGGATGGGGTGGGGCCCTACAGCACGAAGCTGAACAGCTTGCACTTCGGCAGCCGCCTCGCCACCTGGCTTGTCTGCAGGAGCGCGATGCACCTTCAGCGCCTTCAACAGCGCGTCAATGTCTGCCCCAAGCCGCAAAGGATGCTGACCCGCACTCGGCACAACTGTGGCGCCGCCAGCCATCAACAGTTTTGGCTCCCTCCTGCAAAGCTGACCGCCCACTTCCAAGCGGGACGCAACCCGATCCAGCAGCCTTGGCCTTGGGTTCCGCGACGCAGCTGTTCACGGTGATGTGCCATCCGCCCAATTCCAAGCCGTCGATTGCGCACACGGCGGGGGCGTCGTTAAGGAACGTGCCCAGGAGGCTTCAGACCCTGGAGGATTCCTTATCTGATGAGGGCGGCGGTGATATCCATGGCCAATTCACGATTTGAGTCCCACTGGCTTCCAGACCCTGGATTCCTTATCGAAGGTTTCTTTACCCAATGCCCCCACCGTAGCGCCATCTCGGCTCTGGCCGCCGCCGGGCGTGCGGCCTGCGAGTCCGCGCCGGGCGGCCGCCGGGCGTACGGCCTGCGAGTCCGCGCCGGACGGCCTCGCGGGCGCTGCCTCCCCGCGGGCCCTCCCCCCCCCTTTTCCGCGGCGCCCCCCCTCCGCGGCCGGGGATGTCGGCCCCGCCCTGGCTAGCCACCGGGGCGCCTGCGCGCGAGCGGCCCAGGGCGCCTTCCGGCACCTGTGGAGCCGCCCCACGCGCGTGGGCACGGCGATGGCGGAGGCGCTCGGCGCGGCGGCGGTCCCTCGTGCTTGCGCTGCCCCGCCGCCCGGTGCGGCTGCTCCTCCTGAAGCTGGACTTGGCGACGTTCGGCACGCAGGAAGTGGTGCACGTGGCGGAGCTCCAGGTGCTGCGGCGGCCGGCGCTGCTGGCTTGGAGGCGGGCGGCCAGGCGGCGGCGCCTTCGGCGCCATGGGGTGCTCCCGAGGGTCTCTCCCTCACCAGCTCGGCCGCGCGGCGCGGGCTCATAGGCAGCGGCGGCGGCGGCGGCTGCCGAGATCCCGAGGCGCGGCCTGGCGCGCTCCCTGGTTCCCGCGCCCAGGGGGAGCAGGCGGGAGGCCCCGCCGTCGGTGGCCTTCGGAGGAGGCGTGCCCGTCTTCCCCCTCGGCGCGGACCAGGAGCCGGCCGCTGGCCCTGCCAGCGTCGTCGGGCAGGCTCCTGCTGGGCCCCCGACGGCTTCACCCGATGGCGAGAGCGTGTGCAAGGTGCGGCTCGCCCTCCGCGGCCTGGTGGCAGCTCTCGGCCTGGAGCGTGTCAACGGGCAGGGCACATCGGCTCTGCACCTCAGCGGCGCTCCCTCTCAGGCTTCTGGAGTTGTTGGATGTTGCTGACGCCCTGGAGACGGCGCAGCAGTTGGTGCTGTTCAACGTCCACGGCCCCCCCGCCGACCGCTGGATTCTGAACGTCGCCCGCTCCCTTGGCCTGTCGGAGGCGGCTGTGGCGCACGTTGCGATGTGAGCCGTCGGCGGTGCTGCACGTCTCGTGCGTAATCTGCGCCGCGGCTTCGGTTGAATGTTTGCATGCACGGGCTTGCCCTCGAAGACAGAAAAAAACGCCCCTACCGTATTATACCCGCGGCAACCCCGAGCCGAGATCCTTTCGGCGCTTGCCGCAGGGTGACCTCTTGGGCGCCGTCGCGCCGCAGCCGCTGCAGCGCCGTCGGGCTGTTGCCCGCCGGCAGGGAGGCCAGCGCCGGCCGCCGGGCGGCCCGCGAGGCCGTCGCGCTCGGCCACTTCCTCCTACTCCTCCTCCTTCTCCTCATCCTCCTCATCATCCTCCTCCTCTACCCCCTCCTCCTCCTCC
>CAUYUJ010015660.1:738425-930925 GCA_963575745.1 Prorocentrum cordatum
CTCCTCCTCCTCCTCCTCCTCCTCCTCCTCCTCCCCCTCCTCCTCCTCCTCCTCCTCCCCCCCCTTTCTCCCGCCCGCCGAGCGCCTCCGGGGCAGCGCCGAGTCCCGTTCGGGGTTCCTCCACCTTCGCATGCGCGGCGAGGCGCTCCGCGAGCGCCGCCGCGACGCCGCCGTCACTCGGCGCCTTCCAAGGGCGCCCCCCGCAGCCACCATGTTTGCGCAGGCCGCCTCGCCGAGGGGAGATCGACCTGGCGAAACCGCTTCACCTGGCAGCATGGCTTCGGAGGAAAGGGGGGAATGAGGGGGGGTGAGGGGGGTGAGGAGGAGCGCACTAAAGCGAGAGCGAGGGGAGGAGGAGGAGGAGCAGCAGCATAGCAGCAGCAGGAGGAGGAGCAGGAGGAGGAGCGGAAGGAGGAGGAGGAGGAGGAGGAGGAGAAGGAGGAGGAGTGGAGAAGGAGGAGGAGGAGGAGGTGGAGGAGTAGGAAGGGGTCGCGAAAAAACGCTGCGATGCTGTGCTGTGGAGGTGCGCAGAAGCAGGGAGTGACGGGGAAAGGGGGCACCAAAAGCAGGAGGATCGGAATAAGGCAGCGGAAGGGAGCTTGTCTCCGAGAAGGATCAACAAGGATTCGCGCGATTACCCCCCCCCCGCACTCGGCCTCGTCACCCTCGAAGTCTGTGTGCGCGCTGCTCCTGGGAGCCGCAGATCCGATGGCGCGCGGCCCGTTCCAGGTGCGCCCGCCCGCCGTCCCCCTTGCACAACACCTGGCGTGGAGCAGGAGGAGGGGGGAGCTGGTCGGTCGTTATCTGGGATCACGTCCGAAGCCGAGCTCATTTCCTTGGAGTGGGGCTTGGCGGAAGTGACCGCACGGGTAGGGTAGATGGCGGGATGAGCAGGGTAGCATCTAGCATAGTACAGCGCAGAGGGTGGGTGATTGCACCTGGGCCCAATAGGAAAAGAAGAAGAAGAAGAAGAAGAAGAAAACGAAGAAGAAGAAGAAGAGGAATAAGAAGAAGTGAGAGGAAGAGAAGGTGGTGCCGCAGAGAGGGCAGGAGAGACAGGACCTCGTCGGGACCCCGCTGGCCGTAGACGATTTGGTGGGCTTCTGCTGGGCTTCGATGCCGATCCGCTTCTCCTGGTCCCAGTGTTTATGTCAGCAAGCGGGTGGGCAACGGATGGGACTGGTCCTGTGTTTGAACGGATCGGTGCTTCTCCGGGCCAAAGGGAGGAGGTTGCAGAAGGAGCATCGGGTGTTGCTAGAAGTACCACTGGCCCAAGGTACCCCCAGGATTCGCGGGGTGGCCCGGGCGGCCCCCAGGGCACCCCTCACGAGGGAGGACCCCAGGAGTTCCAAAATGGAGCGAAAGGCTGGGGGCATTTTGGGCCAGGGGCACTTCTAGCAACACCCGAGGAAGGGAACAAGCAGTGGCCTAAACATAAAAGCTCGAAAGCCCCCGCGGATTCCTCGGATCGGAGCTGGGGCGCCCTGTCGGCGAGTCCAGCGCCGCCCCTGGCGCGCTCCGCCCTCCTCCTTCTCCTCCTCCTCCTCCTCCTCCTCCTCTTCCTCCTCCTCCTACTACTACTCCTACTCTACTCCTCCTCCTCCTCCTCCTCCTCCTCCTCCTCCTCCTCCTCCTCCTCCTCCTCCTCCTCCTCCTCCTCCTCCTCCTCCTCCTCCCTGCTCCTCCTGCGCCTCCCTCCTTCTCCTCCTCTTCTCCTCATCGCGCCGATCCGAGGAACCCGCGCGGATCTCCGAGATGGTGTGCGCATGTGTGTCACTGCTCGTTCCCCCCAGAGGTGGCGGAGGGAGGACCATGAGGCGCACAGTCTTGCGGGGCGAAGTGGCGGGCGGAGATGGGGGCAGTCGTCGTCGAGCTGCAGCAGGAGGATGTCTTTGACTCCCTGCGTGTTGCCTTGCCACCCAGCCCAGCGCCCAGACCTCCCACGCCTCGCTTCGGTCTGCTCCTGGCCCCCGGAGCCCCCCGGCCGCTTCCCCGGCGCCAGCGCTTCGTCCCGGGCCAGCCCCCCGATGACCGATGGTTCTCGAGCAGGAAATCATCGATGACAAAAGGACCCCTAAGCCGAATAACACGATGAAAACGCGGCCTCACTGAGGTCCCTGTCTTTGCATCAGGGATGAAAGTTCTGGGCGGTTTGGTTCGATACATCTACAGAAAAGACACCGTTTTTTCTAATGTGTTTGGCCCTCCTAGTTTAGGTCACCTCCCACAGGGTTAGGGGCCCTTTTTTGGACAATCAGAAAAGGGGGGAGGAGTTCAAAGAAGAAACAGCGCATACACATAAGCTTTCGACGCTCCGCGCTGATGTTTCTCGGATCTGCGCTGGACCACCCCTGGCGGTGCCTCTGGAGGTTGAGGTGGCCGTGGCCCAGCACGGGTCGCCATGGGGGAAGCGGGTCCCGAGGGAAACGGGTCATAAGGTGTTTCGCCCTTCTCAGGCTCTCGGGGCCCGCCACGGGCCCCGGGGCTCCCAGAAAACGACTCTGGATGAAGATCTCGTCCTGGGGGAAGCCCCAGGGTCCAGGACCCGTTTCCCTCAGGGGCGGAGGAGGAGGAGGAGGAGCAGCAGGAGCAGGAGCAGGAGCAGGAGGAGGAGGAGGAGGAGGGAGGAAGATGAAGAGGAGGAGGAGGAGGAGGAAAAGGAGGAGGAGGAGGTGGAGGAGGAGGAGGAGGAGGAGGAGGAGAAGGAGGAGGAGGCGGAGAGAAAGGGGAGACAGGGGGCCCCTGGCCGCCACTGCCGGCCGCGGCCGGCAAAGCCTCGGACACTTGTCGGCGACGGAAAGAGGAAGCTGCGGGACCGCTGTTGAGCGAATCGCCCCCCTCTCTTGACACATGTTCTTTGGGACTTATCAACCTCGAGCCCTCACAGCGTGAATTAGTTACCTACCCCGCTTCCGCTTCCAGACAAAACCAAGTCATACCACGCGCCTCCTCGTCAAGCGGCCTGACCAGTACAGGCCGTAGTTTGGCATCGCTTGGTATCTCTTGGAAGCGAGGGTGGTCAAAAGCGAGGTAGGTTTGTTTTCCCCCAACTCTTGACACATGTTCTTTGGGGCTTGTCAACCTCGAGCCCCCCAGCCGCCTCCCACCCACCCCTGTCCCTCTCGCCGCTGACCCCGGTAAATGGGAGCTACTGTGTGGCCAGCCTGCACGAACGACGTACCTTTGGCTGACCCGGGCTGCTTGGCGCCAGCCCGGGCCAGCGCGTGCCCGAGCCACGGCGTCGGAGGTCTGGGAAGGTCGCACAGTTTGCACATAGGCGCCCCGTCGTACGCGCTACTCGGGCAGCGAGTGGCGCGCATCGTCCTGGGTTTCTTTGCACGTTTGGCGGCAAGTAGCTAGCCGCGACAAGTCAGCTCCCGAGACCCGCCGCGCGACCACAGCGGGCGGGTAGTGCATCCCGTACCTGGCGCCCCCCTTCCCCAGCCTCCTCAGACTTTTTGCGTTGCGCGGACCAGGGTTCGCTGGAAACCTCCTCCGCCTCTCCCTCCTCCTCATCGCCCTCATCCTGCTCCTCCCTACCCTCCGTCTCTGCCCCCTTCGTCCCTTGCTCTCCTCGGCATCCTTCGCCCCCCTGCCCCTCCCCCTCCTCCCCTCTCCACTGGGGCTCCCTCATCCCTCCCCATCGTTCCTCGTGCCCCCCCATCACTCCTGATTACTCCCCATCACCTCCTCTAGTACGGCGTTAACGGTGCGCGTATCACATAGTAGTTTGGTCTCTTCTCAGTCCTACTCCCCTCTGCACCGCACTCCCCCCATCGGCAACGGGGTACCACTGCGTTGCGCGGTGCAGGATCTGCCTTTCTGGCATTATTTGATGATCTCAGGCTTGTTCCCCCGTAATCCTCCTGGCATTAATGCTTATCATCCTGTTCGTTAGCAGCAGCAGCATCAACATCATGAGAATAACCATCGCATTTCTTATTAGCAGGGCCAGTTGAATGATCAGTCCAATTCCCTCTTCATCCTTCTCCTCATGTCTCATCCTTCTCTCCTCCTGCTCCCCCTCATCTTTCGTCTCCCCCTGTCCTCCCAATCCTCCCCTCCCCCTCTCATCGCTCGTCCTGTTTATCCCCCCCTCCCTTCTCCGTCGGGGGTCAAACACAGAATCGGCCCCTGGACCCGTGCCGTGAGGGTGCGCCCCGGCCCGCATCTCGAGGGGAGCCCAGGCACAGGCCGTGAGCGCCCTCCGCCGGAGGCCCGGGAAGCCGCCCGCAAAAGCGTCCATTGCTGGAGCCCCTCGCGCCCGCGGCGCGAACCCCGCCCGCTCTTCGTCCACTTCCCCAGGCTTCGGTAGCAAATCATGGGAGCTTTGGGAGGTCCTCCTCCTCCTCCTCCTCCTCCTCCTCGTCCTCCTCCTCGTCCTCCTCCTCGCAATTCCGTCTTTAGCGTCGACTAGCGTCGATTAGCGTCTGGAGTCGATGAGATGGCATCGATGTAGCGTCGGCTAGCGTCGATTTAGCTTCGAGTAGCGTCGATCGATCGTCGATTCTCATCGACGTAGCGTCGATTAGCGTCGAGTCGAGAAGAGCCGACAAGATGGTATGGGAGGCTCCCATGAGTTGCCACCGAATAAGTTATCCCTTCCCCCCACGAGTTCTCTGGACAGGTGTATCTGTCAAGGGGGGGGGTGATTGACCTTCTGACGGAGTTTGCCCATCCCCCGCCCTCCTTTCCTCCCTCCTTCCCCTTCTCTCCCTCCTCCTCCTCCTCGGGAATGCAAAACGGACGAACCTGACATGTCCGTTCGATGACTCACGATGTCTTGGACGGAGCAGAATTTAGCCGTCGCATTGGCACATCTGCTGGATTACGATTGGGCGTGGGATAACGTAGTCCTCACGGGCAGGGTCAACAACAACGGCAGAAGGGGGGACTCTAGCGGAATCGCGCACGACAGTACCACAACCCATCATGATTCCAGTCGCCCACGCTTGGATGGGCAAGGAGCTGGAAGTGCAGCTCCACGAGCACAGCAAATTACAACACCTGGACCAACTTATTCGGGAGGCCCAGCGAGGGGGGTAAGCATGGAAGCACCAAGGCGGTATTACAATCGCAGGAAATTGACCAGGACAGGATGGACAGGGCGGCCGTGGCCATCGCCGTTGTGAAGGCGCATTGTGACAGCGCCATGTACGGTCAGCTATATGTATCTATGTTGGGCCGCGGTGCTGCGTGGAATTTCGCATCAGCAGCAGCCGTGTCGATGCACAGACGACATCGTCTCAGTCTGCGTATGGGGGGTGCTGTATCTAGTCCGTTCGTCGGGACACAGGCTTGCTCACTGGAGCTAAGCTTGCTGGCAAATCTGCCCAGGTGACGGTGAATGACGCTATTGCGGTTTGTTTGGAAAAATGCGTTCGCGCGGAGAGGGGCATCTTGATGGACAGGATAGTTCCCGGCTATTGGTTATAAGTTGGTCCGATGATGTGTTTCACCGTCGATCGGAGCCTATTCGACGCTACAAAAATGATTGGGGATTTGGAAACAAAGGTAGGACACCATCTTAGGACGACGTCAGGGAAATCCTAACATTTGCACAGATGTGGCACTCCAGTTACGCATTCCATGATGGTAATGGGAAGCAGTGGGCGGTACAGACAGTATGCAGAGTTCTCTGGGCCTTTTGTGTCATGGTCCCGCAGCCTCGCAGCAGACATGGATCGGACCATCAAACCAATATACAGAGCATAGTTTAAGCATTCTCAATTGCTGACAAACCAAAAAGTCGACCTGGTGCGCAGAGCGAAGGTGCTGAATCAAATGGCCCATGGGATCATACGGTCACGAGCTGCTGCCTGGTCGCCGTCGCAGTGTGTGTGCGAAGCTTCTGGGCAAATAAACATCCGAAGTTGCTGAGCTCGAAGGCCAAAGTTAGGATGCAGCTGGGAAGAGTTCAAGCAGTTTTCATTTAGAAGATCTCACATTACGACGAAAGTCCAGTTGGAACAATAGTCCCATACATGTATATCGTAGGGGCTTCGCCCTCTGCCGCCGGCCCCCCTATTATTAGTGCGTGCGGCTGCGTGAATAGCGCCGTGGGTGCTTCTCGTGGCAGGCTTCTCGGCAGCGTCTGCGGGTCATTGTTGGAGCTTCTTGGAAGCCGTTCGGGAGCATCTTGGGGCATATTTGGGGTCTCTTGGAGGTCTCCTTCGGCCCTCTTGGAGGCCTCTTGGGGTTCTCTTGTGGCCTCTTAGGACCTTCTTGGGGCCTCCTGGGGCCCTCTCGGGGCGGAAAGGTCGAGTTTTCGGTTCGTGGATTCCGTCTTGGGCCTCTCTTGAGACCGTCTTAGAGCCCTTTTTGGCCGTCTGGGGCACCTCATGGACAGTATTGGGGCCCTCTTCGGCCGTCTTGGGGGCCTCTTGGACCGTCATGGGAGCTTCTAGGGCCGTCGTGGGGCGATCTTGGGAACCTATTGGTCCGTCTCGGAGCGTCGGAAAACCGAAAGGGCGAGGAGGCCAAAGACCTACAAAAACGTTGGGGACGTCGTTGATTTTTGCTTCGTGGGGCCCTCCTGGGAGGCCTTTTGGAGGCCTCTTGGCCGTCTTGGCAGCATCTTGGGCCGTCTCTGGGCCATCTTGGGCCGTTTTGGGCTCCCGACGCTCTCTTCGGAGCCTCTTCGGGCAATCTTGGAGGCTGCTCGGGCGGTTCTGACCGCGCGGTGGCGTCACCATGAGAATCCTGAGGTGGCCCGGAGCAGCCAGGATGTGTGGTTCATTCCTCCCCCCGTTGGTTGTTTGGTGGCTCGGCGGGTCCCCTTAGCACAGGGTAAAGAGGAGGCAGGAAAAGGCCAAACAACACATGATAGCACATAACACATGATAGCAGACCGTACACACCTTCGCAGCCTTGCGCCCCCAGTGTGGGCCAGCAGATATACATATCTCTATAATATAACACGATACAATATAATAGAGCGTAACAGAATAGACTATACCTTAATACAAGGTTCTACACTATGAAATCGTACCGTTTGTCGTAACATGTAATTGTATACTATGATATAGCATAATATAATATACTATACTCTAGTACAATCAAGTACAATGTACTTTAATATAATAAAATTGAGTGTGCTATAATCGAGTATAATATGATATAATTTAATATATTAACATATACACCACTATGCTATACGATAGTAAAGTATATTCGAGAAAACTGTAAGATACTACAATATATCATAATACGCTACAACATATTAAACTACCATATCACATGGTAGGATCTGATACAGAGTATGAACTAATGTAATATAGTGTAACATAATACAATATAACATAATATCATACATTGTAGGCGATTGTAATGCAACATAGTATAATGTAATATACGATCGTATCTAATAACAGAATATATATATATGTGGTAACGCAATATAATGTAACCTACTGTGGTATAATAGGGTGAAATACATTATAATATAATATTATATCAGACAATACGATACTACACTACACTATACATATACATTCATATTTCCAGGACTCCCAGGCAACCACGGGTCCTTGGCCAGGCCCCCGGCTTACAGTCATAATGTCTGGGGCACGGTCTTATCTTCGCGTTTGTGAGTGTCCAAGACGGCCCAGAAGGTTGCACATGGCAGAAGCGTTCCCGACCAGCGCGGGCCACTTTTGTGGATCCGACTCCTTCTCTCATCGTTGGCGCCCCCTTATTTCCCCTCCGCCTTCCTTGGTTCTGGTGCTCCTCCCATTCCTTCCACTCCAGTTCCTGCTGCTGCTGTTCGTCCTCGTCCTCTTCTTCCTCCTCCTCCTCCTTCATCCTCCTTTCTTTCCTCCTGCTCATCCTCCTGCTCACCCGCTACCTCCTCCGCCTTCTATGGACGCAGTTGCCCCCCTTCCGATTGCGTATAACAAGACGGGGCTTTCTGTGAGAGCTCCACGTCGGCTATGATACGCGTCCGCGGATATATAGAGGAAATCCGCGCAAGGGGGAGGGAAGGGAGGGAGGGACAGGATGTCGGATATGGCGCGGGCACGCCTAGCCTCAAGTCGGGCATGTCTTTCCAGGAGGGAAACTCACAACCAATCTAAAAGATAATCCAGGAACGACTTGTCGACCACGTGTGGCTGTCTTTGAGCATGTGTTGACTACTACGTTCTACTTGTCTTGCAACGTGAGCCCGACCTGAACCTAGCCTGCCGCCCCCCCCCATCCGAGGCAGGAATGTATACATGACCACGTCCGGGGCACCAGGACGTCGGTTCCCGGGCGGTGGACATAGATAAATCCCCGCCTCCCACCCCCACCCCGCTCCTCCTCCCCCCACCTCGCCTCGCCGCGGCCGTGTAGCGCGCGCGGGCGACCTGGGCGGGCGCAGCCCCCGGGTCCGGACCCGCGCTGCGCTTCCTGGGCGGGCGCGCCCCGATTGGGGGCCGGACGGCGGAGGGACGGACTGGTCCTCCTCCTCCTCCTCCTCCTCCTCCTCCTCCTCCTCCTCCTCCTCCTCCTCCTCCTCCTCCTCCTCCCTCCTCCTCCTCCCTCCTCCTCCCTCAGAGCGGCCTCGGGCCCTCGTGGGGTGGTCTCGGGCGGCCAGGTCGGCAGATGCGGTGCCACTGCCGGGGGCGGCGGGGGTCTGGCTGGGCGCCAGGGGGCTGGCTCTTGGGGGCGGTCTAGGCCTAGGCTTATGATGTTCCAACCTTCTCTAGCCTTGATCACCAGCAAGAATCTCGAGCACCAGAATACCCCAAAACTCAAGGGTTTTTACGTTTCGGGCCCTGGGAGACATTTGTACGACACTGTTTCGACAGTGTTTCGACCGTCTTTCGACACTTTTCCGGGTGCTCGAAATTATTTCTGGGATGTGGTCTTTAAGTACGACGGGAGCAACATAAGCCTAGCCCCCCCCTCCCCCCCACAGTGATCAGGCGATCGCAAATCTGGACGAACGAAATGGGTACGGAAAGAATGGATACGATGCCCAAAAGCAGTTCCTGTTCATTTTGAACAGGACTCGCTGTCCGCGCCGCCGTGGCCTGTGTCCATTTGAGACAGAAGGCCGCTTGCCCAACAGCGGCCGCTGATGGTTTGGGACAACATTAGTTGTCGGGCATTGTGCCCATTTTTTTCGTACCCAGTTCGGGCGTCCAAAGCAAACACTGGGGTGGACCCCAAAGGGTGTCCAGCGACAGGGGGGTGGTGCAATAGGTTTGGTGCATGAGATTTGTCAGGTTGCAACACACTCGCGGCGTGCAATACCTTCCGGGCCGCAGATGTATTGTTGGATTTTCGCGTGCAATATATTGTTTGCAATACAATGCAATACAATTCTCCGGCGCAGTACATTTGCAACACAATTGCCCCAAATCTATTGCACCACCCCCTTTCAGCTAGACCCCCTTTGGGGTCACCCAAAAACACGGATCAAGGAGGCGTGGATTAGCGACGGGTCCCGTTTTATGGGAAATCGCGGATGTCCAATGCCGGACGAGGCGGCGCCGGCCGCATTTTGGGGGAGGGCACTTCCCCCGATCCATGGGTTTGGCGACCGCGCGCCAAATCCATGGATCGCCAATCCATGTCTGCGCGCCCCCGGTGCGGTTAAGGGCTTCTCGTGGGGGGGATCGCCCGGTCTGGTTCATCGCCGATCCTCGCCATGATCCCCGGTCGGAGGAGGAGGAGGAGGAGGAAGAGGAGGAGGAGGACGAGGAGGAGGAAGAGAATGAGGAGGATGTGAAGTAGGGCGAGGACGAGGAGGACGAGAAGGAGGAGAAGGAGCAGAGGGAGGAGAAGGAGGAGAAGGAGGAGAAGGAGGAGGAGGGGGAGGAGGAGGAGGAGGGAGGAAGAGGACGAGGTGGTTGAGGAAGAGGAAGAGGAAGAAGACGGCGAACCGAAGAGCCAGAAGCGTCTTGAATGCCTTTTTTTCGGAAATCCTCTTGAGGCTTCTTGGGGGTCTCTTGGGAGCCTCTTGGAGGCCTCTTGGGCGCCTCTTGGGGACGTCTTTGCGCCTCTTGGGGCGCTCTGGGGGCGCTCTTGGGGGCTGTAGGGGCGCTCTTGGAGCCATCTTGGAGGGAGTCGATCAAACAAGAGGGGGGCTCCAATTAGCCTCCCGCCTCGGGAGCCCCATAAATCGCCTCTGGGGCCCCTCTTGGAGCGCTCTTGGAGAGCTCTTGGGCGCTTTGGGGGCCGTTTTGGGGCTCTCTTGGGCCTCTCGTGGGGCCTTTTTGGGCCATCTTGGGACCATATTGAGGCCTCGGATGTCCATCGGAAGCGAAATGGCGAGAAAGCAAACAAAACATTGTTTTTTTTCTTTAGGTTGTGGGACGAATTTGGCCTCGTCGGGGCCTCCTTAGGGAGCTCTGTGGCCACTTGGAGCCGTCTTGGGGCCGTCTTTGGGCCTCTTGGAACCATCTTAGGAGCCATCTCGAGCGATCTTGCGCTATCTTGAGCCATCTTGGAGCTCATCTTGGGCTCTCTGGCGCGCTTTTGAAGCCATCTTGGGGCCAAAAGAGCCGTCCGACCGCTCGCTGAACCCTCCCTCCAGGTCCAGGGGAGGGGGTAGGGGGAGGGGTAAACCCCTCCCCAAGGGGGAAGAGGGAGGGGTGGAAGAGGATCTGTTCTAGACCACCTACGCCCAGAGGGCTGGTGGGATTTCTCATCCTGTGTCGTTGGTTGACGGCCTCGAGGCCCAGTAAGGGCCCCCAGAGGCCGAACATAGCGAAACATGTCTCGATGTGTTTCCAAACGCGAGGTGGTCTTGGTCTCGCGCTGTGGAAACAGGACGGCCGTCTTTGCTGGCCATTC
The DNA here is from genome assembly GCA_963575745.1 of Prorocentrum cordatum. Classification (NCBI taxonomy): domain Eukaryota; class Dinophyceae; order Prorocentrales; family Prorocentraceae; genus Prorocentrum; species Prorocentrum cordatum. Next base: position 749,211 of record CAUYUJ010015660.1, read on the forward strand.
TCGGCTTCTGGGAGCCTTCATCGGACCCAGAACCGTGCGTGGGGAGCAGGAGAATGAGCAGATGGACAGGGGGAGGAGTGAGGAGAGGGGCGTGTTTCGGATTGTTCCCAGGCACCCCCTTTGCTTCGGGTGCTGGTTTTGAGTGCAGCACTGCTGCTCCTGTCCTTCCACCTTCCTGGCCGTCGCCTCCCGTGTCTCCTCCTCGCTCACTCTGGGCGTTTCCAATTGCGCAACTATCGGCCTCTTCGTGGGCTCCTGGGAGGTCCAGCGGAGCGCGGTGCTACGAGGGTCCAAACGATCGGCCACGCGCAGATGGGGGCTGGGGGGGGGGGCCTCTTAGAAACACCCCTGCTTACTAGAAGGCACGGGCCTTGTCGAAAGATGCAAGGCTGGCGCCTTCTAAGAAGTAGCCTCCTTTTGAGAAGCCTTCCCCCCTCCCCCTACTCTCTGCTCCCTCTCTGGCGTGCCGCCAAAACGAGAGATTCGCACTCCGTGGGTGCCGCCAGCGGCGCACTTGTCGCCGTGTTCGCCAGTTTTCGCCTCTCTCTCCCCTCCCTGATGACACCCCATTCCCCCTCCTCCTCCTCCTCCTCCTCCTCCTCCTCCTCCTCATCCTCATCCTCCTCCTCCTCCTCCTCCTCCTCCTCCTCCTCCTCCTCCTGCTCCTCCACCTCCTCCTCCTCCTCCTCCTCCTCGTCCTCCTCCTCCTCCTCCCGCCGCCCTTCCCTTGGTCTCTCCTGCTGTGCTTCCCTCCTGCGCGCGGTTGCAGCGATTGTCGGCATTTCCATGAATTTCTGCGAGGTCCAGCGGGGTGCAGTGCTGCGCGGGCTCAGTCTAGATGTCCCTCTTTCGTCAGCTTGCCCAGACAAATGCGAGTGGCAGCGGGTCCAAACTAAGTGCAGTGCTACGCGGGCTGAGACTAGGCGTCCGCCTTCCCTTGGGTGCTGCCAGCAGCGCAGCTGTCCGCACTTTCGTCAGCTTGTCCAGCCAGGTGCGACCGTCCGCGGGTCCACACTGAGCTTCCCCTGCCGTGGCGCGGACAGCCGCACATCTGGAAGCGTTTTCGCGGCGTCCTGGGAGGTCCAGCGGAGTGACGCCCTACAGGGATCCAAACTATTGTATTCCCGTCCCTTGGCGTTGATATTCCAGCATCTGTCGGCACTTCTGTGACCTCCCTCTTGAGAGGTCCAGCAGAAGTGACGTTTTTCGGCGGCGAGCGTGGTGGGGAAGTGAGAAGGAGAAGGCATTCTCAGAGGCAGCGGGACTTCTCAGAAGCCCTCGCGCTTTCTGACAAGTTTTCTGTGCCGGGGGGAATGGAAAACTTCTCGTTCCCCCCCGGGCTCGCCGCCGAGCCTCACGGGGATCCAGACTATTACATCCCGTGTCGGCACTTCGGCATGAGCGTGTTGGGGTCAAGCGGCGTGCGGCCCCGCACGAAGACGCACCCCACGGCCTTGCCATCCGTCGTGAGTGGGTCGGGTACGCCCTTGGGTGAGTTGAAGATGTTCGCACTGCTGCTCGGGCTTTACATGATGGGGGAACAGAGAGGAAGGAGACGAGGAGAATGAGGATGAGAAGACGAGGAGGCTGAGGGGGAGGAGCAGTGGGAGAAGGAGAGCAGAGAAGACAAATAAGAGAAGGAAGGACGAGGAGGTGGGAGAAGGACGGGGAGGTGGAAGGAGGAGAGGAGGGCGGAGGAGAACGAGAACTGCGAAAAAAGGGAGGATGAGGACAAGGGTGAGAAGGAGGATGAGGAGGACGAGGAAGAGGAAGGGGAAGAGGAGGAGGAGGAGGACAAGGGCGAGAAGGAGGCAGATAATGACGAGGGAAGGTGCGGGGAGGGGGGGAAGAGGAGAGCAGACGCGATAATACCAGTGCGCTCCCGTTTTTCGTTCGCCGGGATCCCCCGGATGAGCATTAGGCTTTCTGCGGTCGATTGCTCTCCAGCTCGCTCGCTCCTCGTCGCCCCCCCCCCCCCCTTGTCGGCTGCCTTGTGTGCAGATGGAGGTCCTGGAGGTGAGGACGTTGCCAGACGACAGAGAACACGCATTCTGTAGGTGCATCGATTACACGCCAGTCATTGAAGCTAGGCATTTCTGGGTTCGCAGATCCCGATCTGCTTCAGGCGCCTTCCTACTTCAAGAGTCGATAATGTTGTTGCTGTGCTGTGCTATTCTCTGGGAGGGCCTGAAGCCAATCTACAGGATCCGCCGTGCCACTGCATGTTTCGGGAGAAGAAAAAACACAGACACAATTAATCGCCGATTTCCCAGAAAACATTGGAAAATATGCGAAGTGGGGGGGAAGACGAGAACCCAGAAAACATGGGAAAGTATAGGGAATCCGGTCCTTTGAGTGTATATACTTGTATGTCCTTGTGTCCCTTCAATGTTTTCTCACCTACTCCTTCCGACCGACCGGCACAGCTCCAGGCCTCTCGGATGGGGCCCGCGGCGGTGCATCGCGGCGCACCGCCGGTGCATCGCCGGTGCGGCTCGAGGCAGGTCCCGAGTTCGGCGACTGCAAAGGGTGCGGTTACGCCTGGGTGCGGTTTGCGATCGGCGCCGTGGGGGCCTGGCGGGCACGACACTCTCCTCGTCGGGCCTCCTCGGGGCACGGCGGGGAACTCTATCCAGGCACCCGCCCGCCCCCCATGGTGCCCCCCAGGGTGCCGATTGCAAACCACACCCTTTGCAAACCGCACCTTTTGGAGTCGCCGACGAGTTGCTCCGCGCCGACACCGTCGGTACATCGCCGATGCAGCGGGGAGGCACCGACGATGCGGCGCGATCGTCCGACCCCATCTGCCCCGAGCCCATCTGGGGGATGCCTCGATGCATGGACGGCTTGGTCCTGGTCCCGTGCGAGGCCACGTGGCTGGCGTGGGCAGAACGGGGTGCGAGGCGTCAGTGGCAATGCCTCGTACGATTCGGAGGTTGGTAGACCTCCTACCCTGACACGTCGATTAGTGGATTGGCCGTTCTCGGTTCGCGAGAGGGCGTCGCGGCCGTGATTGTTGCGGGTCCAGGTCCGTCGGTTTCGGTCTTAGGCCGTTTTCACTAAAGGGTGGTTTACTACAGGGAGTTTTGTCCACCGCCGAATGGTAGTGCCATTAGTGTTCACCACGATCATCACATGTACGGTTGCAACTACGCTGGGCGTCGACATTGGTTGTTGTTGTTGGTGCCGCGGGCCACTAGTACCACGACCATCGTGAGCGGTACCGAAGACGCCTGCTGCGAAGCACCTCCGCCATTAGTCCTTTGAAATCGCCAATGTGGCCAAACGTTCACTGGGCCAAAGTCTGGCCACGCTCTTGGACGATGTGATCCCCCAGCCTTTGTGGAAGCTCGTGGGGAAACATTGGAGGGAGGAAGAGAGAGGAGAGGAAGGGGGTGGAACAGGAGGAGGCGGAGGCAGAGGCGGAGAAGAGGGAGGAGGGGGATGAGAAGGCGGAGGATGAGGGGAAGGAGGAGGAGGAGGAGGAGGAGGAGGAGGAGGAGGAGGAGGAGGAGGAGGAGGGGGAGCAGGAGGAGGAGGAGGAGGAGGAGGAGGAGGAGGAGAGGTGAGGAGAAGAAGGACGAAGAGAAGGAGGAGGAGGAGGCCTATGGAGGCCTCCTTGCGGCTTCGTGGAGCCCTCTTGTGGGCCTCGGAGGCCTCTGGGGGGCATCGTGGGGGGCTCTCGGGCCGTTTCAGAGCTCGCTTGGCCTGTCGGACGCTGTCGGATGACGTCCGGGGGGCCTGAATCGGTGGCCGCCTTCGGGCTATTTTTGGGCGCAGTGAAGCCGTCCCTGAGATCTATAAGTGGGGCCGTCTTAGTTTGTCGTCATCGTCACAATCGTCATTGCAATCGTTATTGTCATCATCATCAGCATCATCATCAGGATTCTGAGTGGCTCCTGCAGGAGCTGAGGGAGGGCGGCTGGTGCATAGGTAAGCTCTTGGAGGATTCGGAGGTTCGCTCGGATTTCGTGAAGTTGGATGTGTCGCTGCTTCGTGGTTTGGACGTCCACCGTGCTTCAGACCATCCGCAGGTAAATCAGAGGCCCGTGGTGGTGGAAGGTGGCCCCTGAAAGTGTTACTGTATGACTGAGGGCGCTCCTGAGTGTCGGTCGAGCTTCACTACGTATAAGAAGTTGTCGACACACATACAGCTACATCACAAGCAGGTGGATGTATGGTCGGGCCTGGTGGTCACAAACCAATGCCCTGTGTGTCGCGATGTTTCTCGTCTCGACTTGCGGCCCTGCATCATCTACAATATAGAGTGTTTCGACCAAATCACCTCTCAGTGTCCAGATGTGGGTGAGGTGGTGGTCCCGACTGTCCTGGAGTGCGTGCTCTGCAGCCAAACGGCTCAGGATCTTCCTGAATTGCGCGGTCATTTGCTTGGACACGTACCCTCTCACGTTCGGCGGCAGCATGCCTCTGCAGGGGCCCAAGTGGGGCATCAAGAGGACTGCAGACGGAAAGCGACAGCGACAGCTCGTCGAGGCAGGCGCGAAGGCCACGACCAGGAAGGAGAAGCTCGAGAACATGGTGGTGTTCTTTGCGGCGCTGGCACTCCCCCAGGCGGCGGAGGTGAGAGACCTCATCGGGGCGACGTTCTACACCGTGCTGCTGGCGGCGGACCACGGCATCGCCAAGGCGATGGTGCAGGCGGGCAGAGACTACCACACGGCGGCGAAGGACCCCAAGGGGACGCCCAAGGGCGAGACCGACTTGTTAGGGCCGCCGTTCCTCCACGTCTTCACGGAGCTGGTGACAGCGGCCCATGGGCTGGGGGCGCTGGCGGAGAACCACAAGATCGTGTTGGGCAAGTTATAGGGGGAGGTCATCCTCCAGAAGCCGCTGACGGAGGTGGCGGAGCAGGTGCGGCACTGCCGCCGCAGGTTGACTCGCAAGAAGGGAGGGGTGAGCAACAATGTTCGCATCACGCTGTGTTTCAGCAGCCAGTGGCAGGAGCTCGAGAGCGCGGTACTGTCGGCGCTGAGAGTGGCCGACGCCGGGTTCAAAGCGGGCGAGCCCTGCGGAGCTGGAGAAGTTGGCTCGTCGTCTTCCCCTGAGCGCATGGCTAGCACGTTGCGAGCTGAGCTGCTTGACCCAGGTTTGGCGGTTGCTTCTTCGAGGCGGAAGGAGAGAGGAGAGATCCCCCCCCGTTTCGTCGAAGAAAGAGGCCAGGACATAAATCTGACCTTGAGAGAACAGTTTTCAAAGGCATCAGGTCGTAGCACAGATTCGGCCTGGTTGGCGGGCTGCCTGGCCAGCTCTAGCGGGCAACCCGCATCAGCGGCGCCAGCGAGCCCGTGCCCGACGACGCACGGGCCTGCGAGAGCGGTTAGGCGGACTCTGTCACACGAGTTGCAGCCCCGACGCAGCCACGAGGAGGGCAGGCCTGCTGCTGGTACCGATGCTGCAATGTCGAATGGTTGATGAATCGTCGTCCTCATCCTCATCTGCGGCATCACCATCATCATCATCATCATCATCACCATCATCATTTTAATCATCCTCATCACCGGCACCCTCATCATCATCAGCGTCATCATCATCACCTGCAGCATCATCATCATGATCATCAGCATCATCAGCTTCATCATCACGTCATTGTCGTCATCGTCATCGCCTGTGCATCCAGTCGTGGAGCTGTCCTGGAGGCCCCGGCTCGGCCGCGATGACCTTCTAGGGAGATATCGCCAGTGTTGGCGGAAGACTTTGAGCCGATGTGTGCGTGTAGCGTCCGACGGAACATGCGCGGTCGGACCGAAGTAAACGATCGAGGTCGGTTCGGGGAGGGTGCCCGAATGTTCTGCGTGTTTGCTGGATGTTCTTTTGCACCCTGGGTGAGGGCGCCCCCGAATGTGTTGGAATTCGGGCCTGTGGAGGGTTCCGTGTTATCGAGGATGTTGTTTGTCTGTCCCAGGTCCAGTTGTAGAGGTTACAGAAGTTGAAGAAGAGTACAACCTAAGGTGTTTCAGAGAGCAGTGAAAAGAAGGCCAAAGGGATACTATACAGAAAACCATGCGGGAGGCCACAATGGAGACCAGAAGGGAGATCAGGAGGGAAACCAGAAAGGCGACCAGACAGTCCACCGTGATAGTAAAGATGGGACAACTGTCCAAGGCGACCCTTGCATCCCACCCCTTCGGTATTCGGCATCCTTCGGCATTCTGCTGCGCTCCGCACGGAGAACGTCAACATGGCGTTTCAAGGCCCTTGCATCCTTTCACCGCGCATCCTTACTATCTTGGTCGAGTGTACGGGAGACAGTACGAGAGGCCATACGGCAGACAAGACCATCATTACTAGAGACCCGAGCGGAAACCATAGGGGAGATCACATTGGAGACCCTGCGGGAGAAAACCTGGCAAACCACACAGCAGGCCGCGAGTCGCCAGTTCCAGATTTGGATAGGTTCGCATCCACCGTCGACAACATTTTCAGAGTGTTTCTGGAGCCCTAAAAAGACGACAGCGCTAAAAGTACTGAAGAGCATGATACACGCATGTTGTATGCATCGTTGGGCTCTCTTGATTCAGCTTTCTGGGTGGACGGCGGGTTTGGTTAGAGATGTTCCGGAAGCGCCAAATTTTAGTCATGAGTCCAGCACGCTAGGCACGTTGTTGCAAGCAAAAGGGGGCAGCGGATCGAATATGCCTACTCGAATCACCGCCGCCCCCTGCCGTTTAGGATACGCCTATGGGGCCGAACGTTTGGGCGTGCGTTCCCCCAGCCGTTGTGGAAGCCTTTGGGGGGGGACACGTGCGGGAGGAAGAGGGGGATGAGGAGAGAGAGGAAACAGGAGGATGAGGAGAAGGATAAGTAGACCTCCTAGGAGCTTATTGGATCATTATTGGGTTGGAGGCCTCTTGGAGACCTCCTTGGGCCTCTTGGGGGCCTTTGGGGGCCTCTTTGGCTGTCTTACGGCGTTCCCAGCCCGTCTGCTGACATCGCAAGCCGCCTTGGGAGCCTCTCTGGGACGTGTTGGAGCCCTCTTGGGGCGCTGTACGGTCGTCATGAAGGCCATCTCGGGCGTCTCGGATGTCTCTTGGGCTATCTTGGGAGCCTTCGGGAAGCTGTCCAGGGAGCCTTTTTTGAGCCATCCTGGAGCCACCTTGGAGGCCTCTTGGGCAATCTTGGGGCACTATTGGGGGCCTCTACAGCCGTCGGAAGGCCGTTCTGAAGCAAATGCTAAAACCTGTCCGAATCTAAGAGAACTCAATGATTTGGGCCTCTTCTGGCCTTTCCGGAGGATCTTGGAAGCCGCTTGGGCTGTCTTGGAGGCCTTTTGGGCCGTCTTGGCCCCCTTGGAGCCATTTTGGGCTGCCTTGGGTGCATCTCAGGCCGTCTTGGGTGCACCTTGGGGCGATCTTGGGCTCTCTTGGGGGCATCTTGGCCGCCTTGGAGGCCACCTTGGCCGACTTGGAGGCAATACAGTGGAGTCCCATGCCAAGGAACACCCTGTTTACCTCCAGGGTACCCTGGGCTTCTTGGATTTCGATGGTTTTGTTATGGAAAGCGTGACGTTCCCACGCCAAAAGTCGATGGGCTTCCTGTGGTTTCAGGGTTGGATTTCTTGTGGAAGGTTTCTTGTGGTTGGGCCCCTACTGTATTCGGCCATCTCGGAGCGGACATGGCATTGGCCAATACATGTTGAGGATCTCTCCGGGTGTGCGGCGCGCTGGGACAAAGCCCCACGGGGATCTCTTTAGAACAAAACTTCGTTTGGCGAAGGACCCAACCATTTGCAGTTATGAGTGCCGCAGTCGTGAGTATTATCTTCGGCGGAGCTCCGTTTGGGAGGGGGAGGGGAGGGGGCAAAAGTGGGATAGCGGCCGCACGCGGCCGTGGATGTTTCTTGGAGGGCCTCTTAGAGGCCTCTTTGAGTATTCGGGGGGCTTCTCGGGGCGGTACTGGAGGCCTATTGGGGGACCCTTGGGGCCTGCTGGCGGTTTCGATGGCAATTCTTGTAAGGAGGGTTCCAGGGGCTCATTCGAGTTCCCTCTCTTGAGCGCTTCGCAGGTATGTCCTATGCCTTCATTGGAGACCACGGGGGCCTCATTGGTCGGGTTCGGGAGGCCCCTTGTGCCGTCTTGGACGCACCCAAGCCCGAAAAGGCAGGAGTGCTAAAAGCCATGCAGGCTCAACAAAATGTGATTCATGGACTTCGGCATCGTGGGCCAGACTCAAGGGCTTCCCAACACAGACCAGGTTGATAGACCTCCTACCCTGACACGTCGATTAAGGAATTGGCCGCTTTCCGTTCGCGAGAGGGCGTCGCGGCCGTCATTTTGCGGGTCCAGGTCCGTCGGTTTCGGTCTTAGTCCGTTTTCATGTAAGGGAGGTTTACTAAAGGAAGGTTTGTCCACCGCTGAATAGAGTTCCAGGATAGCTTCTTGGGGCCATCCTGCCTAAGACACCTGGGAAGCCAGGATGATCCCGCGAGCGGGGGGCCTGGAACATTCAGGTGAAGACAAGGGGACTCGAGGAGGAGCAGGAGGAGGATGAGGGAGGAGGATTTGGAGGAGGGGGAGGGAGGAGGATTTGGAGGAGGCGGAGGGAGGAGGGAGGGAGGGAGGGAGGGAGGGAGGGAGGAGGAGGAGGAGGAGGAGGTGGAGGAGGAGTGCTTCGCGGCACGGTGGCGCATTGCCCAGCTGCTTGCGACCAGTCCCGCTGCCGTGCCAGCGCAGCATTCGGTATGGCGACGCTTCGAGCACCGCCCACGGGGCCGTGCCATGTGGCACCTCTCGTCTATAGTCCTTGAGGGGCTCTCGTGGGGGCTGCGCGGGCCGTCTTCGTGCTGCTGGGTATCCGGTGGGGCTCTCTTGGGGCACTCTTGAGACCCTCGCGCGTCGCCTTCGGGGCGTAGTTATGAGTGCCGCTTGGGGTCCCTCTCGGCCGTCCGGGCAGTCCGGTAACGAGGGATGCTTTGAGCTCCTCCTGGAGCTCTCGTGGGCCGTCCTGTGCTTCTCGTGGGCCGTGTTTGGGCCCTCTTGGTGCCGTCCTCCGCCGTCGGGGGGGGGCCTCGAGGTTCACATCGGGCCACTCTTAAGCCGCGCATGTCCCTCTACAGCAGGAGTCTTCAAGAAGAGTTCAAAAACTAGTCTGGGCATGATTTGTTGTATTCTTTTGACGATTTGGGATCATTTTCAACTATGCTTATTTGTCGTCCAAAATCCGTGCGTTGCAGGACATGCCCGACCTAAGGCTACTCTGGCTTCCCTCTGGCTCGTCCGACAGGCCCCTCCGAGGCATTCCGAGCCGAGAGGCCCCGAGGATCCGCAGCACGCTGCTGCGAGCCCAGGGCGGTCTTAGAAGACTTTCTGCAGCGGGTCACTCGGCACGCCATCGAAGAAGAAGACATTGCACCAGAGAGAAATCCCAATCAGCGGATGGTCTGACATCATTCAGTCGATCTCACCAGCTGGCATCCACTGATTGCCATCGGTCTCCGAGAACCCGGAGCCCACCAAAATCGGCCCGGAACCAATAACCAGGAACCCGGGAACCTTGAACCGGGAACCCGGCAACCCAGCCGGCCAGCACCAACATCGGCCGGAAATTGTCGCCAAATTTTCTAAATTTCCGCTAGGACCCCTTCAGTGCAAGCACTGATTGGGGAACAGCGCAATAAACATACCCATCGGTTGTTGGGTGGTTGAGTAGGTATTTTTGGATTCCCAGATCCCAATCTACTTTCAGCGCCTTCCTACTTCAACGATCGAGTGGCGTCACATGTTCTTGTCCTCCTTAGGGGGCGGGTGGACACCCAATCTACTTCCAACGCTGTCCTACTTCATGTTTCTGCCTACTTCTTCCGACCGATGAGTATGCCACTGAACAAGAAGAAACGATGTAAACATAAATGTTAGGCGCTCCGCGCGGATGTCTTGGATCTGCGCTGGGCCCCCTTGGCAGCGCCTCCGGCTCCGCCCCTGGCGCGCTCCGCGCGCCAGGGAGGGGGGTCCAGCGCAGATTCAGGAAATCTGCGCGCGGCGCCAGAAGCTTCTGTTTATGTGGTTTGTTATTCTTCTATGCCACTCGCGCACGGGCGTGTCAGGTAAGTAGCTCGGCCGACGTTCAGTAGGGCTCCGCCTGCGGATACCTCAGCATGTTTCCCCCATTGGAGCGACTGTTGAGCTCCGCCTGCGGACACCTCAGCACGCTCTCCCCATCCGGAGCGGCACGACAGGAAGGGCAGTCCCGGAAGACCTCGTGACTCCTTTGATGCCTTGGAGGCCCCTGGGGGCCGCTGTGGCACCTCTTGAGGTACTCCTGGGAGCTGTCGTGGGGCTCTTGACGCCTGATGGGGGCTATTTGGGCGGCCTCGGTTCCGTTCCTTGGCCGTGTGGGAAGCGTCGGAGGCCTGCGGACGGCTATGGCCGCCCAGCAAGCCTCCGGAGGGAGGAGGATGCACGCGATGGAGCGCGGCAAGGAAGGGGGGGGGGCTTAAGAGATGTGCAGAAGCCCTTCCAGACAGTACGTGGCATGCTTGCTCGCCTCAACATGGCAGGATCACGGTGGTAGAAGTCCCACCACCAGATCCACTGCCAGTATCATTGGCACCAATATCAACACACTTACCATTGATACCATTGCTCCTAGAGCAGGCGCTCATACCAGCGTGGATGCACCCTTGCTACACATCATCGTACTTCCCCTTACCTCCGTCCTGCTATTTCTATGTGTATCCCACTTCGGCAGGTAATGATTGGATGCGTAGCTGGATTTGCAGACATGCGTTGGTCGTCGCCGATCTCCTTCGTCTGGCCCTGTCGCCGACGTTCCTCGTCTCGGTCCCGTGCCCATGTAGTCACCAATCTCGTTCCTGTTTCACTGCCCTTGACTGTCCACAGCCGGGTTCCCTGCCATGGTTGCCATCGGTTTCATTGGTTCGGTGTTATCCCGTGTTGTCCCTGGGTCGGTCTCGCGCCTTGACGTAATACAGGCAGCAGGGAGGGGAGGAGGAGGGAGGATGAGGAGAGGCGGGGAGGAGGAAGGGGAGGAGGAGGAGGGAGGAGGAAGAGGAAGAGGCGGAGGAGGGACGGATGCGGAAGAGTCGGAGGAGGAGAGAGGAGGAGGAGGAGGAGGAGGAGGAGGAACAGAAAAGGAGGAACTGAAGGAGGAGGAGGAGGAGGAGGAGGAGGAGGAGGAGGAGGAGGAGGAGGAGGGAGAGAGGGATGACAAAGACGAGGAGGAGGGATTAGGAAGGGAGGGAGGAGGAGGAGGAGAGGGGAAGGAGGAGGAGGAGGAGGAGGAGAAGGAGGAGGAGTTGGAGGAAGAGGGTGGAAGGAGCAAAGGAGGGAGGGAGGGAGGGAGGGAGGAGAGAGGAGGAGGAGGAGGAGGAGGAGGAGGGCGGAGGAGGAGGAGGAGGAGGAGGAGGGAGGAGGTGGAGGAGGAGGCGAGGAGGAGGAGGAGAGGAGGAGGAGCAGTAGGAGGAGGAGGAAGAGGAGGAGGAGGAGGAGCAGGGAGGAGCAGGAGGAGAACGAGCAGCAGGAGGAGGAGGAGGCAGGGGGGGGAGGTTGAGCCCGGGGTGGCAAGTGCATCAGCACCACCATACTCAAGCCACACTGGAAGGCGGGAGGGGGAGGACGAGGGACGAGCCGGGCGGCGGGGCGGGGCGCGGAGAGGAGGAAGGCCGAGGAGGGCGAGGCTCAGGAGGAGTAGCGCGGGGAGGGGGACGAGGCGTGGACTTGAGAGTCGGGGGCGGTCAGAAGGGGGGTGATGACTGGGGCGGGGGTGGAGATCATGGCGGGGGCCACGAGATCTCCCAAGCTTTCAGGGCGCCCCTTCTTATTTCAATGCGTCCCTGGCCACCCCCTGGGCCGCGCACATGCCGCCGGCCATGATTTGCGCCCCCCCTCTTGGACGCCCCCATCTTGGCCGCCCCCGAGAGGAGAGGGGGAGGAAGGAGGGAACGATCGAGGGACGAGGGTCCAGGGCGCGTCGCACGATGATGGGGGGAGCGAGGGAGCCGGGAGGGAGGAGGAGGAGGAGGAGGAGGAGGAGGAGGAGGAGGAGGAGGAGGAGGACATTGGTGTGGGGGAAGGGAATGAGGGTTATGATATGATTTTCCGATCTACTCTAGCCTGGATCATCTGAGAGATTTTCGAGCACCAAGACAGTACCACAATTTGGGGGTGTTCACGTGTCGGGCCCTGGGGAGCAATAATCGTTCGACACTTCGTCAGCGTGTCGGGCAGACACTGGTTCGGTATTTCGTTGGGTGCTCGAATGATTTCTGGGATGTGGCCCTGAAGTACCATGGGAAGAGCATAAAAACAAGGGATGGAAAGAGAGGAGGGGGGAAGGTAGAGAGGTCAGGGAAAAGAAAACTGGGTAGTCGAAGGCCAGACTGTCAGATTGGATTGGGCCCCAAGGGCCAATCTGGCCCGGCCAGACTGGATGATTTGGGTTATTCGCCAGACTGGATTCGCGTTGGCTCCCTCGCCAGATTGCCCCCGTTTGCCAGATTGGGCCTGCCAGATTGGCGCCAGATTGGCTTCGACTACCCAGGAAAAGGGCAGGAAGACAGTCACCCTGACAGTGAGGATGATCGACTTCCCAGGGGTACCCTTGCATCCTTGCCTTTCCCATCATCTTCGGTTCGCCCTCCACCACGTTCGATGGCCAGCCCCGCTCGAAGAGCCTCCACACCGGTGCCCAATGTCTTTGCATCATTACCGGGCATCCATACTATATGGATTGATTGCAGGTGTCGCGCAGGAGGCGAGAGGACTGAGCGGGAGAAGGAGGACGAGGGGGAGGAAGGAGCGAAGTGGTGGGAGAAGCGGAGGAAGGGGGGATGAGGGTACGAGAGGGTGTAGGAAGGGGACAAGAGACAAGTGGGGGGAGCAAGTTGGTCACCATCGTTTCTAACAGGTACCCCACTCTCCGCCTCACTGTCTGACGCATGGAGAAGGAGTTGTTGTGCATCAGTAGTATTGCGGTTGCCACTATAGTCCTACCAACAACAGGGAACATGCCGTAGTTGTTCCGTAGGGCCCCTTGAACACTGGTGGCGCCCACGCACCAGCTTTATAGGAGTGTTCCTCGTTCTCCACCTCGTCGTCCTGCTCCTGGTCCGTCCTCGCCTTCCTCCGCCTCATGCTTCTCTTCTTCGCCCTCTCCCCCATGTCCCGTCGTCCTTCTCCTGTTCTTTTTATCCTCTTCCCGCTCTCCGCCTCGTCGCCGCGTTCATCCCTCATCATCATCAGCAGCAGCATCAACAGCATCACCATCATTATCAGCAGTATCGTCATCGTCGTCGTCATCATCATCACCATCATCAGCATCATCAGCATAATTACCATCATCAGCATCATCAGCATCAGCAACAGCATCAGCAGGTTCATCATCGTCATCGTCATCGCATCCTCATCATCAGCATCATCATCGTCCCTCCTCATCATCCTACGTCGCCTCGGCTTACTGCTCCGCCGCCCCTCCCCCCTTTCCCACACCTCCCCTCCTTCCACTCCTCCCGCTCCCACTCCTCCTCTCCCCCCTCCACACGGCCCCTCGCCCCGTTTCCCCCTCCCTCTCAGCATCCGCCTCTTCCCCGTCGTCCTATGTACACCCCCACGTCGCCCCCCTCCCTCCTCCGCATATAACGCGGCCCGGCCTCCCCGTGCCTGCGGCGCGGGGCGTGGCGCCGAACGCCACGACCTGCGCGCGGCCTGGAAGCCGACCACCCGCGGATACCGCGGACGCGCCTGCCCTCGCGAAGCCTTGCCTCCTCGGTGCTGAAGAGGGAGGGCGACGACGGCGTGCGAAGACGCCGACGACGGCGTGGGAAGGCGGCGCGCGGCACAGGCGGCACAGGCGGCGGCAGCGACGGCGGCGGCGGCGACGACGAGTGAGCGACGACGACTGCAGGCGATGTTGACGACGTCGATGACGAATTCGAAGAGGTGCGCGGTTTGATTTACATGTTCCTGCCCCGCGGCAGGCAAACACAGTGGGCATGGAAGGGCGGATGCAAGCAGCAGAGAGTCGGCGGCGAGCGAGGGGGGGAATTGAGAGAAGGAGAGGGCCTTCTCAGAAGGTGGCGAGACTTCTCAGATTCTGAGAGGTTTTCCACGCCTTCGGGGAGGGCTTCGAGAACTTCTGAGAAGGCCAGGGGACTTCCGAGCCTTCGGAGAAGGCCCGCCCTTTCTCGCTTTCCCCCCCCCCTCGTTCACCGCCGAGATCTGATCAGCGATCCTCTCCTCCTACTCCTCCCTCCCGGCCCTCCCTCCCTCCCTCCCTCCCCCCCCCCTCGCTCGCCGCCGAGATTTGATCAGCGATCCTTTCCTCCTCCTCCTCCTCTTCATCCTCCTCCTCCTCCTCCTCCTCCTCCTCCTCTTCCTCCTCCTCCTCCTACTCCGCCTCCTCCTCCTCCCACTCCCACTCCCATTCCTGCTCCCACTCCCACTCCCTCCCTCCCTCCTCCCCTCCTCCTCCTCCTCCTCCTCCTCGTCCTCCTCCTCCTCCCTCCTCCTCCTCCTCCTCCTCCTCCTCCAACTCTCCTTCCTCCTCCTCTCCTCCTCTCTTCCTCCTCCTCCTCCTCCTCCTCCTCCTCCTCCTCCTCCTCCTCCTCCTCCTCCTCCTCCTCCTCCTCCTCCTCCTCCTCCTCCTCCTCCTCTTCCTCCAGTACCATCTTGGCTCATGCGCGCTCGCTGCTGGCCCCGCCGACGCGCCGACGCGTGGTACGGCGACGGCTGCCCGCGCGGCACCGCTCGAGGGCGCGCGCGGCGCGCTCCTCGCGGTCCACGCCGCCGCTGGGCTGGCGGCCCGCGCCCCCGCAGGCGGCCGCGACGCGGTGCGCCTGCTGCGCGCGGCTGAGGGCCTCCTCCGCACGGCTGTGGCCGTGCTGGCGGCGCCGCCGCCTGCTCCCGCCCCGCCGCGACCGCGCCACCCGCCGCCCCGCGGCGGCGGCGCCGCCCACGCGGACGAGGCCGAGGAGCAGTTGCGGACATGGCACCGTTCGACATGGAGGTTGTCGGCGACGACGTGGGCGGGGCGGCGGAGGGTGCCGCGCGGGGCGCTGCGGCTCCCGATCCATCGCCCGCCCCGATGCTGGAGGACGACAACTGAACTGATGCTCTGCCGCTGGTGCAGCGGAGCCCCCCGCCTTCCAGCGCGGCCTTGCGCGAGGGCAAGGGCAGGCACGCTAGATTGGAGATCTGGCAGCTTCGGAATCTCGTCCGCCGCATGGCGACGCTCGCGAGGACCCCCTAGGTGCCCGAGATCCCGTTCGACCGCGACGAGCTGATCGCTATGGCCAGCAACTTCGAAGGGATGCTGACCGCGCGCGGCGGCTCCCGCGCGGGTCGCGGATCGGGCGCGTGACAGGCGAGCTGGGCGTCGGCATCGGTAAGTCCGTCGCGCTCGGCGTCGCGGCCGGGGGCCCTAGGCAGCTGCACAGCGCAGGGCCCCCGTTCCGGAAAGCCGTCGACTGCATCCAGTGCACGGTCGGGGGGTTTGGTTCTTCAGGTGGAGACCAGGCCCCCCGCGGCGGGAGTGACGGCACCGACTCTTCCTGAGGCTCGGTCATCCTCTTTCTCCTCCTCCTCCTCCTCCTCCTCCTCCTCCTCCTCCTCCTCCGCCTCCTCAATCCTCTCCCTCCCTCCCTCTCTCCCTCCCTCCCGTCCCCGAAAACTCCCCCCGGCCCGCGGCGGCCGCGCGGCGCGCCAGGCGGGCCGCCGCGGGCCCCTGAGCTCCGGGGGGTGCGCCGGCGCCGGCCGGGGGGCCGTCGGGCGCAGCGGCGCGGTCCGAGGCTTGGCGGGCTGCGGCCCCACCGAGCGCGGCCTGCGCGGCGCGTCGCCGTTGGAAACAGAGTTTTCCGGACTCCAAGATCCGACGTGAGAAGCGAGGGCGAGGAGGAGGAGGAGGAGGAGGAGGAGGAGGAGGAGGGAGGAGGAGGAGGAGGAGGAGGAGGAGGAGGAGGACGAGGACGAGGAGAAGGACGAGGGCGAGGATGAGGAGGGAGAGGAGACGAGGAGGAGGAGGACGGCAAGGAGGAGGAGGAGGAGGATCAGGATCAGGACGAGGAGGAGGAGGACGAGGAGGAAGAGGACGAGGAAGAAGAGGACGAGGAGGAGGAGGAGGAGGAGGAGGAGGAGCACTGGTTCTGGCGAGCATGGAGGGGGTCTGAGGTGGCCCAGAACACCCGGTAGTTTGAAGTAGGTATGTATGCATTTCCACATCCCACTCCACTGAAGGCGCCTTCCTACTTCTTTCATCGAGTGCGTTGTCCTTTCCCTTCCTCCTCACTGGGCAGGCGGAAGCCCAATCTACTTCCAACGCCTTCATCTTTGATGCTTACTGTTTCTACCTACTCGCAAAGTGCCGCCTCGCAAACGCCCTAGAAACACAGGTTTGCCTGGATGCACAGTTAACCTGCAGTTTAAGGAGGACGAACTTCCCAAGGTCACCCTTGCATCCGACCCCTTCGGCCCACCCTCGGCCACTTTCGCTGGCCGCGCCCCGCCCGCAAAGTGTCGACATGGCCGAGACCTGTCGGTCTAGCATCACAGAGCGCGTTCCACTACACGCCCGTCGCTGAAAGTCGAAATTTTGTCGACTGCGCGTAAGAGTGACCTTTCGCCGGAGTGACCTCGGGTGCGGGCCGAATGGGGCCCGCCGATCGCCGGATGCGAGGCGATAGCAGCGGATTGCGCGCCTGGTGGTGTCACCGGAGGGACCCCACTTGGCCGCGCTTAACCTTACTCTTGCCCAGGGCCACTCTTGCGTGTAGCCGATTATTTGCACCCCAAGATCCCAATCTACTTTGGGCGCCTTCCTACTTCAAAGATCGAACGGTATTACCTTTTCCCCCCGCCAGGGCTCATTTCGATTTCCCCGATTCGATCCGATTCGATTTCGATGGGTTCAGATTCCGATTCGATTTCGGATTCCGATTTGGATGCCGGTTTTTCGATGGAGGCCCTGTAGTTTGCCGGGCTCTGCCGATTTATCTTATCCGATTCGGTTGCTCATGGGGCCTAGGAAGAGCGGAACACGAGCACCCAGCCGCGCAGGGTGCACGCGGGCGTCCTGGGAGCGGCGCAGGAGGCCCCCCTGAGGCGCCTCTTCGGCGCCGCCCCTGGCGCTCCCCGCGCCAGGAAGGGGGGGAGCAGGAGGAGGAGGAGGAGGATGACGAGGAGGGGGGAGGAGGAGGAGGAGGGGAGGAGGAGGGAGGAGGAGGAGGAGGAGGAGGAGGAGGAGGAGGGAGGAGGAGGAGGAGGAGGAGGAGGAGGAGGAGGGAGGAGGAGGGAGGAAGAGGAGGAGGAGGGGGAGGAGGAGGGGGAGGAGGAGGAGGAGGAGGAGGAGGAGGAGGAGGAGGAGGAGGAGGAGGAGGAGGAGGAAGAGGAGGAGGAGGAGGAGGAGGAGGAGGGGGAGGAGGAGGAGGAGGAGGAGGAGGAGGAGGAGGAGGAGGAGGAGGAGGAGGAGGAGGGGGGGAGGAGGGGGATCCGACGCCGATCCACGGAACCCGCGCGGAGCTGCAAAAGTCCAAGGCGACAAAACGGCATAAACATAAACGTGTGGCGCTCCGCGCGCATTTCTTGGATATGCATTTGACCCCGATGCGTGGCGCGCGAGGCGCGCCAGGGGCGGCGCCCGAGGCGCCGCCAGGGGGGCCTTCTGTAGAGTCTCGGTTACTAGCCGAAGTTAGCGGGTCAGCTCCAAGAGGGAGAGGAATACGGCGCATTGAAGGAGTGGTTTCGCAAGGTGAGGGTGGATACGTGTTTGCTCAATGAGGCGAGCACCTGACGGCCTGCAGTTGCTTGATTTTCCCAACCTCCGCGAACGGTTTCCGTCATTGTTGTCATCATCGCCGCCATCTAAGTTGTACGTGCTTGGTGGCCGTCGGCCCATCCCGGCACCGTGTTCGGAACGCAGAAAGGATGCCTCTCATTGGCGCCTTTCGGTGTTTTGGGAAGCCTCTCGGGGGCCGCCTGGGGGCTTCTTGGGGCCTCTCGGGCACATCTTAGTCCCTTGGGGACCCATGAGAGCCCCTTGGGGAACCACTGGTAATCTCGGGCACATCTCGCGCCGCCTTGAGAGCCCCTCGGGCCTCTCGGGCACATCTCGCGCCGCCTTGAGAGCCCCTTGGGGACCCACTGGCAGTCTCGGGGGTCATTTTGGAGGAGAGGGTTCGAAGTGTCTGAGCCCCCCATCCTGGGCCCCGCGTGGCGCCGTCTTCGGGGCATTGTGTGCCATCTTTGGGGCATCGGGGGCCTTATTGGGGTGATGTTGGATACGCGCTGGGCCAGGCGTGTTAAATTCATACAAAACACAAGAGAATTGGAACACGTTCGACTCTCGGGTCTGCCGTCAAGGCCTCCTGCGGGACAGATGCTCACGTGCAGGAACGGGCGGTGCATCATTTGCAGCATTTGCCCAGGCAGTGCAAAAGCAGTCTATGGTCAATGGAGCCCCGCAGGTATGTAGTGACCGTGCGATCCAGGCGGCCGAAGACCAGGCAGAAGAGAGATGGTCAGACAATCTGCCGAACGCAGCCGGCTGAGCAAGATGAAGCGCCGCCTAGCTCAGCAATCGCAGGGTGCGCAAGTTCAGCAATCGCGACACGTTTCCTGAGATGTCGCACCGATGTTCGAGTTGGTCGCTCGCTCGCTCCTCTGTCTAGTCCTTCTATCAGGGGTAACCACAAGGGGGGGAGGCTCTAGGGGGAATGCATCGACCCCCAACTGTCCATGGATCGTCGATAGGGTCCCGATCGCCCCACCCCGAGCAGGAACGAGCGGCTTCGCTATCAGGGGCCGATCCCTGATCGGAGTGAAGGGGGCCGAACTGCCACTCACTGTCCCTGGGTGCGTGGTTGAAGTGGGTGTCCGCGGTGCGGATTGTTGTTGTCGGTGGTGTCGTCGTTGTCGTCGGTGGTGTTGGTGGTGTTGTTGATGTTGTTGTTGGTGGTGTTGTTGGTGGTGTTGGTTCTGGTGTTGCTGATGGTGCTGTTGTTGTTGGTGGTGGTGTGTGTGCTGGCGTTGCTGTTGGTGGTGATATTGTTGGTGGTGTTTGTGGTGGTGTTGCGGTTGTTTGTGTTATTGGTGTTGTTGTTGTTGTTGCTGTTGATGGTGGTGTTGTTGAGAATGGTAGTTGTTGTTGGTGGTGGTGGTGCTGGCGGCGTTGTTGCTGATGTTGGTTTTGCTGGTGTTGATGCTGTTCGTGTTGTTGCTGTTGCTGCTGCTGTTGTTGTTGCTGTTACTGTTGCTGTTGTTGTTGGTGTTGGTGTTGCTGTTGTTGGTGTTGTTGTTGTTGCTGTTGTTGGTGGTGTTGGTCATGTTGTTGTTGTTAGTGGTGGTGTTGTTGTTGGTGGTGTTGTTGTTGATGGTGTTGTTGTTGGTTTCGTTGTTGTTGGTGTTGTTGGTGTTGGTGTTGGTGTTGTTGGTGTTGTTGTTTGTTGTTTGGTGTGTGGTGTTTGTGGTGTGGTGTTTGTTGTTTGTTATGTGTTGTGTGTTGCTTGTTGTTGGTTGTCGTCGTCCCGCCCGCGACCTGGCCCGCGACCCGCCCGCGACCCACCCGCGACCCACCGCGCGACCCGCACGCGACCCAACCGCAGCCCACCCGTGACCCACCCGTGACCCACCCCGCGACCCACTTGCGACCCCACCCCGCGCCCGCCCCCTCCTTCTCCGCAATTGCGGGGTGCTACATGCATCGGCGATACATCGTCTTTTCCAGGTCGGTGTTTCCCCCCCTGAGCCAGCCCCCCCACCCACTACTGCTGCCCCTCATCCCCATCATCCTGCTGCCAGGTGGCTCAAGGGCCAGGCCAGGAAGTGGGCCCGATCAGACCCGCATACTATACGCCGCCGCTCCGCGGACAGTGCCGAGCCCCCTTGCCGTCATGTCCTCCCCCTTTCCCCTTGTTTCCCCCTCCGCTCCTCGTCCTCTCCCTGCCTTCGTCATCTCGCCCCCTTCTCCCCTTCCTCCCCTCGTCGCCCTCTCCCCCATCCCTTCCCTCTCGTCTCCTCTCCCCTCCCCTCCTCCCGTCCTCTCCGCCCCCCTGCCCGCCTCCCCTCGCCCACTCCACGCCACCTACCCTGTTCCTCCTCCTCCCTTCCTCCTCCTCCTTCTCCTCCTCCTCCTCCCTTCCCCCTCCTCCTCCTCCTCCTCCTCCTCCTCCTCCTCCTCCTCCCCCTCCTCCATTCCTTTTCCTTATAGTCAACTCCTCCCTGTCGCACCCCGGGGCTGGTCGAAAGGGCGGGCCGGGCGTTTCGCATGAGACTTCCTCACAATGTATACCCTTGATGCTCAACAATTGGTAACAGCTTCGCAGATGGAGGGCGGGACAAGTTCAAACGGTGACTCTCGCCTTAATAAAACGGTGCGCCGCGCACCGTCTTTATAAGATTTGCAAGAGTTTCACGGATTGGGGGCGGGTGGTTTTCAACATGTGGTTCTCGCTTTAGCGCCGCGCACATTCGTGTTAAACAGTTGCAAGAGTTGCACGGGTTGAGGGCGCGTTTAAACATGCGGTGTTCGCCTTAGCGCCGCGTATATTCATTTTGAACAGTTGCAACATTGATACAGGTTGAGGGCGGATGGTTTTGCATAACGTGGTTCTTCTCGCGTTAGCGCCGCGAACATCAGCTTCAAAACATTCGCATGCGTTTCACGAGTATCGGGCGGGTGGTTTTCAAAATGTGGCTCTCGCTCTAGCGCCGCGCACATTCGTTTTTGAAAAGTTGCAAGGGTTGCGCGGATTGAGGGCGGGTGGTTTTCAACATATGGTGTTCGCAGTAACACCGCCTACATTCGTTCCAAGCGTTACAATAACTTCAATGGTTGAGGGAGGTTCGGTTAGAACATGTGGTTCTCGCGTTGGCGGCGTGCACATTTGCTTTTAAACCTGTGCAAGGATGTCATTGACTCCCGTGGCTAACGAATCAGAATTGGTGTGTTGGAACGATCCAAGACTGTCAGGGTGCAACAGTTACGTTGTTCCTGGTGTTGAAGTTCCAGGAAGGGTGTTCTGGTAAGATTTCGGATCGCCAAGACGAGACAGTCAAGTTAATTCGTGGAGTTGAAATGTTGAGAATGGTTTGTTGGCACGCTTCAAGTTTCACACAGTTGTCGCCCAACGGGGCAAGACCTTCAGTGGGAATGACCACTTGTAGGGGCCTATGAAGAGGGATCTTCGAGGGAGGTTGTATTTCAACATCGTTGTCGAGTCTTCGGTTTAATTCCTCTCCTTCATACCAGCTCCTGATCTCTCTCCCCGTCTCGTCTTCCACCTCCTCCTCACTTCGACCTGTCCCCGTCCCCGTCCCTCCATCACCATTGGTTCGTCCCTGGCACATGGGAATGGAAGCACAGTTGGAGAAGGAGGGATGGAGGAGAGAGGAGAAAGGAGGGAGGCGGATGAAGTTGGAGAATGAGGGATGGAGAAGGAGGAATGGAGTTGGGTATGGAGTTGGAGAAGGAGGGAGGGAAGCAGAGTTGGATCAAAGGAGGGGGGCCAATGACGGAGCGGCGTCGAGTGGCGTTGCATCCTGTGGTGCGGTGTCGAATGTTGCCGCTCCCCTCTCCGCCTTCTCTGGTCCGCCCCCCTCCCACTCTCCTCCCCTCAAGACGACGGCGAGTACGGTTGGGCCGAGGTATAAGATCGAGGTCGGTTCCGGGCGGGTAATTACCCTGATGGTCTTCGTGTTTGGTGGATGCTCTTGTGCAGCCTGGGGGAGGGTACCCTCGAATGTTCTTCAGCCTGGCCGGCGGAGGGTCTCATGTTCTTGCAGGATGTTCTTCTGCCTCAGGTCGGGCCGTAGGCGAGGAGGGCGACGACGACGACGAGAACGAGGACGAGGAGGATGAGGAGCACGAGCGCGGGAAGGACCAGGAGGAGCAGGAGGAGGAGGAGGGGGAGCAGGAGCAGGAGCAGGAGCAGGAGCAGGAGAGAAGGACGAGGAGAAGGAGGACGAGGAGGAGGAGGGCGAGGAGGAGGATGATGAGGAGTGCGAGCGCGGGAAGGAGCGGCACTTCCCGCCCGCCCGCGGCGCCCCCCGGGGGACCCGGGGGGGCCGGCGGCTCGAAGCCCCCCGGAGGCCCCACGCGCCCGTTCGGCGCGCCCCTCGGCTCAGGCCGGCGGCGGCGGCGGCGGCGAGTCGGAGGAGGACGGGGCTCGAGGCTCGAAGCTCGAGGCTCGAGGCCAATCCGACTTATCGATTCGATTCTGGGCTCTCCTGGGGGGCGGGGAGATGGCCGGCGGCTCAAAGCCCCCCGATGGCCCGCTCGCGCGCCCCCGGCTGAGTCAGGAGGGGAACAAACACACACAGACACAATGAATCGTCGATTCCCAGGAAAATATGGAAAAATATGGGAAGTGGGGGGAAGACAAACACCCAGAGAATATTGGAAAATATGGGGAATCCTGCTATTTGTGCGTATTTATTTGTGTGTCCCAGGGCACCTTCACTCAGGCCGGCGACGACGGCGACGGCGGCGGCGACTCGGAAGAGGACGGGACTCGAGGTTCGAGGTTTTCGGGCGTCCTCGTCGGTTCTCGGCGGCCTTCAGCCTCGGGGTGCTCTCTCGAAGCTCCGCCTCGCCGAGAGCGTTCCTGAGGGTGCACAGGTCATCCCGAACGGCCGCGGCATCTAGGAGGCGACGGCGACCCGCACAGCTACGACCCGACATCTAGGAGGCGACGGCGACGGCGACGGCGGCGACGACTCGGAGAAGGGCGAGGTTCGAGGCTCGAGGTCTGAGGTGTTCGGTCGTCGTCGTCGGTCTTCGGCGGATTTCCAGCCTCTTGGCATCGCTTGGACGTGTGCCTTTTTGTCTCGGCGAGTACCCTGGAGGAGCATCCCGGATCACCACGCACGAAGCCGAAGCATGCACGAAGCCGAAGCATGCACGAAGCCGAAGCATGCACGGGCCATGGTCGTCCGAGCGCTGGCGAGGCCTCAGGGGTGCTTTCCAGCAGCTCCGCCTCGCCGAGAGAGCGCTCCCGCGGGTGCCCGGGTGGACCCGAACGGCCGCGGGAGCTATCTCGAGTTCTGAGCCGACGGCCAGGCGACGAGGACCACGGGTCGGGATAGGCTCAGGGGAGGGCGCCGCAGGCCTTCCGAGAGGAGGTGCCGTTGAGACAGACGGCAGTTGGCCTTCCGCTTGGCATCGTTCGGACGTGTGTGTTGTGTGTGTGTGGTGTGTGTGTGTGTTGTGTGTTGTGTGGTGTGTGTATGCGTGTATGTGTGTATGTGTGTTTGTGTGTTTGTCTGTATGTGTGTATGTGTGTATGTGTGTATGTGCGTGTGCGTGTGAGTGTGCGTGTGTGTGTGTGTGGTGTGTATGTTGTGTGCGTGTGCGTGTGTGTGTGGTGTTTGTGTTGTGTGTTGTGTGTGCTGTGTGTCTTGTGTGTTGTGTGTTGTGTGTGTGCTGTGTGTGTTGCGTGTGGTGTATTTGGTGTGTGGCGTGTGTGTTGTGTGTGGTGTGTGTGGCGTGTGTGTGTGTGTTGTGTGTACTGTGTGGTGTGTGTGGTCTGTGTGGTGTGTGTGGTGTGTGTGTGTGGTCTGTGTTGTGTGTTGTGTGTATGCGTGTATGCGTGTTTGTGTGTATGTGTGTATGTGTGTATGTGTGTATGTGTGTATGTGCGTGTGCGTGTGCGTGTGCGTGTGTGGTGCGTATGTTGAGTGCGTGTGCGTGTGTGTGTGGTGTGTGTGGTGTGTGTTGTGTGTGCTGTGTGCCTTGTGTCTTGTGTGTTGTGTGTGTTGTGTGTGCTGTGTGTGTTGCGTGTGGTGTATTTGGTGTGTGGCGTGTGTGTTGTGTGTGGTGTGTGTGGCGTGTGTGTGTGTGTTGTGTGTATTGTGTGGTGTGTGTGTGTGGTCTGTGTGGCGTGTGTGGTGTGTGTGTGTGGTCTGTGTGGTCTGTGTGGTCTGTGTGGTGTGTGTGGTGTGTGTGTGTGTTGTGTGTTGTGTGTTGTGTGTATGCGTGTATGTGTGTATGTGTGTTTGTGTGTATGTGTGTATGTGTGTGTATGTGTGTATGTGTGTATGTGTGTATGTGCGTGTGCGTGTGCGTGTGCGTGTGTGGTGTGTGTGTGTGATGTGTGTGGTTTGTGTGTGGTATGTGTTGTGTGTGTGGTGTGTGTGGTGTGTCTTGTGTGTGTGTGGTGTGTGTGTGTGGTGTGTGTGGTGTGTGTGGTGTGTGCGTGTGTGTGTGTGTTGTGTGTGTTGTGTGTGTTGTGTGTGTTGTGTGTGTTGTGTGTGTTGTGTGTGGTGTGTGTTGTGTGTTGTGTGTGTTGTGTGTTGTGTGTGTGTTTGTGTGTGTTTGTGTGTATGTGTTTGTGTGTGTTGGCTTCGGCCAAGGCCTTCGAGGAGGAGTTTGGATCATCTTGCAGAAAAAAAAGAGACGTCGGATCTCATGGGGGAGGGAGGGGGGAGGATCGGGCCGAACGACAAGGGTGGGATAGGGAAGGGGGGGAGGGCGAAGTCTGCCGCATGCAGTTGGCTTCCACCCCGCCTAGCTGCGAGAGCTAATTCTCTACCCCGCCCTTTGCTACAGTCGGACCGGGGTATAAGATCGAGGTCGGTTCGGGGAGGGCGCCGTGGTACTCTTCGTGTTTGTTGGGTCTTCGTGTTTGTTGGATGCTCCTGTGCATTCTGAGGGGAGCACCCTTAGAGAGGGATGATCTTCTGGCCTACGTCCGACTGCACCCTGCCCTTTGCTTCTCTGTCCTTTCCTCAACCCCGAGAGAAGGACCGGACGGGAGGGGGAAAAACACAGACACAAGTCATCGTCGATCCCCCAGAGAATATGGGGAAATATGGAAATTAGGGAGGGGAAGACGAAAGCCCAGAAAATAACAGAAATAAGAGGACCGTGGGGTTGGTGTCTATTTCTGTGTGTGCGTGTGTGTGTGTGTGTGTGTGTGCCTGTGTGTCTGTGTGTCTGTGTGTCTGTGTGGTCTGTGTGTCTGTGTGTCGGTGTGTCTGTGTGGTCTGTGTGTCTGTGTTTCTGTGTGCCTATATGTCTGAATGTCTGTGTGCCTGTGTGTCTGCGTGTCTCTGTGTATGTGTGTCTGTGTGTCTGTGTATCTGTGTGTCTGTCTGTGAGTCTGTTTTCGTGGAGCTCTGTGTGGAAGTCTGTGTGTCTGCCTGCGTGTCTGTAAGTGTGTCTGTGTGTCTGTGTATCAGTGTGTCTGTATGTGTGTCTGTCTTCGTGGAGGTCTGTGTGTGTCTGTCTGTGTGTGTGTCTGTCTGTGTGTCTGGCTGTGTGTGTCTGTCTGTGTGTGTCAATGTGTGTGTGTCTGTGTGTGTCTGTGTGTGTGTCCGTGTGTGTGCGTGTGCCTGCATGTGTCTGTGTGTGTCTGTGTGCATGTGTGTCTGTGTGTGTCTATGTGTATGTCTGTCTGTGTGTGCCTGTGGGTGCATGTTTATGTGTGTGTCTGTGTGTGTCTGTGAGTGTGTGTTTGTGTGTCTGCCTGTGTGTGTCTATGTGGTGTCTGTGTGTGTCGGTGGGTCTGTCTGTGGGTCTGTCTGTGGGTCTGTCTGTGGGTCTGTCTGTGTGTCTGTCTGTGTGTCTGTCTGTGTGTCTGTGTGTCTGTCTGTGTGTCTGCCTTTGTGTCTGTCTGTGTGTCCGTCTGTGTGTCTGTCTCTGTGTCTGTCTGTGTGTGCCTGTATGTGTGTGTCTGTCCTTGTGTCTGTAAGTGTGTCTGTCAGTGTGGAGGTCTGTGTGGAAGTCTGTGCTGTGTGCCTGTCTATGTGTCTGTCTGTGTGTTTGTCTGTGTGTTTGTCTGTGTGGCTGTCTGTGTGTCTGTCTGTGTGTCTGTCTGTGAGTCTGTCTGTGAGTCTGTCTGTGTGCCTGTGTGCCTGTATGCCTGTGTGCCTGTGTGTGTGCCTGGGTGCCTGTGTGCGTGTGTGTGTGTGTGTGTGTGCGCGCGTGCGTGTGTGTGTGTGTGTCTGCGCGCGTGCGTACGTGCGTGTGTGTGGTGGTGTGTGGGGTGTGCATTTGTGTATGTGGTGGTGTGTGGTGTGTGCGTGGTGGTGTGGCGGTGGTGTGTGTGGGTGTGTGTGTGTGGATGCAGGTGTGTGGGTGTCTGTGTGGGTGTGTGTGTGCCTATGTGTATGGAGGTGTGTGGTGTGTGTGTGTGCGTGTGAATGTGTTGGTGTGAGTGTGTATGTGTGTGCGTGCGTGCGTGCGTGCGTGTGTGTGTGTGTTTGTGTGTGTGTTTGTGTGTGCGTATGCGTGTGCGTGTGTGTGCGTGTGTGTGCGTGTGGGTGCGTGTGGGTGTGTTTGTGTGTTCCTGTGCCTGTGCGTGTGCGTGTGCGTGTGCGTGTGCGTGTGTGTGTCTGTGATGGTGTGGGTGTGGGTATGGGTATGGGTGTGGGTGCCGGTGCCGGTGCCGGTGAACGGTGCCGGTGCCGGTGCCGGTGCCGGTGTGGGCGTGGGTGTGGGTGTGGGAGTGGGTGTGGGTGTGGATGTGGGTGTGGGAGTGGGTGTGGGTGTGGGTGTGGGTGTGGGTGTGTGCGTGTGCGTGTGCGTGTGCGTGTGCGTGTGCGTGTGCGTGTGCGTGCGTGCGTGCGTGGGTGTGCGTGTGTGTGTGTGTGTGTGTGTCCGTGTGTGTGTGCGTGTGTGTGCAAGTGTGTGCGTGCGTGCGTGGGAATGCGTGCGTGCGTGCGTGGGTGTGCGTGGGTGTGCGTGGGTGTGCCTGGGTGTGCGTGTGTGTGTGTGCATATGTGCGTGCGTGTGCGTGGGTGCGTGAGTGCGTGCGTGCGTGCGCTGCGTGGGATGCGTGCGTGCGTGCGTGCGTTCAGTGCCGAGCGTGCGTGCGGGAGTGGGTGGGGTGTGGGGTGGCGGTGGGGTCGGGTGTGTGTGTGGGTGGGGGTGGCGGGGTGGGTGGGTGGGTTGGGTGGGTGTACGTGCGTGCGTGCGTGCGTGAGTTGCGTGCGTGCGGGCGGGCGGGCGTTGTGCGTGTGCGGGTGCGTGTGCGTGTGCGTTGTGAGTAGTGCGTGGGCGTGTGGGCGTGTGGGCGTGTGGGCATGTGTGTGTGTGCGTGTGTGTGTGTGTGTGTGTGTGTGTGTGTGTGTGTGTGTGTGTGTGTGTGTGTGTGTGTGTGTGTGTGTGTTGTGTGTGCGTTGTGTGTGTGTGTGTGTGTTTGTGCGTGTGCGTGCGTGCGTGAGTGCGTGCGTGCGTGCATGCGTGTGTGCGTGCGTGCGTGCGTGCTTGCGTGCGTGCGTGCGTGAGTGCGTGCGTGCGTCGTGCGTGAGTATGCGTGGAATGCGGCGTCGCGTGCGGTATGCGTGCGATGCGTGCGTATGCTGCGTATGCGTGCGTATGCGTGCGTATGCGTGTGTGTACGTGCGGATGCGTGTGTATGCGGGAGTTAATGCGGTTGCGTATGCGTGAGTATGCGGGCGTATGCGTGCGTATTGCGGGCGTCTGCCGTGGCGTATGCGTGCTGGTATCGTGCGTATGCGTGCGTATGCGTGCGTATGCGTGCGTATGCGTGCGTATGCGTGCGTATGCGTGCGTATGCGTGCGTATGCGTGCGTATGCGTGCGTGTGCGTGCGTATGCGTGCGTATGCGTGCGTATGCGTGCGTATGCGTGCGTATGCGTGCGTATGCGTGCGTATGCGTGCGTATGCGTGCGTATGCGTGGTATGCGTGAGTATGCGTGCGTATTGCGTGCGCTCATGCGTGCGTATTTTGCGTGCGTATGCTGCGTATGCGTGAGTATGCGTGCGTTATGCGTGCGCGTTTGTGCGTGCGTATGCGTGCGTATGCGTGCGTATGCGTGACGTATGCGTGCGTATGCGTGCGTATGCGTGCGTATGCGTGCGTATGCGTGCGTATGCGTGCGTATGCGTGCGTATGCGTGCGTATGCGTGCGTATGCGTGCGTTTGCGTGCGTATGCGTGCGTATGCGTGCGTATGCGTGCGTATGCGTGCGTATGCGTGCGTATGCGTGCGTATGCGTGCGTATGCGTGCGTATGCGTGCGTATGCGTGCGTATGCGTGCGTATGCGTGCGTATGCGTGCGTATGCGTGCGTATGCGTGCGAATGTGTGCGAATGTGTGCGAATGTGTGCGAATGTGTGCGAATGTGTGCGAATGTGTGCGAATGTGTGCGAATGTGTGCGAATGTGTGCGAATGTGTGCGAATGTGTGCGAATGTGTGCGAATGTGTGCGAATGTGTGCGAATGTGTGCGAATGTGTGCGAATGTGTGCGAATGTGTGCGAATGTGAGCGAATGTGTGCGAATGTGTGCGAATGTGTGCGAATGTGTGCGAATGTGTGCGAATGTGTGCGAATGTGTGCGAATGTGTGCGAATGTGTGCGAATGTGTGCGAATGTGTGCGAATGTGTGCGAATGTGTGCGAATGTGTGCGAATGTGTGCGAATGTGTGTGAATGTGTGTGAATGTGTGTGAATGTGTGTGAATGTGTGTGAATGTGTGTGAATGTGTGTGAATGTGTGTGAATGTGTGTGAATGTGTGCGAATGTGTGTGAATGTGTGTGAATGTGTGTGAATGTGTGTGAATGTGTGTGAATGTGTGTGAATGTGTGTGTGTGTGTGTGTCCTAGAGCCCCTTGAGATGGCCGCGCGACGCGCACCGCGGTGCGCGATGCGCGATGTGCGAAGTTGGGATCGAGGAGCGCGAGGATCGAGGACGTGTACGTGTTTGTGAGTCCCTGGGCCCCGTCAGACGTGGCGGGACGAGGACTGGGAGAGAAAGCTGTCCCCCAGCGTCCTCCGCGGCGCGCTGCGGCGCCCCGGGGGTGGGGGAGGGGCATCTCGTCGGCACTCTTCGCCGCGCAGCCCGAGCACAGCCCGAGGTGCCGCGGCGCGGCGCGTTGCCCCAGCCTTGGCAACGTCCTCGGGGAGGGGGGAGCTCTAGGCCTCCCAGATGGTGTCGGAGTATATGCGTTCGGAAGGATCGTGCCGCATCGCCGATGCATCGCCGATTCGGCTCGATGTGGGGCCTAATTTTCTCCACGCCGTCGTCGCAGATGTACCGCCGACGTCGCCAGTGCATGGCCGATGCATCGCCGATGCATCGGCGGTGCGGCGAGATCCGTCGACCCCATCTACTCGGACCTCTAGGAGCAGGAGACGAGGAGGAGGCCAGAGCCAGACCCCCTCGAGTCCTCAAGAAATCACGATGTCAGGTTTTCCTCTATATTTGGCCTCTGGGTGCCCCCACCGAGGCCTCGGGACCGTCAAGAAACGGCTGGGGATGAGAAACCGGCCCTGAGGAATGGGTGGAGACTTGGGGGGTCGACGTTCCGAAGAATCACGACGTCGGGTGTCGGGGGGGGGAGGGCAGGAGGCGCGGAGGAGGCCAGAGGAGGACGAGCAGGAGGCGCGCAGGAGGCTCGGGCGGGTGGTAGTGGGGTGTGACGTGCACGGGTGGGGGGGAGGAAGGGACTTTTTGGGGGAGCCAGCCGAAGCCCGAAAGGGGCCCTGAAGGGCTCCTTTAGGGCCTGTCCCTTCACCCCCCATGCAGGTCATCCCCCATGCAGGTCGGTCGTGGAGAGTAGGTGATGAATTATGGACTCCAGCATCCCAGTCTACCTCACGCACCTTCCTACTTCAGGAATCGGCATGCTTTCGCTGTGTGCTGCTATTATCTGGGAGGGCCTTGGACCAGATCTACTTTATCCGCCTTCCTACAGTCGGCTCGGATTAGCAGGTCGACCCTGCCAAATCAAGGATACCCTCGTGCCCCGTGTCTCACGACCCATGCCTCCTGCATCCCTGTGGCGATGTGGCCCTCGGAAGGGTCTTGTGTCCTCTCGCGTGTCCTCTCCGATCAAGTCCGACTGCACTTCATGTGTGTTGCCTGCTTCTTCCCACCGACGCGCAGCCAACCGCCCGCCCGAGAGGCCGAAGGCCGGAGGCCAGAGGAGGGGGAGGAGGAGGCCGGAGTTGACGCTTCTGCCGGATCGCACGGGAGTTCGCGCAGAAGAAGAAGAAGAAGAAGAAGAAGAAGCAAACAACAACAAATAAAAGGAGACAAGGAAACAAGGAAGAATAAGGAGAGAATAAGAAGAAGAAGAAGAAGAGGATGACGAGGAAGAAGAGGAAGAAGAAAGAAGGAAGAAGAATAAGAAGGACAGAAAAAAAATGTAAAAACAAACAAGCAGACAAAACTCTTGGACCCCCCCTTCTTGGACGCCCCCGACCATTCCTTGGGACTGGTGTTCCGTCCCGAACCGTTTTTTTACCGCCCCGGGGCCCGTCGATGGCCTTTGGAGGACGACGGTTGCCACAAAAGTGTCCCGTCGACTATTTCTCACGACGTGGACGTTGCGAACAAACATCAACATCGCAAAACATCGAAGCGCCAGACCCAATCTGTCTGAGGCATGTTTTGAGCCGGATCGATATGTGAGGGTCCCAGCGCCCGGCATTGGGCGAAGACGCCCGTTGAAAAAAAGACGCAACACCAGGATCCCAGGGGTCCGCGGGCAACGTGTGTTCACCGTGCCACGTTGGCGTTTCCCGAGGCATCGTCGATCCTCGACCCAGGAATCGTACGGTGCACAGGTGGTCGGCCC
Source organism: Prorocentrum cordatum (assembly GCA_963575745.1). NCBI lineage: Eukaryota > Dinophyceae > Prorocentrales > Prorocentraceae > Prorocentrum > Prorocentrum cordatum. The sequence continues at coordinate 779,723 of CAUYUJ010015660.1, forward strand.
GTACTGCGCTGGAGCGGCGCCTGAACGGATTCCAGACATAATGCGTTTCGAAATTAGTTCCCAACCATCCTGTGGTGTTGGGTCCTCGTTTTGAAGAGACGTCGCCCCGCGTTCCTCCTTCCTCCTCCTTCCTCCTCCTCCCCTTCCTCCCCCCTCCTCCCCCTCCCACCACCCATTCTGGCACACCCCTCACACGTTTCGTGGCCCCATAGGGAGCTCCACCGAAGGCCCCAGTGGCTGCGCCCGCATGCGGTTCACCCCCCATTCTGGCACACCCTCACACGCTTCGTGGCCCCATAGGGAGCTCCACCGAAGGCCCCAGTGGCTGCGCCCGCATGCGGTTCCACCCCCCATTTCTGGCACACCCCTCACACGCTTCGTGGGTGGCTCCATGGGGAGCTCCACCGAACGCCCCAGTGGCTGCGCTCGCATGTGGTTCCCCCCCCCATTTCGGCACACCCCTCACACGTTTCGTGGCCCCCATAGGGAGCTCCACCGAAGGCCCCAGTGGCTGCGCCCGCATGCGGTTCCACCCCCCATTCTGGCACACCCCTCACACGTTTCGTGGCCCCATAGGGAGCTCCACCGAAGGCCCCAGTGGCTGCGCCCGCATGCGGTTCCACCCCCCATTCTGGCACACCCCTCACACGTTTCGTGGCCCCATAGGGAGCTCCACCGAAGGCCCCAGTGGCTGCGCCCGCATGCGGTTCCACCCCCCATTCTGGCACACCCCTCACACGTTTCGTGGCCCCATAGGGAGCTCCACCGAAGGCCCCAGTGGCTGCGCCCGCATGCGGTTCCACCCCCATTCTGGCACACCCCTCACACGCTTCGTGGCCCCATAGGGAGCTCCACCGAAGGCCCCAGTGGCTGCGCCCGCATGCGGTTCCACCCCCCATTTCGGCACACCCCTCACACGCTTCGTGGGTGGCTCCATGGGGAGCTCCACCGAACGCCCCAGTGGCTGCGCTCGCATGTGGTTCCCCCCCCATTTCGGCACACCCCTCACACGGTTCGTGGCCCCATAGAGAGCTCCACCGAAGGCCCCAGTGGCTGCGCTCGCATGCGGTTCCACCCCTTTTTCGGCACGCCCTTCACACGTCTCGTGGCCCCATAGGGAGCTCCACCGAACGCCGCAGTGGCTGCGCTCGCATGCGGTTCCACCCCCCATTTCGGCACACCCCTCACACGTTTCGTGGCTCCATAGGGAGCTCCACCGAAGGCCCCAGTGGCTGCGCTGGCATGCGGTTCCACACCCCATTCTGGCACACCCCTCGCACGTTTCGTGGCCCCATAGGGGGCTCCACCAAAGGTCCCAGTGGCACTGCCCGCTTGCGTCCGCCACCACCCAGCACAGCCCTTGTTCCCTGCGCTTCACCCACCCAGAACAGCGCTTCGTAGCCCTATAGGGAGCTCCACCAAAGGTCCCAGCGGCACCGCCCGCATGCGTCCGCCACCACCCTGCGCAGCCCTTGCTCCCTGCCTGCGTTTCACCCACCCAGTACAGCGCTTCGTGGCCCCATAGGGAGCTCCACCGAAGGTCCCAGTGGCACCGCTCGCATGCGTCCGCCACCACGCAGCACAGCCCTTGCTGACCGCGTCTCACCCACCCAGTACAGCGCTTCGTGGCCCCATAGGGAGCTCCACCGAAGGTCCCAGTGGCACCGCCCGCATGCGTCCGCCACCACCCAGCACAATTGCGGCATTCACAACTGCATATGGTTGGGTCCTTCGCCAGGCTAATTGTTTTTTATACATTAACATAAGAACCGTTCGAAGGGCACACGGATTTCTTGGATCTGCATTGGACCCCGATGCTTGGCGCGCGGATCGCGCCAGGGGCAGCGCCCGAGGCGCCGCCAGGGGGGGGCCAGCGCAGATCCAAGAAAGCCGCGCGGACCGTCCAGTGTTTATGTCTATGCCGGTGTTCTTGCCTCTATCGGTGCACAGGCCCCGTCCTCGCAAGGGTCGGCCACGCGCAGAGGGGGGCGGGGGGGACGGGGGGAGGTTTCTTAGAAGCACCCCTGCTTCTTAGAAGGTGCGGGCAGTGTCTGTAAATGTAAGACCCGCGCCTTCCGAGAAGCAGCCTCCTTCTGAGAAGCCTTCCCCCCTCCCCCTGCCACCCTCTGCGCGCCGCCAGAGGATCGGGGCAACGCAAGACTCGAGTACTCAGTACTCCAGAGCTCGGGTTTGCCGACGCTTCTTGACGAGCGCGCCCTCGTTTTGGACCGTCCAGTGCTCGTGGGATGTCTGCAGTGTGAGCGCGCGTCAAATTTCGGACCTGGTCTCGTCATTTTCACGATGGCGCCGTCAGGCCAGCCCGAGTCCCCCGAACCCGAGTCTCACGTCTCTCCGAAAGCAGCCCAGGAAAAGATGGGAACTTGTAGGAAGTGATGGGGACGACACAAACAGCCATAAGTATGTGTATATATATATCTATATATTATGCATATATACATATATTCTCAAACGCACCTCTCCGAGGGAGTAGAGCTCAGAGGCGATTAATGCGTACGCGTCCGCGATTTGTCTGGCTGTTTCGCTCGGGACATCCTCAAATTCTGAAAATTGGTGGCACCCCTCGCGCAGATCTTGACGTCAGGGTCCAAAAACACATGGGAATGTCAGCATTCTAACATAAAACCTTCAAAAACACATTGTAATTTCAATGATTTTGACCCCGATTCTCACAGAATGGCGATTTCGCCTGAGACATCCTCCCAAAATCGAGCCCCGACGTACCTTCTGGTACCCCAGACCCCGCCTCGGAGCCTCTTGGGAGCCTCCTGGAACCTCCTGGGGCTTCCTGGGGCTTTCTGTACCTTCTGGTACCCCAGACCCCGCCTCGGAGCCTCCTGGGGGTCTCCTGGAACCTCCTGGGGCCTCCTGCGGCCTCCTGGAGCCTCTTGGGGCCTCCTGGAGCCTCCTGGGGTCTTCTGGGGCCTCCTGAGGCCGCCTGGGGCCTCCTGAGGTTTCCTGGGGGGCCCTGGTACACACATCGCAAGGTGTGGCAACCCCATTTGCCCTCGAGTGCGCCCTCGATCTTAGATTATCCTGCGTTCACCTCCTGCCTCTTCCCCTTCTCTTAGGCACGCCCTGGCGGCGCCGCCCCAGCTTCCCCTTCTCCATCTCCGATCCTGCAGTCATGGTGTCTTCCTGCTTCAAACGCCCTTTCAGTTTTTTTTGTATGAGCCCGGGCACACACGTGCCACTTGTATAGATAGATGCGGGGAATCCTGGGATGTACGTCCCTTTCTTTGTGCGCTCTTGGGCCCCTTCAAGGAGGGCCTCGCGCGCGCGCGCGCCCAGGCCGGAGGACGATGGCGCCTCGGCCTGCGCAGCTGCTGCTGGCCGCCCTGGTGGCCGCGCTGCTGGCGCCCGGGTGCCTGGCGGCGCAGGCGCGCAGCGGCGCCACGCTGTCGTCGAACCCGGTGCGCAAGGCCGGCCCTGGCCGGCCGCTGCCGGGGAGCGGCGACGACGAGGAGGGCGAGGAGGAGGAGGAGGGCGAGGAGGAGGAGCCTGAAAGGAGGGCGAGGAGGAGGAGGAGGGCGAGAAGGAGGAGGAGGAGGAGGAGGAGGAGGAGGAGGAGAGAAGGAGAGAAGGGCGAGGAGAAGGAGGAGGAGGCGGAGGAGGAGGAGGAGGGCCCGCGGCTCGAAGCCCCTCGAAGGCCCGCTCGCGCGCCCGCTCGCGCGCCCCCGGCTCAGGCCGGCGACGACGGCGACGGCGGCGGCGACTCGGAGGAGGGCGAGGCTCGAAGCCCGAGGTGCGAAGGTTGTCGGCCGTCTTCGTCGCTTCTCGGCGGCCTTCAGCCTCGGGGTGCTCTCCAGAAGCTCCGCCTCGCCGAGAGCGCTCCTGGGAGGGCCCAGACCGTCCCGAGCGGCCGCGGGAAAACCGAGTCATGACCCGAGAACTAGACTGAACTCGGGCATGTCCCTCTGCAGGCTCAAAAAATAAAACATACGACTTTTTAATGATGTTTTATTGTTTTTTATTTGACGATCCGCCTGTAGGAGGACACACCCGACCTAAGACTAGACGACGAGGACCACCTGGTGGGATGGGCTCAGGGGGGGGGGCCGCTGCTGGCCTTCGGAGGAGGGCGAGTTGAGACCACGGGCGTTGGCCTTGGAGGGTTCGGGCCGCACGAAAGGGAGGCTTTGGGAAAGGCGGGGTCACGAAATTTGCTGCTTGCAGCTGGTTTCGGCCCCGCCGAGGGACCCATTCCTCAATACATAGTCGCCTCCGGCGCCGGGAGACGCCGGAAAAATCAGCTACGCGAGCTGATTCTCAACCCCCCCCTTTGCTATCCCCCCGTTCGCCCGACCCGGAGGGCCCCCTCATCGCCACGTTTATCAAACATCAGAAGTTGCCACGAACACGTTACCAAAGACGAGGCGAAGTGCGCGCGTGCCGTCGTTCCAAACGCGCCGTCGTTCCCAAATCCCCCCCCCCCAAAAAAAAGCCTAAGGTGCCTGCAGGAGTTCAAAACTGAGTGCCCCGAAAACATATAAACGCACATGAGCTCGAAGGAAGAATGCAGACAAAAACTGCACCCGCGCTCTTGCGAATTCTTGAGAAGACCATCGGTGTTTAAACAGTTTCGTAGAAATCTACCAACGGGCCTATCGCGCGCATGTCGAAATCTGTCGAACGCCCTTGCGCGCGCGTTGTCGCAATAATCCATTGCAAAAAACACGACGAAATGCACACGCGCCCGTCGTCGCGGTCGCATGCCGAAATCTGACAAACAAATACATTGTGTTTCGTAGGGAGGTCAAAATCGAGTATCAGCAAAACATGTTGTAATTATATATACACACCTACAAACATATATACGTACATGCATACATACATCCATACATACATACATGCATGCATGCATGCATACATAAATACGTGCATACATACATACATACATACATACATGCATGCATGCATGCATGCATGCATGCAAACATGCATGCATGCATACAGACAGACCGACAGGCAGACAGATAGACAGACATACATACAGACATTCATACATACATATGTATACATGCTACACGCATACCTACTTACGCATACACATACACATACACGTAGACGTCCACATGCACATGCACATGCAAATACGCATACAGACACACAGATATATATATATATATATATATATATATATATATATATATATATATAGGTTGGTGTGTGTGTGTGAACTTACTTACGCTTCGCGAATCCTCGTCAGCCCATTCAGAAGCGCTGCCCACGAAAGCTGACGGGAAATGGAAAGCAGAGACGCATACAGTTAACCAGAGCGGTCAAGAGAGGAGGGGGCTATATTGGAGCATCGGATGCTTGTTGGAGCTATGAGGCTTTTAGGGGGGTCTTGGGGTCCTCGTGGGGCTCTTTTGGGGCATCCTGGGGTCCTCTTTGCGCTCTTTGGGGGGTCTTTGGGACCTCTTCTGGCTCTCTTTTGGGGCGTCTTGGGGCCCCTGTTGGGGCCCGCTTGGGGCTACCTTGGGGCTCTCCTGGGAGCTTCAGAGGGTCTCCTTTGGCCATTTTGGAGACCATCGATCAAAACGAGGGATCCCTTATCTAGCCCCCCCCCCCCTTTCGAGCCCTCGAAATCACCTCTGGGGGGCCTCTGGGGGCGCTCTTGGGGCGATATTGGGCGCTCTCGGGGCCGCCTTAGGGGCCTTTTTGGGGCTCTCTTGGGCCATCTTGGGGCCATCTGGAGGCCCCACAAGCGCAAAGGCGAGAATGCCCAAATCATTGATGTTCTGATTTGCCCTAGGTGTTCAAAGGATTGTGGCTTCTCGGGGAGGTTTTGAGGGGACTCCAAAAGCAGTTGGATCCACCTGGCGGCCCTCCTCGGGCCTCTTCGAGGCATGATGTTAGCTATCTTGAGCCATGTTGGGCTATCTTGAGCGACCTTGGAGGCCATCTTGGGCCCTCGTGGAGCCATCTTGGGCCAAAAAGGACCCTCTGACACCTCGCGACCCCCCCGTTCAGGTTCAGTGGAGGAGGTAGGGGAGGGGTAACCCCCCCCCCGAAGGGGAAGAGGGGCCCTTGGAAGAGGGAGGGAAGACATCGTTGGACCGCCTGCGCCCAGAGGGCTGGCGGGATATCAGTTCTCAAACAAAAAACATGCACTCGCGTTCTTGCGACTCCGTAAGTAAGGCCACCATCGGTTTTTCAACATGTTCATTAAGTTCTGCCGAACGCCTCTCGCGCCGCATGTCGAAATCAGTCGAACGCCCTTGCGCGCGTGCTCGGGGGGGAGCGAGCCGCATGGGGGCCACTCGCGCGCCGGCCGCTCACGCATGTCGAATTCCTTCCAAAACCTGCGTCACCGACGCGAGGACGACGTCGTCGTCGGCGTGATCAGCATCGGCGCCGTCACTGGCATTGCCGTCGTCGTTGTCACCATCCTCACAAGCATCGCTACCATCACGATCATGTCTACATTTGTCGACGTTGCCATGATACCGCGCCCCGCCAATTCGTCGACTCGCACTAAAGTACCCGCTGGGAAGTGCCCAGCCGTCGGCGCCACCGCGGCCGCGTCGGTCGCGCCAAACTAGCTGGCTGCGTGAGAAAGCATGCGCGGGCTGGCGCGGCCGCAGCGAAGCGCCAACCAGCGCCGAGCAGACATCGCAATCGCCGCCGCATGAGTTTTGCAAACCAAGTTTCGGGCGGGCTGGTGGCATGGATACGCGACCATTGGAGTTGACAATTTCAAGTTCGGCAGGGTGAATTGCACAGCGTAGACTTCATCACATCGTTTGCAGCACAAGCACGGATCGCACGGCTTGCGGTGTACAATTGGCCCCTGACATCACACAGTTGCACCCCATTTTTGTCAGCATTACCACCATCAACATCATCCCTCTCCGTTTCCCCATCGTCCCCCCCAAACCCCAGACGTCGAGATTTCTTTCACAACGTCGACCCCTGGAGGTCTAGACCACTTCCCTGGGACAGGCTTCCCATCCTGAGTCGTCTTCTGACGGCCACGAGGCCCAGTAAGGGCCCCAGGAGGCCGAACATCGCGACGGACCTCCTGTCCTGATTTCTTCACAGCGCGAGGGCGTCTGGGTCCCCCTCCCCCCGTGCCGTCGATGACCACCATAGAACACCAGGAGGCAGCCTGCGGAGGTCCACGCGGACGTTCCAGGTCGGCGCCGACTCCCGCCCCGCGGCCCCTTGGCACGGCCCCTGGCGCCGAATCTTTTGCGCGCTCCACGCGCCGGGGAAGTAATGGGAAGTTTGTGTTTGTGTTTGTGTTGTTGTTGTCGCTGTCGTTGTTATTGTTGCGTTCGTTGATGTTGCTGGCGGTGGTGGTGTTGGTCTTGGTGTTGGCCTTGTTGTTGGTGGCGTTGCTGTTGTTGTCGTTGTTGTTGTTAACGTCAAGGGTATTGTTGGTGTTGTTGGCGATGTTGTTCTTGTTGGTGGTGTTGATGGTGTTGGTGTGGTTGCTGTTCGTGTTGCTCTTGCTGGTGCTGGTGCTGGTGCTGGTGCTGGTGCTGGTGCTGGTGTTGCTGTGGGTTGCTTCCTGCCACGTCCCAATTCCTGTCCTTCACCAGACCTCCCGGGCACCCTGAAAGAATCACATGGGAGGTGTTTCGCTATGTTCGCCCTCCGGGGGCCAATACGGGGCGTCGGGGCCGTCAGGGAACGACTCAGGATGAGGAACGGGTCCCAGGGAAGCAGTCGAGACTTCTGGAAGTCGTCGACTTCATTTTAAACTTTCATATAAACACGAAACGGGGTCGGGGCTTTGGGTCCTCTCTCTTCCTACTCCGCCCCTTCCCCTCACCGCAGCGTGATGCTCCCCACCTCTTCTTCCATCCAGCCGAGAAACGAGCAAGTGCAGGTCGTGTCCATGCTCCAGGCGATGGAGAGGAAGGTCAGGGAGCAGGGCGAGAAAGAGCAGGAGCCTTGCTCCTGTCTTGCATACTGTTTGTTCTCCAGCCCCTTCCTCCCGCCGAGGGGATAATGAGGAGTACGACGAGCAGAGTTGGAGGAGCAGCAGCAGCAGGCGAGGGAGGAAGATAAGCGGATCCGATCTGGAACTGAAGGGTTCACTGCATCGCTCCGCACGTCGCGCTGGCCCGAGGGCACGAGCCCTCCGAGACGAGATGGGGTCCATCGAGAGAGGCGCACCGCCTGGGCCTTCGGACCAGCACGCACGGCCGCTTGCAGTCCAACCCCAACGCATCACGCGGGACTGGGGAGGAGGAGGAGGAGGAGGAGGAGGAGGAGGAGGAGGAGGAGGAGGATAATGAGACGGAGGATGAGGCGGAGGAGGAGGAGGAAAAGGAGGAGCAGGAGGAGGAGGCGGAGTAGGACGAGAAGGAGGAGGAAGAGGAGAAGGAGGAGGAGGAGGAGGAGGATGTGGTTCTGTACTGTCTTCGGGCTCTATGCAGCTCAGCAGCTCAAAGAACTAGCAGAGCCGTGTGCTGACCGAATCGAGAGTGATCGAACATAGATCATTTTGATCGGAGTTCTCGTGGGGTCCGACCCAAAGCTTACAGCAAAGCTGAGCTAGCCAAGAAGCAGGAATCCTGCAGATAAGTTAGCTTTCCCGACCTGGTCGCCACATCCAGAACTCCAGAACTCTCCAGTCTCGAAGCAGGAGCATCCGCACAAGCGGAGCTGTCCGAGAAGCGCGCGAACGCATCGGGCTGGCGTTGGCAACGCCTCTGGCGCCATCCCGCCCGCTCTCTCGCTCCTCTTCTCTTCAACAATTACTCAATATGAATGCTACTCTCCCTCTTCCCCTGATGACGGTTTGAAAGTGGCCGACCCCCCGCCGCGTATTGCTTTTTTACACAGGTTTCCCCGGAGTTGGGTTTTCGCCTGCATTTTTTTCCAAAATGCTGGTCTCGCTGAGGCGCCGACCTCATTTTCGGGCCCCGCTCGTTCTGAATCGTGCCCCCGCTGCAGCGATGGCCTCATTTTCGTGCTTCTGGTCGTTCCGAATCGTGCTCCCGCTGCAGCGCTGGCCTCATTTCCGCGCTTCCGCTCGTTTCGACTCGTGCTCCCGCTGCAGCGCTGGCGTCATTTCCCGTGCCATGCCACGGCATGCAATGCAATGCTAGGTTGATACTGCGTTTTGCGGTGCTCTTCTACGCCATGCCATGCCGTGCTCTACAATGCATCGCGTACCCTTTCGGGATCATTGCCTTGCTCGACATCCGACTGAGCGAGTAGAGAGGGGATCTGCGCCATGGAAGGGATGCGAGGGAGGGGTAGGATGTCAGATATGACGCGAGCGCACCTAGCTTGCCCTCCCTCCCCTCCCCTGCCTCCCCCGCTGCCCGCTGCCCCCCCCCTGCTTCCACGCCCCCCCCTTCCCCTTCCCTTCCCCTTTCGCTCCCGTCCTCGCTCTCCCTCGTCGGCCCCGCCGCCAGCCACCCCCCCGTCCTGGCTGGCACCAGCGAAGCGTGCATGCGAGGAGGTCATCATCGGTCGGCCTGTCGTCATCGCCACCGCCGTCGTCGTCGCCGTCGTCGTCGTCGCCGTCAGTCCGTCCGTTCTCGTCGTCGCCGCCGTCGGAGTCCTCGCGCCCGCCCCCTATGAACGGATGGTGGTCTGGAAGCCCAGACATGTGGTGGCACGTTGTCCTCGGAGACCGGGTCTCGCCCAGGAGGCCACAAGTTGGAAAAGCGATGCTTCGAGCCAGAGAAAGCAGCACGTGCTGTGGTACTTACGTATGCGGTTTCATTGCGAGTAAGCATCCTTCAGAGTTGGCAAGGGAAGGAACAGCAGCAGCAGTAGTTTCAGGAGAAGGGGTGGGACAAGGAGGAGGAAGAGGAGGAGGGCAAGTAGATTCGCTGTGTTTCTCCAGCCTCTTCCTCCGCCTCATCCTCCCCACCCCCCTCCTGCCATCGGCTGCAATGGACTCTGGTTCGGCCTCTTCCTCACCTCTCCCCCCTCTGCGCATCGCGCTGAACGTGTTATCACGCCAGGTCGCTTCGCCATCGCTGGAAACGCCCACCGCGGAATGCGTCGCGCAGCCAGGTCGGCGCACATTTCCACACACGGCATTGTCCTGGCGCGCTCGCCAATTCTTCTATGCTCAGTTGATTCTTCTCGGTCCTCTTCCACCTGCGCTTGTTTTCGTCGTTTTCCTCGTCCCCCCCGCCGGTCCGCTGCCTGGCAGTGCGTGTGAGATGTCGGCCTTCGTCTGGTTTGGTCGTCTTCAGTATTAAAAGGGTCGTCTTCAGGAGCTCTTCGACAAGTTTATGCGCGGGGCTTGGTCGCTCGCTATTCAGGTATGGAGGGAGAAGAGTAAGAGGAGGCGTCGGGGTGACAGCGTCCCTGGAGGAGATTCATGCCGACAGCGCCAAGCGCACAGGAGGCATCGGGACCCAGGAGGAGGAATGAGGAGGAGGAGGAGGAGGAGGAGGAGGAGGAGGAGGAGGAGGAGGGGGGAGGATCGAGGAGGAGGCCGAGGAGGATGAGGAGGCATAATGCACCAGGCAGGGGGGATGGGGCACGCGGTAGCAGGAGGGGAGATTGGAGGAGGATGGAGGGAGGGGGGGCGGAAGGGGAAGGATGGTGAAGGGGAGACGAGGGACGAGGGAGGATGGGGGAGGGAGGACGACGTGGACAGGGAGGATGCCTACACAGTGACCGCCCCATCATACTGGGAGATAGTTTTTCTTCGAGGGCCGATGTCTTCCTTCACCGCCGTGGCGATCGCTCTGGACGAGGCTGTCCAGGCAGTGTGGGCCATAGTTAATGCCATTCGCAACCGGCCGTCCTCATGACTAGGGCCTCGCAAAAGAAAGAACAGACGAGGAGGATGAGGAGAGGAGGCCGACGGACCGTGGACGAGATGCTGGGGGTCGGCAACGGGGAGGAGGACCAGAAGGAAGAGGAAGAGGAGCGGGAGGAGGCGGGGGCGGAAGAGAATGGGCGGGGGGGGGAGGCCCAGGGCGCAGCGGCGGCTGGCTCCAGGAGGAGGCGGAGGAGGAGAGGAGGAGCGAGCGTCACCGCGTCTCGGTCGACTGGTGGAGCTCCACGAGGCAAGAGGGTCTCTTTGCCCACGGTCCCCCACCGGATCCGGCGGTTCGTGGGGTCTCTTGGGGCCCCCTTGGGCCGCTTTGGGGGCCCTCCTTGGAGGCCCACTGGGCCGTCCTGGAGCGATCTTGGGGGCCTCTTAGGGTTGCCTGGGAGCGTCGGGAAACGCCGAAAAGGCGAGAACGCCCCAAACCCCCCCGAAAAACCAAAGTGCACAATGATTACTCGATTCGGGCCTCCCCCCTCTTGGCCACGCGGCAGGGGAGGAGGAACAAGCTGGGGTTAGGTCGGGCATGCCCTACAGGCGGATCTGGGGAAGAGACTGACAAATAGTCAAAACATGTGCAGAAACAGTCCCGACAGAACATTGAATCGAGAAAAATTCGTCCCCAGACTATGTTTGACTGCTGTTTGAAGACTCCTCCTGCAGAGGGGTGTGCCCGACGAGAAGCTGGCGGGCGCGAGCGCGAGCCAAGGGCCCACCCCGCTGGGGCGCGACGCGGATGAGCGCGCTTCTCGCGCCTCCGTCGCGCGCCGCGCGCGGTCGGGGCCGGAGCGGCGGCCCCCCCGCCAGGCCCAGTGTTTCGCCGGGGGCGCGAGGGCGAAGAGAAACCCATGGGACCTGGGCGTTGCGTTGCGCCGGGCAGGTCCCTCCACAGGAGGAGTTTGTGGTGAGTCAAGAATGGTCTGGGGACGAATTCTCGATCAGTTTTTGACCAGTTTTGAGCATTTGTTCGGCTATGCCTCACTTTCCGTTCGAGGCCCGCGTATGTAGGAGGACTTGCCCGACCCAAGCGCTGCAGTTTTGGCTCCAGTGTTAAGTAGGGCCTGTCCCTCTACAGGAGGGATATTCAGAAATCGTCCAAAAATCGTCTGGGGACTATGGTTTGGCTATTTTAAAGCACATGTTTGATTATTCAAATTTTTCGCCCGAAATCCCCCTGTAGGGGGACAGGCCCGACCTGACTCCAGTGCGGCAAACGGCGCCGAGAGATGGGGTCCAGGGGCCTCTTGGGCCGTTCCGGGGCCCTCTTGGAGGCCTCTTGGGCGATCTTTGGGCGATCTTTGGGGGCTCTTGGGCCGTCTCGGGCCGTCGGAAGGCCGAAAAGAAGCAAATGTTAAAATCACCCGAAAACCCACGGGAAATCCGTGTTTGTTTACCTTTTCTGGCCGTCCTGGAGGCCCTCTTGGAGGCCTCTTGTTCCCCGCGTGCGCTTCCGCGGCGTCGCAGCGTCGCGCTGCAGCGCCGGACCTCGGCGGCCACGGCGTCGCGCATCCACCGCGGGGCGCGGTGCGCGCGAAGGTGGGCGACCCGGGGAGCGCGGGGGGGGGAACGAGGAGCCAAGAAGGCAAGGCGGGCACGTCCCTCGGCAGGAGGACAGCACTCGAGGGCTGCAAAAGATATAGTCTGGTGGCGATGTTCCGTGCCCTCTTCACTATGTTTGATGATGTTTGACCGACCAGTTTCTCTATACATATATATATATATGTATGTATATATATATGTGGTTGTATGTACATGTTGATATATATATATATATATATATATATATATATATATATATATATGTGTGTGTGTGCGTGTGCATGTATATCGATATACGTATATAGATGTATAATTGTGTATATGTATGTGTATATATATATGTATACATATATCCGCGCCGCAGTGCCGGCCCCCGCGCGGCCGCAGGGGGCTACCGGGCCGCGAGCCCGAGCTCGTCGGGCGGGTGGTAGCGGGGGGGCGACCTAAAGTTAAGCCCAGCATGTCCTCCACAGGAGGAATCTTCGAAACGAGTCAAAAAAATATGGGGACGATGTTTCATCTACTGTTGCGTATTAGTGAGCATGTTTTGATGTTGCTTGATGTTTGTTCTACCGAGATCCGCTTGTAGGAGGACATGTCCGGCAATGGGGGGTGGCCTACATGGGGGGCGAGAAAAGGACCCTACAGGGGCACTTGAGGGCCCGTTTTGAAGCCAGCAGGGGGCCACAAGGGGCCCACAAGGGCCACGGGGCCGCGAGCCCGATCTCGTCGGGCGGGTGGTAACGGAAGGTGACCTAAATTCGGCGGCAAGCGCGGGGGGGAAGACAGAAGGAGAAGGCCTTCTCAGAAGGCGGCGGGACTTCTCAGAAGGCCTCGCTTCTTCTGAGGTTTTGTGTGTTTTCCAGGCAGGCGTAAAGAAAATGTCTCACAAGGCCAGGGCACGTCTGAGCCTTCTGAGGCGGCCAGCCCCTTCTTGCTTCCCCCCCCGGGTTCGCCGCCGATAAAAAGCCTTAAAGGGGCATTTTAGGGCCCTTGTTTGCGCCAGCGGGGGCCCACGAGGGGCCCGAAACTGCCCCTCTAGGGGCTTTTTCTGCACCCCCCATATAGGTCACCCTTCATTACCACCCGCCCGAGCTCGGAGCAGAGAGGTCGACAAAACCAGGAACTCGGGGGCGGCCAGGAGGGGGGCGATGACTGCAGGGGGTTCCGTGCCCCCTCGCCTTGTCAAACAAAGTCGAGACGGCGGGTTTTTCGCTATTTTCAGCTCTCGTGGGCCTGTATCGGGCCTCGCGAGACCGCCAAACAAGGAGGCAGGATGAAAAATCAGTTTTGATGAAGGGGTCGAGACACGGCGTCGGGGTTCTGGGGTGGGTATCATGTATGGCCGAGGCCGTGATTTTTTCCCGGCAGACCGTGGCGCGCCTTCTTCTGTCCATGCGGCATTTGGCCCCCCCCACTGAGCCGCGCACACGCCCGAGGCCACGATTTGGGACCCCCCTCTTGGACGCCCCCCCCTCTCTTTGAACGCCCCCGATAAACTCTCGGAGTTCCGCGCGGATTTCTCGGATCGGCGCGGGGTCCTCACCAGCAGCGCCTCCGGCGCGGGCCGTGCGATGGGGTCCAGTGCAGATCCAGGAACGCCGCGCAGCGTTCCAAAAGTTTGTTTATCATTAGTATGAGTAGTATCATTATTTGTGGTAGTAGTAGTAGTAGTAGTAGTCGTAGTCGTAGTCGTAGTCGTAGTCGTAGTCGTAGTCGTAGTCGTAGTCGTAGTCGTAGTCGTAGTCGTAGTCTTAGTCGTCGTCGTAGTAGTAGTAGTAGTAGTAGTAGTAGTAGTAGTAGTAGTAGTAGTAGTAGTAGTTGGTGTTGTTGGTGGTGGTGGTGGTGGTGGTGGTGGTGTTGTTGTTGGTGGTGGTGGTGTTGTTGTTCTTGAATTCTCACTTCTGAAGAGTAATTATTGTTGATCCCCCCACCGGTGCATATTGTTTTCTCAATCAAAGTCTGCCCCTCGACGCTCGCACCCTGTTTCTTTGACAGAGAAAGTCTTCCTGCTCAAACTGGGCCCCTGGCCCCCGGGTTACAACAACAACGGTTCCCGCCTGAGACTTCCTTACAATTTAGCCAGGACCCCCGCTCCCGCCCGAGATCTCTTCGCATTTTATTCAGGAATCGCCCTCTCGCTTAGGACTTCCTTACAATTTATTCAGGAATCGCTCTCCCGGCGCTCTGGAGTCGCGCTCTCGCTGGAGATTTGCTTGCGACTTACTGAAGAATGGCCTTGCGTTGGAATTTCTTGCAATTTGCCCAAGCGCCGCGCTCCCGACACCCAGGCACCCAGGAGTCGCGCCCGTTGTGGCCCAATGTGCATGCCCTTCGTGGCCCCGCTGTCGCCATTTGTGTCCCCCTCATTGTCCTACGTGGCCCAGTTGCTACCCTCAGTGGTCCCACAGTTGCCTTTTGTGGCCCCGCATTATCTGCACTTCGTGGCCCCCGCTCGCCCGCGCTCTTCGTGGCCCCATACGCATTCCATTCGTGTCCCCGCTGTCGCCCTTCGTGGCCTACTTCGTGCCCTTCGTGGCCCTGCTGTCGTTCTCTCTCGCTCTCGCTTTCGCTCGTCGTCGCTGTCGCCGTCGTCTTCGACGTCGTCGTCGTCGTCGTCGTCGTGGTCGGTCCCCTGTCCGTCCCTCTTGGGGTCGGGTCGACGGTCCGCGGCCGCCCCGCCGATCAGCGCTGCCGCTAGCCAAGCCGACGGTCCGCGGCCGCCCCGCCGCTTGCCGGGGCCCGGCCTGCAGGTCAAGAAAGGTCTACCCCCCAAAAGAGGTTCGATCGAACACGAAGAGGGCGGGTACGGAGGGTTTTTGGGAATTGCGCGTTATTGAACACTCGAGCATATAAGGGCAAACAGTCCTACAATTAACGTAGTAGTAGTAGTAGTAGTAGTAGTCGTCGTCGTCGTCGTCGTCGTCGTCGTCGTCGTCGTCGTCGTCGTCGTCGTCGTCGTCGTCGTCGTCGTCGTCGTCGTTCGTCGTCCGTCGTCGTCGTCGTCGTAGTAGTAGGAGTCGTAGTCGTCGTCGTCGTCGTCGTAGTCGTAGTCGTAGCGTAGTCGTTAGTCGTAGCGTAGTTCGTAGTCGTAGTAGTAGTAGTAGTAATAGTAGTAGTAGGTAGTAGTAGTAGTAGTAGTAGATAGTAGTAGTCGTAGTAGGAGTAGGAGTAGTAGTAGTAGTAGCAGTCGTACTCGTAGTCGTAGTCGTAGTCGTAGTCGTAGTCGTCGTAGTCGTCGTAGTCGTCGTAGTCGTCGTAGTCGTAGTAGTCGTAGTAGTCGCAGTAGTAGTAGTACTACTACTATTAGTAGTAGTAGTAGTAGTAGTAGTAGTAGTAGTCGTAGTAGTGGTGGTAGTAGTAGTCGTCGTAGTCGTAGTAGTAGTCGTAGTAGTCGCCGTAGTAGTAGTAGTAGTAGTAGTAGTCGTAGTAGTAGTAGTAGTAGTAGTAGTAGTAGTAGTCGTAGTAGTAGTAGTAGGAGTAGTAGTAATAGTAGTAGCAGTAGTTTAGTAGAGAGTAGTAGTCGTTGTCGGTAAAGTAGTCAGTATAGTAGTAGTAGTAAAGTAGTAGTAGTTAGTTGTTGTAGTTGTAAGTAGTAGAGTAGTAGCAGTAGTAGTAGTAGTAAAATAGTAGTAGTAGTAGTAGTAGTAGTAGTAGACATAGTAGTGTAGTAGTAGTAAGTAGTAGAGTAGTAGTAGTAGTAGTAGGTAGTAGTGGTAGTTAATAGTAGTTAGTACTACTATACTACTTATACTACTAGCTACTACTACTTCCTACTACTTACGACTACGACTTACGGACTTACGACTTACTACTACTATTACTACTACTACTACGACTACTCCGACTACGACTACTACTACTACTACTACTACTACTACTAACTACTACTACTACTACTACTACTACGAACTACTACTACTACTACTACTACTACTACTACTACTACTACTACTACTACTACTACTACTACTACCACTACTCTTACTACTACTACTACTACTACTACTACTACTACTACTACTACTACTACTACTACTACTACTACTACTACGACTACGACTACGACTACGACTACGACTACTACCACAACTACGAGTAGCAGCAGCAGCAGAAGTAGTCGTAGTAGTAGTAGTAGTCGTAGTAGTAGTAGTAGTAGTAGTAGTAGTAGTAGTAGTAGTAGTAGTAGTAGTACTAGTAGTAGTGGTAGTAGTAGTAGTAGTAGTAGTAGTAGTAGTAGCAGCATGACGAGGAGGGGGGATCAGAAGAACGAGGAGGAGGGCACCCTCTCCCTCCTACGCCTCCTTTTCCCCCCGAGGCGCGATTCCTCCCCAAGGGAAAACATCCCAAGAGTGGCGTGCCGCTGGATTTTGGGGCCGCTGGGAGAGGACTCCTAGTCGTGAGCGGCCTTCGGTCTCAGCCTCTCCACATCGGCAGCTCAAGTTGCCTGCTGTGGCTGTTGCTGAAAACCTGAGGTGCTACTGTAAGACTGGTGTCGGGTCTCTGGAGAAGAGCATCGCGGACGCGGAAACGAAGATCCCCGCGCTGAAGGCGGACATCGAGAGCTCCAGCGAGCAGGTCGAGGAGTCAAAGGAGCCACGTGGAAGAGTGGGAAGACGAGGAGGAGGAGGCGGAGGAGGAGTAGGAGGAGAGGGGGATTATGACCCAGACTCCTTCGAGCCGTGGAAAAACACGACGGGTGATTTTGGCAAATTGCGGCCTCTCGTGGTCATCAAAAAAAATGTTCAGGACGAAACACGCGTTTCGTGGAAAGGTTCGGGTTCTCCAGGGACGGCGCATTGGCAAATCAAGACATCGTATGTCTGGGGGGAGGGGGACGACGACAACGAGGACGATGAGAAGCAGGCAGTAGAGGAGGAGAAGGATGGCGAGGAGGAGGAGCGGGAGTGCTGGGATGGAGCGTTGTGCAGGATGGGGAGACAGAAAAAAGCAGGAGGAGGAGAATGAGTAAGACGCCAGTAGAAGATGAATAGTTACAAGACGCCCGAACCCACACTACAGTCAACCTGCATGGTAAAGACGGGCAACCTTCCAAAGGGTATCCTCGCATCCTTGCCTCCTCGGCCCATCCTTGGCCGCTTTTGTTGGCCGCGCCCCGCTCGGAATGCTCGGGAATGGCCTTTCAAGGCCCTGGCCTCCCTGTGGCGCATCCTTACGATACGGATGCAATGTACATCAAGACGAAAGTTGAGGGCCCCCCCCCTGAGCTAAAAGCAGCCATGGCGCAGGTCCCTCAGGCCGCTGTCTTGGGCGGTGCCCCCAACGCCACCAGGAGCGTTCTGAGAGGCGGGTCTTCGAGGAGGAGGAGGAGGAGGAGGAGGAGGAGGAGGAGCAGGAGGAGCAGGAGGAGCAGGAGGAGCAGGAGGAGCAGGAGGAGGAGAGGGAGTGGCAGGAAGGGAGGGCAGGAGGGCGGGAGGGGGGAGGGGAGGGGAGGGGGGGGGAAGGGGAGGGGGAAGGGGGGGGAGGTGGAGGGGAGGGGGAGGGGGAGGGGGAGGGGGAGGGGGAGGGAGGCGCCGCCCGAGAGGGGCAAGAAGCACACAGAGACACAGCGTTCGGGGGCGGCCAAGAGGGGGGGGGGGACTAGGGGGGGAGGGGCATCATGGCGGGGGCCAGGATCTTTCCCCAGATTTCATGGCGCCTCTTCTCGTTTCACTGCGTCCCTGCCTCCCCCCCCGGGCCGCGCACATGCCGCCGGTCATGATCTGCACCCCCCCCTCCTGGACACCCCCCTCCTGGCCGCTCCCGAAGCGCACAAGTGCGAAACATGCACGGGGAGTGCGCGTCCGAGCGGAGGCGAGGCGCGCGCGGAGGCGAGAGCGCCGCTTCCGGCTTTCGGGCGAAGCCTGCGCGGCGCCGAGGCATCGGCGAGGTCGTCTGGGAGCGAAGGGTGTGCGCCGCGGAAGGGAGCGGCGGTGCACATTTTGGCGCGGCATGTGCGCCCCGTCCCAGTTCTGCGTCACATGTTTCGGAAGTGGATGGACCTCCTACCCTGACACGTCGATTCAGGAATTGGCCGTTTTCGGCCCGCGAGAGGGCGTCGTGGTCGTCATTTTTGTGGGCCCAGGTCCGTCGGTTTCGGCTCCAGGCCGTTTTCACGAAGGGGAGGTTTACGAAAGGGAGGATTGTCCACCGCCGAGAGCGAACGCCGCGGAAGGGAGCGACGGTTCACACTTTGGCGCGGGATGTGCGCCCCGTCCCAGTTCTGCCGCACGTGTTGGACCGTCGGCGGCAAAACGTCCACGTCGAATGGGAAAACGTAGACCCTCCTCCTCCTCCTCCTCCTCCTCCTCCTCCTCCTCCTCCTCCTCCTGAACGTCCCCGATGAGACGGTCAAGTCAGGCACGAAGAGGGAGTACGTTGGGAGATAGGAGGAAGGAGGGCAGAACGACGGGGAAGAGCACAAAGACGAGAGGTTGCAGGAAGAGGAGAACTCTTCGGACCCTTCGTAACGCACAGCGTGCGGAGGAGGAGGGGGTGGGGGGGAAAGAGGGGCGCTGCACCGGCTCAGGCTGCCTAGCAGCAGCCTCCCCCCGACCCTTCGGCCCCTCCAATCGGATGGCGACGAGGGGCCGCAACAAGAGGCGGGGAGGGTGCAGCAGCAGACCCTTCCGCACGCTGTGCCGCCGCGGCGGACGAGGTGGCAGTCACTCGAGCGCGGGCGATCGCCAAGACCACCGTGGGGGGCCCGTGGAGGAAGAGAAGGACAAGGAGGAGGAGGAGGAGGAGAACGAGGAGGAGGAGGAGGAGGAGGACGGGGACGAGGACGATAACGAGGACGAGGACGATGAGGAGGAAGACGAGGACGAGGACGAGGACGAGGACGAGGAAGAGGTAAGGTAGGGCGGCGGCCGAAAGCCAGGCTGGGGCGTCTCCAGCCCACGTCCGGCCTCGGAGCCCGAGGCGCTGACGCCCGCCTCTCGGAGGCCGACGCCTCCGAGTCTGTCGCAAGACGGCTCCCACCAAGGGATCCCGCCGAGGGAAGATTGACCCCTCGCGATGCCACGAGAGGCGAACGAGCAAAGGGGGAGGGACGACGACGGCTACGACGGTAGCAAGGACCAGGACAAGAACGACGACGACGACGACGACCGCGACGACGACCACGGCGACAACGACGACGACGGCGACGGCGACGGCGAAGACGAGGAAGAGAAAGAGGAAGAGGAGGAGGAGGAAGAACAGGAGGAGGAAGAAGAAGAAGAGGAGGAGGAGGAGGAGAAGGACGAGGAGAAGAAGGATGACGACAAGAAGGACAAGGGGGAGGGGGAAGGACGAGGAGCACCCCGCCGCACGCCCGCAGAGGAGACCCTGAAGCAGGAGCAGGCGGAGCGCGAGTCCACGCAGCAGGCTTTGGCGCCCCCCCCCAGCAGGGGTCGAGTCGGCTCTGCCGGCATCGTCGTCGCCGCCGCCGCCGTCGACGTCGGTCTGCTTTCGGAGGAGGGCCACTCGAGTTAACGGGGCACCGCGCGGATTTCTTGGATCCGCTCTGGGGCCCCCCCTGCGGAGCCTCCAGCCCCCCTCCCTGGCGCGCTCCGCGCGCCAGGGAGGCGGGCCCAGCGCAGATCCAAGAAAGCCAAAAAGTTTACGCTTATGGCGGTTCTTCTTTTTCTGTAGTCGTCCCTAGCGTTTTTCCGGGTCAGCATGGACCCCATGATGGGTGTGGGGGCCGATTCTGAGCGGCTTCGGGCCAGGAGGAAGGCCGCCGTCATGTCAACAGCTCGTCTTCCGACCGTCGTTCCCATCCTCGCATCCGCCGTCGTGGTAGGAGGAAGGGGAGGAGCACGAGGAGGAGGAAGAGGAGTAGGGAGTACGGTCGGGGAAGTTTTGGATGGCGTGTCGTTCCGCCGATTCTGGCCCACCACGCTTCGGCACGACACGCTACAGTTGAGAGGCAGGGAGCGGGGAGGAGAGGGGGCGAAGCCGGGGACTCTCCTCCGCTCCTCCCCGATGCCTGGCCCCCCTCCCGCCCGCCCCCCCCCCCTCAACTCCCCTCCCCTCCCCTCGCCTCTCACCTCTATATCCCTCCTCCTCCTCCTCTCCTCCTCCTCCTCCTCCTCCTCCTCCTCCTCCTCCTCCTCTCCTCCTTCCTCCTCCTCCTCCTCCTCCTCCTCCCCTCCCTCCGTCCTCCTCCGCCTCCTCCTCCTCCTCCTCCTCCTCCCTCCTCCTCCCTCCTCCTCCTCCTCCTCCCTCCTCCTCCTACGCCCCCCTCCTCCTCCGCCCCCCCCCCCCCCCCCGACGGCCCGGCCCGGCGGGGGCGCGGCGCGTGGACGAGGCGAGGCGGCGGCGTACGCCTCCGAGAAGGAGCCCCGCCGCCGCGGCCGCCCGCGGCGCTCCCCGCCTCCTCCTCCTCCTCCTCTCTCCTCCTCCTCCTCCTCCCTCCTCCCGCTCCTCCTCCTCCCTCCTTCTCCTCCCGTCCTCCTCCTCCTCCCTCCTCCTCCTCCTCCTCCCTCCTCTCTTCTCCTTCCTCCTCCTCCTCTCCTCCTTCCTCCTCCTCCTCCCTCCTCCTCCTCCTCCTCCTCCCACGCCCCCCTCCTCCCCCTCCTCCTCCTCCTCCTCCTCCTCCTCCTCCTCGTCGTCGTCGTCGTCGTCGACGGCGTGGCCCTGCCTCCTCGGAAGAACAAGAAGCTCGGTGTGCTGTTCTTCGGCGAGCTTGGTTTGCGGAGTTCGGTTCGTGGTTCGTTGTGCTGCCTCGCTGAATGGCGGCCTTGTTTCGTGTCCGTTGCCGTTTGCACCCGTATCGTTGTATCAAACGGTTCGTTGCCAACGGTCGGATCGTTGTCGTGTTCGATCTAAACGCCAACGCGTGTTAAACATCGCTGTGGTCGGTCCTTCAAAAATTGCATGAGCCAAGGGTTTGGGAGTCTTCTGCGAAGGTTTCTCCACTACAAATCGCGAGTGGTCTTCAGGAGCTCGAAGAACAGAAACGGCATCGACTAAGGGACTCGGGGCTCCACGCGTAGTTATGTCGTGGATCTGCGCTGGACTCTACTGGCGGCGCCTGCGGCGCCGCCCCTGTCGCGTTCAGCGCGCCAGGGAGGAGGGGGGGTTCCAGCGCAGATCAAGGAATCCGCACGGACCTCTGACAGTTTAGGTGTATGCCGTGACTTGCTCCTCTACTCGTCCCCCCTCGTCCTCGCTGCCACCCGCAGCATTGTGAATCGTCACATTCGCTCTGCTGCACTCCTTTCCGTTCCCGTCTCTTTCCAGTCTTCTCTCCCTTTCTTTTCTTTGGGCCGATGTTGGGGTTTGCTCCTGTCTGGGGTTCAGGGGTTCCTTATCCGTAGGTTCCCTACCTAGGCTCTGCCTAGAAGGGTTCTTACTCTCTGGGCTTAAAGGGGCCGGGCAGTGGAAAGCGCCCCGGGCGGTTCCCCCAGTATCCGCCCCGCGGTCCCCCTAGGTATGTCCCTTTAGCTTAGCGTTGAGTATCTCATCTTAGCTTAGCTTGCTTCATCTTAGCTTAGCGTAGCTTCATCTTAGCTCAGGTTTGTCTTAGCTTAGATTACCTTCATCTTAGCTTCGCTGAGCATTAGCATAACATAGCACAGCATAGCATAGCGTAGCATAGCATAGCGCAGCATAGCATGTTAGCATGGGTGTAATTCCCAGTCTAGGCTCTGCCTAGAGGGTTAGTTTTGCTTAGCTTAGCATAGCGCAGCGCTGCATTGGCATAGCATAGCATAGCATAGCATAACATAACCAAGCATAGCATATCATAGCATATCATAGCGCAGCATAGCATAGCATAGCATAGCATAGCATAGCGCAGTTTAGCATAGCATAGCATAGCACAGCGCAGAATGGCATGGCATAGCGTAGCATATCATAGTATAGCGCAACATAGCATAGCATATCATAGCATAGCATAGCGCAGCACAGCATGGCATAGCATAGCATAGCATAGCATAGCATAGCATAGCAACTAATGCTGCGTTCCTAGGGGCTCCAACTTCTAGGTAGGGTCGCACTGGGGTAATTTGTCTTCGAATTGGGAGGGTATGTGTTTGAACCACAGCGTTTGGATGGCCTCTTTGGTGAGTGGCCGCGCTCCTGTCAGCAAGTTGGCACTGGAAGAAGAGGGTGAAGATGAGCCACTCTTGAACTTGAGAGTAGACCCACCAGGGCATGCCTCAGGACCCCGTAGAGTGGAGGCGCTCCTTATCATTGTCGCTCGGTGTTGGATACTGGCAGCCTGCGCAAGTGTGACCCACCCACTCTTGGCCGTCACTGTGGGGACCGAAGTGCAGACATTTTGAAGCAACTCAAATGTGCCAGAAACGTTACGTCGCTGTCGGTAAAACTCGGAGCAGCCCCCCTAGACATGTCTGAAAGATGGCTGGTCCCATATCAAGAAGGTATTGGCCTGTACAGAAGCCCCGTATTGCTGCCACAGCTCGGTGACCGTCTGCGGGTACATGTCTAAGAGGCATCCGTTCTGATCTGCGAATCTGGTGAGCTTCAACCTCAGGGCTGACGCATTTCGATCGGCAGATTGTCCACGAACTCTTCTTGCTTCGCATCACGGCAGAGGCAGTGCGCACGCGCGCTCAGCAAGCCGGGAGACCGGATTGCGAATTGCCCGGATGCAGGAGGGAAGGGGAGGGAAAAGAGGAGCCGCCGCGGGAGGGAGGGAGGGAAGGAGTGGGCGAAGTGCGCTCACGCAGCGAAGACTGCGCCCGGGGCGCCCGGGGCGGCCGAGCCGGGGCGCCGCAACCACACCCAGGGGCCAGGCAGCGGCTGCAGGTGCGGGCCGTCGATGACCAGCAGGCGGGGAGGAGAGGCGGAGGGCAGAGGTGGCGGCCGACGGAGGTCCCCAGAGGCAGAAGGCAGGGGGACCAGGCGAGCGGCGGCTGGGCGGGCTGCACTGGGGCGGCCTGCAGGGGCGGACCAGCCAGGCGTCGGGCTCGGCCCCACGGGGGGGAGCGACGCAGCCGGCGGCGGAGGCTGGAGCGCGTCCGCAGCGCAAGTTGCCAGCATTCGCCGTCTGCGAAGCATGGGTGCAAGCGAATTCGCTGGCGCCACCACCTTCCTTGGCACCACCACTTCGAGCGCGTGCGCGCGATCGCCTTGTGCAAGGGTCGAGGGATGTCCTCGGGCACTGGCGACAGGAGTGGTGATGCCCTGTACCACAGCGGCCTTGTGTAGGAGACCGCCAGCCTTTCACGAACATCGGATTCTCCAGGTATCGAGCCCAAAGTTCCGATCGCGTTGTACACCTTCTGCCAAGCCTTTCTCGGAATGGTTGGAAAATATGGATCAACCAGTCTACACTTGATGTCGAGATGTTCGATCACCTCGGGTGGGTCATAGTATTGACTCAAAAGATGCTTCTCGGCACCATTCTCAACGAATATACAGTCCTTGTCGAAACGCTCGGTCATGGCAACGTCATCCTGGCCGAGGCTGGCGTTGGTGTTAGTCAAGGTCCTGTCGTCTATGTACAACTGGCCGTTGATTGGTTGCCACGGGCAAAGGCATGCACACATGCTTGCTGATGCTACCGAGTCTCCTTGGGGAAGTCCTCGGGCTGGCTAGCCGCATGCTCCCCAGCGACGCTCGGGTATCTCGGTCCACGCCAAGCCGCCCGAGCTGTGAAGACCCCTGCGTTTGGTACTTCACATCTTCTGAGCGCCCCCTCCCCAATCTCACAGTCAGTACTGTCATACGCCTTTGAGAGATCAAGTTCGTCTCCCGCATCCGACTGCGATACTTCAGGCAACCTCTTGGACATCGCCAACAAAATACGGTAGGTTCGTGTCGGGTCGACAGGCGGCGACCCCGCCAGCGGCGTTCATTTTTGAATTCCGCGGGCGACCCAGAGCCGATCGCCGTGGAACGATTTGGACGTTTCGGAAACGGCCGATCGTTCAAGGCTGAAGGATCCCCGCGGCGTCAGAAACCAACGCCGAAGTCGGCACGACACGAACCTGACGTAGATACTCCGCGCGTCCCTGTTCTCTGGACGTCACACGGGGCGGGCCAGGCCATCGCCAGAGTGCGCAGCCAACAACGAACCAACAGCGAGCCAACAGACATTGGCCTCAGGTCCGTTTCACTCGTCGGTACCCCCTCTGTTCGCCAGGGAACTACTTGACCCAAACACTCCCTTGGTAGCCCCCCCTCATTTGGCCGTCCATCTCGACGTGCTAACCCACGCGTGGTGCAGCGCAAGGGTCATCTCTGGGCACAGCGTCTTGATCGCCGTCAATCCACGAGCTTCCCATCCATCGATTCCCAGGGCACCCGCGCACTCGTCAATGACCCGATCGAAAGCGTCCCACTCAGGTATTCCAATATTGACCGTAGGAAGCTTTGGGAAACATCACATGTGCAGCATGCCCCTTCCAGCAGGTAACGCGCTGCATCGTTTGAGTCAGATGGCCTTCTGGGCACCACTGCGTTTGCCAATTTCTCCTCATCTCAGTTGGTCCAAACGGCGCTGCCAGCACCGACCGCCGAAACGGGCGGCGCGAGGCGATGCAGATCACAGGGCCAAGTCGCAAATTGGTCCCTCCACTCCTTGGCCTTTGCTACAGTAGCGTCTTGCTCTCCACGCGATCGCGGTGGGGATGGTCTCAAGGGCGTCCGAGCATGTCAACATGTCCTTCTCTTTGGGGTTTGGAATGCCTTCGACATCCGCCTACCACTAGTGTCGAAGGCGTGGACCAGAGAGCTCATCACCAGGATGATGTTGGCCCCCACTCGGACGCGCGCCCCGAAGCGCCGATGTAGCCGCAGCAATTGTCGGTGTGCGATAGTCTGATCTGGCCGACAAAGGGTTCCTGATCCGACTGGTCGCATGCTTGGTAGTGAGTCGTTGGCTCGCTCAGGCTGGCCTTCGATAATGACGAGGTGTGGGTCCACTGCAGTCTGAAGCCCCAGCTCCGCCGCCGCGTGTCAGCGACTCCAACGTTGACCCATAGATCCAGGTCCTGCAACACCCTTCGTTTGCATTATTCTGTCCAGCTCCGCCTGCAGTGCATCCAGTCCGTCCTCTTGTGGAACTCGCTGTAGCACGCAGCCTGCAGCATGTCGAAGTCATAAGGTTTTTACGAGACCAAGCTGGCATGTGAGTTCTGTACCTGACTCGACCATGACCCGGTATGTCAGGCAGCGTCTTCATCCCCTCACAGAATGGCACAGGTTTTTCCAAAAGGCCAAAAAGCATAACACGGGTCGGCGTCGTGCCTTGTGCCGTCGCCGGCACGCGTTGAGCCGTCATCTCAAACCCAGTTCCCATAAGATGCTCGTAAGTTTGTCGCAGCTGAGGCACCCGAAGACGAAAGTCGGGTGCTCGCCAATGCCGGTAGCTTGGATGTAGCGATTGAAATACGACGTCCGTAGCATGTCCAGAGCAGCAGGGGAATACACAGACAGGTACCGTAAGTCGCAGCACAAGTGTTTGTTCCCTCCACTCGATGTTCTAGGCGTTCATCCCGAATAATCGCGGCCTTTCCCAGCTTTTGCCGCGTACAGCGCGATGTGCTCCAGCAGCCGGCGGCACTGAACATGCAATTGAGAGACCAACTTCCTTTGCAACATTGATGATACAGCGTGGATAGATGCTGGTTTGTTTGATCTCCGGGAGGGCAATAATTTCGGTTTCGGCATCCACCATGCCCACGATGAGCATGTATTGCAATCGAACTCTGGTGAGGGAGGTCGCAACGTTGGACACGATTCTCGATGAACGGGATGTCATGACGTTCTCTTAGCTTCCCTCATCTGCCGGCTCTGGATGCCCACATACACGTAGCGGGTCATCTCTAGAGCAGGCGAAACATTATACCGAAACATTCGTGCTTGTGACACGTTCGGCAGAAATCTCAGCGACGATGGCCCGGATGAGGGGCCGCGAAAATATTGGTCTCGTGATATGTTCAGCACAAATTTATCTCCCCCCCAGGCGAGCCCGGGCCATGGCCCCGGCGTGCCGAGGAGGGCCCCACCATTTGGGCGCACGAATTCGAGGTTTGTGCCGCCACGCCCAGTCACAATTTGCCGCTTTCGTTACTCCCCAAGGCGCATGGCCAGAGGCCGAAGCATTAGAGCACTGTCCGCCGAGCGGGGTGGACAACTTTGCTTGCTCTTAATTCCGAGGCGCATGGCCGCAGGCCAAGACAGTAGGGCAGTGCCCGCCGCGGAGAAGAACCCCCATCCCAGTACGTAGTCAATGAGCAGCAGCTGGCCTTCGCCAGACTCCAGCAGGCCTCTTCACCACCTTCAGCCTCTTGTATCTCTTGGCGTTGTACTCCTTCTTCATGGCGTTGCGCCACGCGCGCTTCCCAGGACGATTCATGCAATCCTCGTTCCTCCTGCGCAGCAGCTTGTTGTCAGCCTTGTTACGCCACTTCTTGTTACGTCCCAAGCGTTCAGGAACCTATATGTGCCAATCAGTTTCTTCTTGACCAGATCTGGCGTCACATTCGATTCCCTGGCCTTGCACGCGTCTCTCTCGACGTCCTCAAGTGTTTTCTTGGGTCCACACTTGGTGCACATATAGAATGTGTGCGTCTGTCTCTTGAGCTGCACTGCGCCGGCGCAGTCCTCGGCGATGGAGCAGACACTCGTTTTGACCTCGCTCGGCAGCTTGATGTGCCAGTCCGAGTACCTCTGCCGCGCACGATGTCGCACATTCCTGGTTCGAGTAGTCCACGCTCGGATTGTTTGATCGTTGCTTTCGTCTTCCCTAGCGGGGTCTATCCGCAGCAACATCACCAATACACTCTCGCTTGTTGTGTTCGCGCACAAACAGCCTCCCTCGACGGCATGAATTCGCACGTTGGGTACTTAAGGTGAGCGGCACGTGAGGAATCAACCAGTGCGGCTGGGTCTTTTCCAGTTGCAGTTTTGTCTGGTATTTCAAGTCCAACTAGGGTCCGAGCTTCGGCAAGCTCCACCTCCGTCTTGTTCTGGGACGAAATCTCACTCGTGGGCGTGATTCAAAGAAATGATCTGGCTCTCTTGTTTGACGATGGTATGGGGGCCTCCGATAGCCAAGGTAGGCCCTCGCGTCATCTCCCTGCATCGCAAGGCTCGTCGGCGCCACGGTCTTGTCATGGCAATGTTTTTCCCGCCACGTCATGACAACGTCATCCTTGAGATCCGGCTTCTGCTTGAGTAGTTGGTAGCGTTCGTCGTTGAAAGAACCAGATCATTTGCTTGTACGTTTGAGGGCGCTTGTAGAACACCCATCTCCCAACAGTGTTCTAATCAGAATTGCATTTCCAAATGCAGATGTCCGTCATCGTCGCCGAAGGAGCTGCTCTAGCCGATAATGTGTCCGCCAGATCCCCCCTCCCGTCGCAATCCTGCTCGCATCGGCTGGCGCGGTCCCACACTTGTTCGCGTGATGCTTGACTTCCGATGATACCAAGAGCCACAAAGATCGTGACACACGTCCTCAGGATGCCTTGTCTTCAGCGGTCAAAGGCTCGTGTCCAGGCTTATTATCATGAGGAGCGACGCCTGCACAAATACAGAAGCAATATACTTCTCCAACCAAGCAACCTGCTCCATCGTGGCATTCGATGCGGTGGCGCTGGTGCTCGCGGCTGCCGTGACTATGGCGCGCCTTTGTGTGGTGCTTCTGCTGGGCGGTTTCGGGATGCCGCACCCTCCCCTTCAACAAGTATGTTCCTAGCATCACGCTGCACTTGTGATGCCGCTGCTGGGGTTGGTGATTCCTCCGTCTCAGCGTCATCCCCCTCCTTGACCGCGTACTTAGGTCAGGCATCCCCTAATACATGTTGAGCGTTTACTTCCCGCGGTCAGCCATGCTATCTCTGCGGGGCCTTGGCCAGGCTCACAATCGCACCATTGTTGAAGTTACACGCCTTGTCGTCCTGGGTTCGCGCGGCTGCTAGGTCTCCTCTGGAGAAGCACGCCCTCCCCCGTCGTTGAAATGCTCGCCACACGGGTCCAACCTCGCTGGACTGCCCAAGTTGAGAGACCTTGTGGGGCCGCCCACTCTGCCCGTGCACGTTTGACAGCACATCTCGGTAGGGGATCGGGTCCCATTTGTTGGTCAGTCAAAGATACCCAATGGCGGTTCATCGTGTTTGTTCTTGAACCGCTTGGGCATGAGCTTTGATTGATGCGAGTTGCAGGAGATTCTTCAAGGCTGTTCAGCTTCCAAGAAAGATCGGAGCCCAAAGTTTCGACGATACAGATCATGGCCATCTCGCTCTCGTAGTTGATGGCACCCCTCGTCCTCGCAATAGGCTGAGTGATTTTAGCGTTGAAGACCAGGTTAGGCACGCTTGCTCGTCTCTGAGTAGCCCTCCCAAGGATATCATCTGGACCAAACCCTTCGGAACAAGTCAATCTCACACTGTGGTAGGGCTACTCGGCACAATGCACTCCTTGTGTCTTGAACTCCTTGTGGCAATCCCTGGCGACCTGGTGCTTGCGCGCCGTCCTGTATGATCTGGCACTTCTGCGGTGTCAGCCCCTTGTCCGCCACCGTCATCACGTTGTCGGTCACCGCCCCTGCCACGGGCTCTGTCACTTGGGACGGCATGAAGGCGGCTGCCGCCACATACGACTCAGACAATCGCTCTCTGGCATTCTGGTAGTCCACCAACGCATTGCACACTATAGCTGGCGGCACTTCAGAAGTACGTTCGGCAAGAGATTGCGACGATCACATTGGCGCCCCCCCCTATTTGAAGCCAACCACTTCGGCGCAGGTTGTGTCGTCTGCATCTGAGGCTTCCTAATGGGAGAACCCGTGCGTGCGGATTGTTAGAGTCAGTAGGTCCAGGAAGCGATTGAAATTTCTGATGCACCTGGTACCCAGTGGGTTTGAATTCCCCTCTGTCAGCTTTTGCGACGAGCAGTTGACGTATCTTCTGAAGAGTGTTCGGCTCCCTCTTACGAAGAGCCTTGGTCAAATAATTGGATGGCATATCTCCTGGCAGCTGCAAATTCGGCCCACCCGAGCCCATCAGTTGTCCAACAGCCGTCGCTAATTGTGAAACTTGCACAGCCAGGTCCTCAACACGTCTGCCCTGTTCGCGTCGAGCTCTGACCCCACCTCTCCCTGCCGAGCCGCTCCTTCCACTGAGGAGTGAATCAGCTCGAGCACCTCCAGCTTGAAGTATTCCTGTGAACTCTGGCTGGCCCACGTTGCCAAGGTCGACGGCCTCCCCCAGGGTGAACACGACACAACCTTGTTCTCGCTGACCTGGTGCGTCCGGTCGATGCTGATGTAGTTTTGTTCTGCCTCAGCACAGGGAAGTGCCCCGCCAACACCGTGATGGAGGTGCATTGCACTGTGGGCCGAGTTGGCACCAGTCACTTTTTTGTTGCCGAATTGTGCAGGGTGTACGCACGGCATTGTCAGGGGCCCGATGCCACCGACATATCTCCCTTTCCTCCGTCCCCGCCTCCCCCCTCGACCCTTCTCTCCCATGCCACTCGGGGGTGGACAGACCTCCAACCCTGACACGTCGATTAGTGAATTGTCCGTTTTCGGTTCTCGAGAGGGCGCCGCGGCCGTCATTTTCCAGGCTTGCGCCCGCCAGGTTTGGGCCCGAGGTCGTTTTCACTAAACCACGTTTTGCTAAAGGGAGGTCTGTCCATCTCCGATCCACCCCCATCCCCCCCTCCTCCATCTGATAGTTCCCCCCCCTTCCCCTGCACCCAGAGGCTCCAGGAGGCCCACGAGTGGCAGAGAGCGTCAAAAAAAAACATCGAGGACACCTTCAAGATAAAAAACTTGCCTCGATTCTCGAACCTCGAGAGCAGCCTCTCTCGCAGGACGACGCTGGCGACACCGCGGCGCCGGCGTGGGCGGCGTCGGCGCCAGCGGCCCGCCGCGACCGTCGGCGTCGCCGCCGTCGCCGTCGTCGTCGCAGGACGAGCACACCGCCAGCATCGCGGCGTCGTCGTAATCGTCGACGTCTTCGTCGCCGTCGTCGTTGGGGTCGCCCCCGCAGGACGAGTACACGGCCAACATCGCGGCGATCACGAAGGCGGTCGACGCCATCGAGAAGGGCGTGGCCGGCAGCTTGCTGCAGACGGAGCTGGCGAGCTTCCCGTCGTTGTCGTCCTCGAGGGGGAACGAGGCTTTCGGCTTGGAGGATCGAGGCTCCCGGGTCGCGGTTCGAGCGTCGAGGTTCAAGGGTCGAGGTTCGAGGATCGATGTTCGAGGATCGAGGGTCGAGGGTAGCGGTTCATGTCTCGAGGATCGAGGGGCGAGGATCGCGGATCTAGGTTCGAGGATCAAGGATCAAGGGCCGAGCATCGGGGTCGGAAGATCGAGGCTCGAGGGTCGAGGCTCGAGGGCTCTCTGTGGCCTCTGGGGGCGCGCCCCGCGGCCACGGCCGGGCCCGCCTCGAGCACGCGTGGCCCGAGCGCGCCCGAGGTCAGGCGCGTGGAGGTCGATCCTCGTCGTCGTCTCGGTCGGCTTCTGGCGGCGCGCAGCACGAGGAGGGACGACGATCACGAAGACAGTAAGGGGAACAAAAAGTGGCATAAACATAAAAACTCTGAGGTCCGCGCAGATTTCTCGGATCGGCGCTGGGGCCCCCCGGCGGCGCCTCCGGCGCCGCCCCTGGCGCGCTCCGCGCGCCAGGGAGGGGGGTCCAGCGCCGATCCGAGAAATCCGCGCGGACCTCCGAGTGTTTATGTTCATGACACTTTTTGTTTCCCTAACAGTCGGGCCGAGGTATGAGATCGAGGTCGGTTCGGAGAGGACAGCCGAGTGTTCCCCGTGCTTGTGAGCTGCTCGTGCACCCTGGGGGGGGGTGCCCGCGGATGTTCTGTGCGTGCTTTGGCCAGCGGAGGGTCTCACGTTCTCGAGGGACGTTCCTCTGGCCTAGTTAGGTCCGACTGCATCGATCTCTCGAGGATCCTCCTTTGGCGTTCGGGGAGGTCCTCGCTGTCGCGGAGCGGCGGGGCAGCACCTGCTGCTTCTGCCTCGCTCGGCGGCGCGCGCGAGGGGGAGGCGACCTCCCGAGAAGGCGGGAGGCGGCTCTTGAAGGCGGAGGCCTCTTGGAAGGGCCTGGCTGGAGCCGGCTGGGGCGAGCGAGAGGCGGTTCTTGAAGGCTCCGGGCCTCTTTCGAAGAAGGAAAAACGTTACAACAATAATTTTGTGGCGCTCCGCGGCGGATTTCTTGTCTCTGGGCTGGGCCCCCCAGCGGCGCCTCCGGCGCCGCCCCTGGCGCGCGCTCCGCACGCCAGGGAGGGTGGTCCAGCGCAGATGCAAGAAATCCGCGCGGAGCGCCAAAATATTTTGTTTATGACTACTCTTGTAAGGGCCTGGTGGTTGGAGCCGGCTGGGAGTCCGAGGTGGCCCAGCGCTGGTTCCGACCAGCAGGAAGGGGTGCCGAGGTCCGAGGTTTTGGGCTCTCAAAAGTGTTTTGCCGTTTTCTGACTCCGGGGGCCGTCGTCAGGCCTTGAGATTTTGGCAGACATGGATTCGGGGTTGAAAACTGCACCAGATGGACCCTGGGAGGGGTCCGGGCTCCTCCTCCTCCTCCCCCCTCCTACCTCCCTCCTCCTCCTCCTCCGCCTCCTCCGCCTCCTCCGCCCTCCTACCTCCCTCCTCCTCCTCCTCCCTCCTCCCTCCTCCCTCCTCCCTCCTCCCCGGGAGGGTTCCGGGGACCATTTGAGAGGATGTGCATGTATTCTTCCGTCTTGGCCGATGATCGCAGGGCCCATCCAGCTCAGACACTTCGGCCGCCTCCAAGATCCTGGGGTCCTCTACGAAGGCGCTCCGCGACAAGCTGCAGGCTGGGAGTGGTCCTACAGTCGACCCGCATAGTATCGGGGAAACGTGAGACCCGAGTAAGCCGGAACTCCGGTCTGCCTCCTTTTTTGACGAGCGCGTCCTGGATTTTGACGGTCCCGTTTTCGTGGGATGTCTGCAGCGGGAGCCCGCGTCAAATTTCAGATTGGGTCTCGTCATTTTTATGCTGGCCCCCGTCAGGCCAACCCGAGTCCCCCGTACCCGAGTCTTACGTCTCCCCGATAGTAAGGATAGGCATCCCTCCCAAGGGTACCCTTGCATCCTTGCCTCCCGGGTCCATCCTTGGACACTTTCGTTGGCCGCGCCCCGCTCGAAACGCTTCGAAATGGGCGTCCAAGGCCTCGTCCTCGTCCTCGTCCTCCGCCTGAATGGCCGGGACCGACCGGCGGGTCGGAAGTGGAAGTCGTCGGAGACGATTTTTGTGGCGGGGAAAACCTCCCGAGACGGTGCACTGGACCTCACACAGGGAACAACGAAAAAAGGCCCTCAAGAGAAGGGGACGAAGCGGAGAGCCACGACCCTAGCGATGTCCCAGAACAGCGCACACGGACAGACAACCCCAAAAGCCGCTGTTTTGGGCAGTTG
Source organism: Prorocentrum cordatum (assembly GCA_963575745.1). Taxonomy (NCBI): domain Eukaryota; class Dinophyceae; order Prorocentrales; family Prorocentraceae; genus Prorocentrum; species Prorocentrum cordatum. The sequence continues at coordinate 812,401 of CAUYUJ010015660.1, forward strand.
GCCAGCCCCCGCGACCGGGCCAGCCCGCCGCTCCACACCCTCTCCGTTCCAGGAGCCGCCCCCGCCGCGAAGGGGGTTGGGGGGAGCAGGCAACCAGAGGAGTCCTGTGCCGGGCGCAATGAGTTTGCTCCCCCCAGATGGTCTTTAAAGAAGGCCACCTGCGCAGGGGCCATCGGCGCAGAAGCGCGGCAAAACGAACGCCCACGACGGGCTGTCTGCAACGCTGGAACCAGTGAAGGGAAGCTGCGGGACTAGCGCAGGTCGCTGCACCGTGGTGCCACAACTCACTCTTTCGCGTGTCATCAGTCCGCAGGGGCCAGACTAATCTATTGAGACACGCAGGCGCACACTAAATCTCAAATCGTATGTTGGGTAATCCGTCGTTTGTTTTCCAGTGCGCTCGTCGATGCTCGCACCTGATTCTCCGCACTGCCACATCTGACAACATAGGGTCCATCCTGGGCTCCAGAGCGCAATCACCTAAAGACAGACACCAGAAGCCGGGTCGCCTGGACCATGGGCACCCCCGGCTTGCCCCCCAGATGGGGCCGAGAGAGAAAGAGCCGCAGCTCCAACCGCCCTCTCTGGCATGGGATCCGGGGAGGTTTGAGCAGTCCCGCCCCCGCGCACACAATAAGACCAGGAGAGGGAACGATCACAATGTGGCACTATCCGCCATGCATCCGCAAGCGGACGCACGGGGTTGCACCGTTCCTACTGCCCGCAGCGAGGGACGGCCCCTAGGGGGAACACATCGACTTGGACTCATGACCGTGAGAACCTCTGGCAAGCTGAGACTCGTGGAGGCCTCTGCTCTATGCGTCAGTGCGTCCAAGGCCCTTGCATCCTTATCGCGCATCCTTCCTATCCGGGTGGACTGTACGAAGCTCGAAGAACAAACAACGGCATTAACATAAATTCGCAGGGCTTCGCGCGTAGTCATTTCTTGGAACACCTTGGCCCCCCTGGCGACGTCTCCAGCGACGCCCCTGGCGCCCTCCGTGCGCAAGGGAGGGGGGTTCAGCGCCGATCCAACAAATCACCGCGGACGTTCGAGAAATCATGTTTCTGCAGTGTGAGCGACAACAGGAAACAGGGTCGTCTTCACCGACATTCACGCGTAAGCTGCCCGCGTAAGTTCGCCCGTGAGCACCCTCGTTTCCAGTGTTGCGTGCCGCGCTCGCGGCGCGCGTAAGTTGCGGCGTAAGGTCGCTCTGTCACATCGCGTGAGACGCGTTTCTTTTCGTCGCTCATGGTCACAAGGGGGAAACCTTCACACACACACACACACACACTCACAAACATAAGTAAACGCTGCTTCCCCGGAAAATATGTAAAGTGGAAGGGAAGACGAACATCCAGAAAATATGGAACAATATCGGGAATCTTAGGATTGGAGGGTTTCTCCGAAGGGTTTTGGCGACCCGTCCTACTCCTACACTCTCCTCCTCCCCCTCCTCCTGCTCCTCCTCCTCTTCCTCCCCCTCCTCGCCATCCCCTCCTGGGGTCGATCACGGCCCCGGGGGACACCGTCCACCTGGGATGTGCCTCTTTGTTCGCGTGTCCCCCTGGGCTCCCTCCGTGCCTCGTTGCTCGAGGAGCCCCTCCTTCTCGCAGGAGATCCCCTGTCCCTCTTCGCAGGCCGCGACCCCCGCAGGACGCCCCGCCCGCGCGTGCCGCCACAGCATCGGAGACCTCCTCCTCCTCCTCATCCTCCTCCTTTCCTTCCTCCTCCTCTTCCTCCTCCTCCTCCTCGGCCCTCCTCCGCCTGCGCCTCCTCCTCCTCCTCCTCCTCCTCCTCCTCCTCCTCCTCCTCCTCCGCCGCCTCCTCCTCCTCTCCTCCTCCTCCTCCTCCTCCTCCTCCTCCTCCTCCTCCTCCTCCTTCTCCTCCGCCCTCTTCCTCCCCCTCCTCTGCCCACACGGTTTTCCACGCCATGAAGGATCACGTCTTGAGGGGCGGGCGTCCGCCAGCCGTGCTGCAGACTGCCATCTGTGCCGCGCTCCGCGCGCGCCTTAGACGGACCTCTCCCGGGGATTCGTGATTCTCCTCCTTTCCTGCTCCTCCTCCTGCTCCTCCTCCTCCTCCTCCGCCTCCCTCCTTCTCCTCCTCCGTCACCTTGGCCCCCTCCCCGAAGAGCCCCGGGCGGAGGTGGCGACGCTGCGGGGCGCCATCGCGAAGCAGCGCGAGCTGCTGGAGGAGGACCGCGAGGAGGCGCCTCCTCGGCCCCCCCTGGCCTTCAAAAGCCCGCGCGCGCACGGCAGCCTCGCCCCACATCTTCGACGACCTGGTTGTTCAGTTCAGACGTGTTCCCAGGGCAGGGCAGGAACCTCTTCCTCCTCCTATTCCTCCTCCTCCTCCTCCTCCTCCTCCTCCATCTCGTCCCACCCCGCGGAAGCCCGAGACACCGCTCGAAGATATGTTGCCCCCGCCCGCGTCTGCCTGCGGCGCGCGCTCCTGCGCCGCGGGGTCCTCGCCCACGGCACCCTCGTCCAGTCTAGCCTTCAGCCCCCAGGGCATTCGAGCCGATCGATCCAATTCGATGGTGGCGGTGTCGGCCGGAACGATCCGATCCGATCCCGATGTTCCGTCGATCCAGCACGGCCCGAGGTTTGAACGGCGTTGTTGCTGTGCATCTCGGCGCAGCAGATCCGATTCGATTTCGCTTCCGTGCCGATGCAGCGCGATGCGACGTACGTTCCGATGTGATCCGATGTCTCAAGACGATGCTGACTGATCCTGCAGGGGCCCGTCGTCGCGCCCCGTGGCCGTTCAAAGCTGGGGCGGGAGGCGAGAACTCTGCCCTGCCCAAGGGGCTGCGACTTTGCAGCCGCACTGTTGAAAAATCAGCTCGTCGGGCGTAAGGGGTACAAAAGCCAGGTTTGGCCATGCGGGGAGCTTCTGGGGAGGGCCCTCCTGGCCATGGCCGAACGCAGCCTCCTCCTCTTCCTAATTCTCCTCCTTCTCCTCCCCTCCTCCTCCTTTCCTGCTCCTCCTCCTCCTCCTCCTCCTCCTCCCTCCTCCTCCCTCCTCGTTCTCCTCCTTCTCCTCCTTCTCCTCCTCCTCCTCCTCCTCCTCCTCCTCCTCCTCCTCCTCCTCCTCCGCCCTCTTCCTCCATTCCTTTCCATCATAAATAACTTCTCCATGTCGCACCGCGAGGCCAATTTTTAGGGCGGGTTGGGCGTTTCGCTTGAGACTTCCTCACCACCCACGACTCTGAAGCTTAGAAGTTGGCAACAGTTTCACAGATGCAGGGCTGGTCGTTTTCAAAACGATGGGGGCGCCGCGCACTTTTTCGCTTGTTTACAAAATATGCAAGAGTTGCACGCATCGAGGGCGACCCGTTTTCAAACTATGGCTCTCGCCTAGCGCCGCGCACATTCGTTCAAAAATCTGCCAGAATTTCACGGAATCAGGGTGGTTCCTTTTCAAAGTGTGGTTCTCGTTTTAGCGCCGCGCGCATTCCTTCCATTTTTTGCAAGAGTTTCACTGATTCCCACGATCAGCGCACCAGAAACGGTGTTTTGAAAGGATTCTGGATTATGTTTGCGCAACAGTTACGTTGATTCGCGGTGTTGAAGTCCCACACATGGCGTTCTGGCACGAGTCGGGGTCGTCAGGACGCAACAGTGAGGTTGATCCGTGGCGTTGGAGTCCCGAGAGCAGTGTGTTGACATGCTGTCTTCCAACGGTTGTCTTCCAGCGAGGCAGTTCCCTCAATGGAAGGAACCGTTGCAGTGGCCTTTGAAGAGGGAGCCTGGAGGGAGGGTGTACGTCAACATTACATTGGTCCTCCTCCTCCTCCTCCTCCTCATCCTCTAGCAAGGCCGACGTCCAGCAGGGGACAGTGGGTACGATGGTTGAACGAAAGGTGGCCGTACCACAGGCTCGCGCCACGTAGGAAACCAAAATGTGGTAATGGAGTTCTCGGCGTTTGAAGGCTTCTTTCAAGGACCTTCAGAAGTCGGTCCAGGATGAAAGATCTGCCCAGACGTGCCCCGTCAGGGGTCCGAGGAGCGAATTTGAGTGGATTTTGAAGAGGGGGATTTGCACATCGCGCCGCGTGACACGCGGCGGAGATCCTGGTGCGCATCCAAGGCTGAACGCTGCCGATGGCCCAGAATTGGCCGATGTTGAACGGTTTGCGCCATCGGAAAGCAGCTCAGGGGCAACGTTCCGTCAGGGGGGATAGGCTCAGGAGGGGATGCATCAACACCCAATCGCTCATGCATCGCCGCAGCGCAGTAGGGGCCCAATGGCCCCCCCGCCCAGGAACGTGCGGCTTCGCTACCGGAGGCCTATCTCCGATACATCAGCGATGTATCGCCGATTCCAGGTCGATGGTTTCCCCACAAGCTGGATCCCCCTACAGTCGGAGCGCTGAAGAAGGAACCCTTGTCGTTGGGGAGGGTCGCTGTATTACCTCATTGTGTCACAACTTGCCGTAGGTGTTCCGTAGCTTTTCGATGGGAAATCGAAGTTTAATTTATGGAGAAGAGGGGCCTCGTTCCTTATCTAGGGTTCCTTAGGTCAACGCCCTGACTGCAACGTTGCCCCTCAGCGGCCCTCGTTCAAGGCTGCAAGGGCGGCGCGGCGTCGGGAAACACTGCGCCCAGGTCGCCGTCACAACAGAAGCCGACCTGCAGACATCTCTTGTTGAACAAGTGGCGCAGGGTGCAGCGCGGCAGCCAAAACCGGAGAGAGAAGGTGGAAGTGCGGGAGGCAGCGAGAAAATCGGAAGCACGGGCTTGTGTATTCCTCCGCCTCCTCCGTTCGTTCTTCCCGCCCTTCGTCCGATCCAAGTGTAGTGGCGAGGCTGTTTCTGCTGGCGCCGTCGCCCAATTGTTCCTCTTCCTCCTCCTCCTCCTTCCTCTCCACGTTCCTTCTGCATCTTACCCTGATGTTCGCTTCGCCTTGGATAGTTCGCCTGCGCTCGAATATCTTCGGTGCAGGTGTCCTGCCCTCTCGCTCGTCGAGTCGTGCATGCTCGTAATGTCCACCCGCTCTAGCATCTCCCCCCCCTCTCCCTCCCTTCCTGCTCCCCCCCCGATCCCCCTCCCGCTCTTCCTCCCCCTTCCCTTCCTGCTCCCTCCTTCCCGCGTCCCCCTCCCGCTCTTCCTCCCCCCGCCCTCCTTCCTCGCCCGGGCCACCCCCTGGGGGGGGGGGGGGGGCGAGAGAAGAGCACCCCGCGCTCTGCGCGCGCCATGGCCCACTTCTCCAGCGTTGCACAGCCTCCACGGACAGCGCGAAGGCAGCCGCACATCTCGGGGGGCGCGGTGGGCGAAGTGGGGTGAGCAGGCTCTCCTCCCCCCCGAACCACCAAGCTCACCAGGGGCTCATTGAGCCACCGGCGGCGGAGCCGGAGGGAATGCCCGCGCGAGTGCTTAAGCTCCAGTCTAACAGTTGGACAGACTTCGAGTGGGGGATTCACTACAGAATCGAGGTACCCAAGAATGGGTGCTTCCCGTCGAAGCTCGATATACAGCAAGTTCCACGCATTCTTGGCATTGTTGGCGAAAAAGCGAATTTGGGGGTACCTCTCCTGCGGAGGCTTGCCGCCGCCACCAATCCTTCGAGATGGGTGTTCTTGCAAGGCGTTGGGCCCACAATCCAGGGGCAGAAGAGCCACCCAGACCCCCTCTGGCATGGCGTTCACTGCACAGCTCTGGGCGCTGACCAATTGGATCGGGAAGGGGAAAAACATACAAATAATCGTCGATTCAAACAGACGATTGGAAAATATGAAATGGGGGAGATGACGAGAATCATGGAAATATTGGAACTTGGGGAATCTTGGGATGTGTGTCTATTTCAGAGTGTGCCCCTGGCCCCGTGAAAAGAACCCAACTCTGGTCGATTCTGTTTTGAGGTGCGTTTCATATAGTAAATCTTGATAGTGAGGATGAACCGTTTGCCAAGGTTACTTCTGCATCCTTTCCCTGCGGCCCATCGTTAGCCATCTTCGCTGACCGCGCCCCGCTCGAAAAGTGTTGGCATGGCCTTTCAGGGTTCATGCATCCTTACAGTCGGGCTGAGGTATAAGATGGTCGGTCTGGGGAGTGTACCCTATTGGTCTTCGTGTCTGTTGGATGTTCTTGTGCATTCTGGGGGGAAGGTGCCCTCGAAGGTTCTTTGGTGTGGGCCAGCGGAGGGTCTCGAGTTCTCGAAGGATCTGTTTTCTGTCTTGGGTCCGACTGTACCGCCCATCCTTATTATCCGCTGCTCACTGCAGGGAGCTTCGATCGTCGGGGTGCTTCTGCCGAGCGTGGCTCCGCATGATCGGGAAGGAGAAGAGGAAGAGGAGGGGGAGGAGGAGCAGGAGGAGGAAGAGGAGGAGGGGGAGGAGGAGGAGGAGGAGGAGGAGGGGGAGGAGGAGGAGGAGGAGGAGGGAGGAGGAAGAGGAGGATGAGGAGGAAGGGACCCGCAGCGTGATCGGGGACGAGGAGGAGGAGGTGGAGGAGGAGGAGGTGAGCGGCGGAAGAAGAAAATGAAGAAGAAGAACATGAAGAAGAAGAAGAAGAAGAGGAGGAGGAGGAGGAGGACCCCGACAATCGAAGCTCCCTGCGTCGGCAGCTCGGGCGGGGCCGCCGACCCCCCCCCCTCCCTCGGGCCCCCGTGCCTGCCCCCCGCGGGGGGGGGGGGGGGGGCAGAGGAGCGGCGGGGGGAGGCTGCGAACACGCGAGCGAGGGGCACCGCCGCGAGCGAGGAGCGCCCTCCCCCCCCAGGACGAGGAAGACGAGGAAGACGAGGAGGACGAGGAGGACGAGGAGGACGAGGGGGACGAGGAGGACGAGGAGAACGAGGAGGACGAGGAGGACGAGGAGGACAAGGGGGACGAGAAAGACGAGAAGGACGAGGGGGACGAGGAGCACGAGGAGCACGAGGAGGGCGAGGAGGACGAGGAGGACGAGGAAGACCCTTCTCCCCAGACCCCCTTCCGATGTGACAAGATCACGGCGGGAGCTTGTTCTCCAGTTTCGCCCCCCCGGGGGCCTTGAGCAGCCCTCGGGGCCGTGAAAAGACGATTGGGGGTCGTCGTTGGACGAAGGAAAGTGACTTGGAGAAGGGATCGAGTCTTCTGGGGCTCCGCGTCATCCTCGCTCGCGGCGGATCCCCCTCATCTTTCTGTTGCTGCCGTTCCTCTCTGGGCGCGGGGAGGGGGGAGGGGGGGGGGGCAGGAGCAGGGAGGACGAGGAGGAGGGGCCGAGCACGGAGGAAGGACGGGGAGGAGGAGAAGTAGGCAGGAGAGGAGGCGGGAGGAGGAGGGGGAGGAGGCGGGAGGGAGGGAGGAGGAGAGGAGGGAGGAGGAGCGGAGGAGGGGGAGGGGCAGGGGCAGGGGCATCAGCAGGCAGGGGGAGGAGGAGGAGAAGGAGGAGGAGGGGCAGGGGGAGCCGCAGCATGATCGGGAAGGAGAAATGACAGAGGAGGAGGAGGAGGAGGAGGAGGAGGAGGAGGAGGAGGAGGAGGAGGAGGAGGAGGAGGAAGAGGGGGGGGAGGGGCCGGGGCGTCAGCAGGCAGGAGGAGCAGGCAGAAGGAGAAGGAGGCGGAGGACGAGGGGGAGGACGAGAGATACCGCCCCCTCTCCCCCATCGTCCTCCTCCTCGTCCTCCTCGTCCTCCCCCTCTTCCTTCCTTCTTCTTCCTACAGCCCTAGGAGACGAACGTCTGTGGTGTCCACACGTGCACGAGAGACGCAGCCGAATCTCGCCCGCAAGAACCAGGCAACACTGCACTCGCCCGAAGGATCGAGTAGCACATGAAACAAGAACCCTTGACGGGAAGCGCAACCCCAACATATATGGGGGCGCAAGCAGCCACGACGAGAAGCGCAACCCAGCGGACGACGTGGGGCGCAAGGAATGGCGTATGAGGGCACAAGAATGGATGCACTTTGCACTCCAAGAATGCAGCTAAGCGCCACTCACTGGTAGACGATCTCAGGACTCCTGGCGGCCATGTGGCAGTACACCTTGTCGAAGGCTGTCTTGTCGCTGAATAAAGGCAGGAAGAAAGCGGCCACCCCAGACTGCCCTTCTCGAGCAGCAAGGTCGTACAACAGCTGGAACACCTGGTCGTTAGCAACTGGGTCCAAATGTTGATACTCGAAGGCGGCCGTTTGGAACGCCATGCCGAGAGACTTTTTTGTATGGGAGCCGATAGGCTCAAGACACAATGCCTTGACACGAGTGGCCTCCGCACCAGTCTTGAAAGCCCAGCGGTCAGCAGCGTCGTCGTAGAAGCTCAGGGTGCCTTCACGACCATTTAGCAGCGGCCTAGCCTTGAGGCCAACCAGGCGCGCGGCCATGCCTGGAGCGAATGTGTGCTTCTCGCTGTGCTGCTGAGGAGCAGTGGCATTTCCGTGCCGCTGGGGCCTCACCACATCAATATCAGTCTCTGCCTTTGCACAGGGTTTGCTCTCCATCGCCACAGAGCCCGAACCAGCCGCGCCACCTGCAACAGACAGCTGCTCGCTGGACGACTCCCCCTTCTCGTGCGCCAGGACTGGCCCGATGGACTCGGCGTGCGTCTGGCGCTTGGAGCCCTCCTCCACCGCAGAACGCATGGCCGGCGGCGTACCAGAGCAGCCCTCGAAGAAAACCGGAAGGGGCTTCACGACAAGACGGATGCGGGTTTCGCCTTTGGAGTTTTTGTGCCCGTGGTCCACGATGATGGCGTTGCCGATGTCAAGCTGCACCATGTGGAGCAAACTTATCGTGAGGCTGTTCCGCATGGTCGGCTCCCAGACGGGGAACAGGCAGATCTGCATGATCAGCTTCTCGCTGTGGCTGCACAGTTTGACAACGCTTTGGCGGCCATTCGCTAGCTCCTGGATGATCCAATGGAGCCTGGCTGCTGAGACCATGGCGGCGCGGGGGGCAAGGGGGGAAACAGCGGCTCGCAAGTGCAAGAGAATAGCCCCTCCTCAGGCAGTCGCCTGAGCCACGGGGGCCCCCCCTCCTCCTCCTCCTCCTCCCCCTCCTCCCTCCCCTCCTCCCTCTCCTCCTCCTCCTCCTCCTCCTCCTCCTCCTCCTCCTCCTCCTCCTCCTCCTCCTCCTCCTCCTCCTCCTCCTCCTCCTCCTCCCCCTCCTCCTCCTCCTCCTTGTCCTTCCCCTCGTCCTCTTCCCCTCGTTCCCCCGCCCCCCACCCTGCGCCAGGTCCTCGCGTTCCTCTCCGGCGGCCAGGTGCAGGGCGCGTCCTACGCGCCAGCGAGCGGACAGATCGTCGGGGCCTCGGACGGCGCGGTCGTCGTCGTCGGCGTCGGCGTCGGCGTCGGCGTCGGCGTCGGCGTCGGCGTCGGGGTCGGCGTCGGCGTCGGCGTCGTCGGCGTCGGCGTCGGTGTCGGCGTTTGCGTCGGCATCGTCGTCGTCGCGGTCGTCGTCAGCATCGTCGGCGCGGGCACAGAGGTTCCATTGCCGTCACAGAGAGGCACTGGGGGATCGTTCCTCCTCCCCTCTCGTTCTTCCCCCCCTTCTCCTCATGGCCTTCCTCCCCCACTGCCCAACCTCCTCCTGTCCTCTTCTCCTCTCCTCCTCTCTGCGCACTCTTCTCTCTCTCCTCCCTCTTCTTTCTCCTCTCCTCCTCCTGCGGCGCACGGTAAGTCACATACGTCCGAGGCCTCGGGCTCGCGATGTGGCTTCTTCCATGTTCCGTCCCACGTCGCTCCGCCGTTGGCGTGCCTCCGTCTCGTCCCCCTCCGAGTCCCCCGCGTCCTCCCCGACATAGTCCTCGTCCCTCCCCAGGGGGATTGACGGCCGCCTGACTGCACTGGGGCGGGGGGTGGACACGTTTGCGCAAAGCCGCCTTTGGGGAGCATGCCGAGGCCTGTCGCGATCTCTTCTCTGCATTCCTCATCCTCAACTGCCTCCACGGTCTCCTCCTCCTCCTTCCTCCTCATATTCCTCCGCATTCCTCAGTCCACCTCCCTCGTTCCTCCCCATCATCCCGTCTCCCCAGCATCAGCGCTCAAAGGCCTTGATTTGAACTGATTAGCATCATCCTCATCATCCTCGTCCTGCGCCCTCCTCATCGTCCTCGTCAAGATTCCCATGCGAACCAGAGATGCTCGATAGCTCGATGCATTGCATCTTCTGCACCCAGGGTCGGCCGCGGCCCGCCCGCGCAGGTCGGGATCCTCAAGCAGATGGGCGATACCATGGAGAAGAACCTCGCCGACGCGACCGAGCAGGAGAAGGAGGCCATCAAGGCGCCAGAGGAGGAGGACGAGGAGGAGGAGGAGGAGGAGCAGGAGGAACGATTGCGAAGCAGTATCCAGGACTCTACTTGGAGAGAAGCCCTCGACCCGCAGTCGCACACTGATACTGATCGCCGATAGAGGCCCGTTACCCCCCCCCCCACACACACACACCGCCCTGGAACTGCCGGATTCGCTATCGGGGGGAGTGTGCGGACGAGGGCGCCCATCGGACGGGGCTAGGGCGAGGATAAATCCGGTCCTGAGCGTTCCAGAACGCTCTGAGGAGGCCGCGGCGCCCGAGACATCCTTCAGAACCGCCAGATCTCAGAGATTGTCGGTTTATCCCCACCCGATATGATTCTGGATGGGGTATTTATCATGGGGGGGGTGAGTAACCTCCCGACTGAGCTTGCCCAATCCCGCCCCCTGCGTCCTCCCCCTTCTCATCCCCCTCCTCTTCCTCCAACTCCCCCTCCACCCGTGCCGACAGCACATGCCCAATCGTCCCAGCGGATTCAAGGGGGGTGCGATTGGTGTCCCATGCAGATGTGCCCTCGTCCTGGCTTCGTCTTACGATGTTCCCCCCCCCTGCGGAGGGCGGGCATCTGCAGGAGCGCGCGGAGGAGGCGACCACGCCTCCGCTGAGGCACGGCGGAGGGAGCCCCCCAGATGACAAGCCAGCCAGGAACAAAAGGGGTGGCGACCCAGACGGGCACCCCCAGCGGCCGAGAAGGAGGAGGAGGAGGAATCGTTTAACCGATCCCCATCCCCTTCGAGACCCCCACCAAATTACCACCCCAGTTGGGGATACACCCCTCGAAACCCGAAAGAAACGACCTACACACCCATCTAGGGGGGTAAATCGGCCAGCGGGGCCCAGGCCACGCCGCTGGGGATGGGGATCGGTTAAACAATATTCAGAGGAGGAGGAGGAGGAGGAGGAGGAGGAGGAGGAGGAGGATCGCTTTAAACCCAAGAGTCACCAACGCTGTTGGAATAAGCCCTCCCTCCGAGCTCTACCTCTTCATGGGCCCCATGCAAAGGTTCATGTCCACGGAGGGAACTGACTCGTCGGAAAACAGCCGATTGAAGACCCTGAGGCATGCCAAAACAATATTATCGGGACTCCAACGCCACAGATGAACGTGACTGTTGCGTCTTGACGATCTTGAATCGCGCCAGAAAGCCACTCCTGGGGCTTTACACCACCAATCAACGTAACTGCTGCACCCTCACAGTCCTGAATCTTTCCGAAGCACGATTTCTGGACCGCTGACCATAGGAATCTGTGAAACTCGTGTATGTTGTGCAGCGAATGTGCGCGGCGTTAAGGCGAGAGCCACCTTTTGAAAAGGAACCGCCCTTAATCCGTGCAACTCTTGCAAATGGTTCAAGCGGATGTGCGCGGCGCGAAGGCGAGATCCAGATTTTGAAAAAGAACCGTCCTCAATACGGGGAATTCTTGCACATGTTTAAAACGAATGTGCGCGGCGGTAAGACGAGAGCCACAGTTTGAAAAGGAGCCGCCCTCCACCTGTGAAACTGTTGCAAATGTTTGAGCTTCAGGGTCATCAATGGTGAGGAAGTCTCAGGCGAAACGCCAGGCCCGCCCTACGGACAAGTCTGGTGTGAGAGGGCGAGGAGTTATCTATAAGGAAAAGGGATGGAGGAGGAGGAGGAGGAGGAGGAGGAGGAGGAGGAGGAGGAGGAGGAGGAGGGAGGAGGAGGAGGGGGAGGAGGAGGAGGAGGAGGAGGAGGAGGAGGAGGAGGAGGTTTTCTGTTGTGGCATGCGCCTCCTGTGGAGCTGTGTCGCCGTGGCAGCTCACGGCACCCCTTCAGCCTTGCAAGAGTCCAGGGGCCCACGGCCAACGTGCCATCCGGGCGCTGAGGGAAGGTTATCGTGCCCCATGCTACAGGGGGCGAAGGTCGCGACGACAGCTGTCGCGGCCAAGTAGGGTTCAGTCGGGCATGTCCCCCCACAGGAGGTAGATTCAAAACTGGTATCAAACCCAAAAAAATGGTCTGCGGACGACTGTTTTACCATGTTTGACCATTGTTGCGTATTTGTCTCACTATTTCCTATTTTTCCTCCGAAATACGCCTGCAGGGGGACTTGCCCGACCTAAGACTATAGTTGTCGCGGCCGAGTAGGGTGGTACACAGACGTGTCTGCCCTCAGCCACTGCACCGAGGAAGCAGAGGAGGGGAGGGAGGGACGGAAGGAGAGCGACGGAGGGAGGAGGAAGAGGAGGAGGAGTTGGAGGAGGAGGAGGAGAAGGAGGAGGGGGAGAAACGAGAGCAGCGGCACGGGGGGGAGGAGCGGGGCTTCCTCCATGGTTCTCCTCTCATTCCTCCTCCCTTTCGGGCCGGCTCGTCCCCGTCCCAATCCCTCGGACGGGGCAAGGACGAGGATAGATCCATTCCGGAGCGTTCTGGGACGGCCTCGGAGCGCTCCAGTTGGCTTCGCCTCAGTCCCCCTCGTCCGCCACGCCGCCCACGCTTCATCAGAGATTGTCGCTTCATCCTCCCCGTCCGCCACGCCGCCCACGCTTCCATCAGTTGTTCAGGCCATGTCGTACGCAGCAACAGTTAGGTCGGGCGTGTCCCTCTACAGAAGGAATATTCAAACAAAAACAATCAAAAAATCGTCAGGGGACGATTTTCCTACTATTTTTGACAATCGTTTGACTATTTCTGATTCTTCCTCCACAATCCGCCTGTAGGAATACATGCCCGACCTAAAGCAGCAGCGTCGGGCCAGCCACGCGCGAAGCGCGCCCAGGTTCTCCGCCCCCCCACCACCCACAGCGCGGGCGCCCTTCGCCCATCCTCTCCGCGGGGAGGGGGGGAGGGGGGGGAGCTGCAGGTGCGCCCTCGCCGGCGGTGTCCCGCTGAGAAGAGGCATCTCCTCCTCCTCCTCCTCCGCCTCCGCCTCCTCCTCCGCCTTCCGCCTCCGCCTCCTCCTCCTCCGCCCTCCTCCTCCTCCTCCTCCTCCTCCTCCTCCTCCTCCTCCTCCTCCTCCTCCTCCTCCTCCTCCTCCCCTCGCTCCGTCCTCGATCGCACCTCCTTGCCTCTCCTCGTTTTTTGTCGGGGGGGTGGGCCCTCCACGCTGGGCCTGCCCGGGGGCAGACGTACGAGAGCCTGATGGTGGCCAAGAAGAGGGAGCTGGAGGCACTCACGTCCTCCATCGAGTCCAAGACCAAGAAGATCGGGGAGCTCAACGTTGCGGTCGTGGAGATGAAGGCCGAGGGGGGGGGGGACTGGTTTGGAGGAGGGCGGAGGACCACGGCAGGGAGGCAGAGGAGGGGAGGAGAAGAGGAGAGGAGGAGAGGAGGACGAGGAGGAGGAGCAGCAGCAGCAGCAGCGACAAAGGCACCGGCTGGAGTGGCGGCAGGCGCCGGGGCAGGATCGGCAGGAGGAACGCGAGGGCGGGGGGGAGGCGGGAGGGGCGGCAGCAGCGTGCGCAGTGCAAGAGCAGGGGCGGCGAGGAGGGGGGAGGAAGAAGAGGCGGGGGCGCGGCGAGGAGGGGCGGGGAGGTGGGCGACGAGGAGCAGGACAGGGAGGAGCCCAGAGTTAAATCGGGCATGTCCCTCTACAGGGGGAATATTCAAAAGTTGTTAAAAAAATAGTATGGGGGCGATGTGTCTGATATGTTTGAATAGTTTGGCGCATGTTCTGAGTATGTTTCATTTTTCCTCAGAAATCCGCCTGCAAGAGAACATGCCCGACCTAAGCCCAGAGGGGGTTAGCCCCCTCGGCCCGCTTGCGCTCCTGAGTGCGTGAGCTCGTGCCAACGTGTCCGAGCGGGAGAAAGGGGGGGGATGAGGAGAGATGATCGGGGGCAAAAACATGGCATAACCATAGACTCTCGGAGGTCCGCGCGGATTTCTCGGATCGGCGTTTGGGCCCCTTGGCGGCATTTGCAGCGCGCGCCAGGGAGGGGGTCCAGCGCCGATCCAAGACATCTGCGCGAATCTCCCAAAATTTCTGCTCACGTCATGAGTTGTTCTGTTAGATGAGAGGGGACGTGGAGGAAGAGCAAGAACATGCCCGTCGCATTGTCCTGCATTATGTTGTTCGGCCTCCCCAGCTGCAGCGCCCGTCCACTAGTCTGACGAGACTACCTGTGCCGGTTTCATCTGCCTATTAATTCTCTCCCGGTGTGCCCTCCTCATGTTCCATTCCTCTTTCATCATCCGAGTTCCTCCTCGTAATCCTCAAAGACATCGCCCCCACCTCCCTCCTCCTCCTCCTCCTCCTCCTCCTCCTCCTCCTCCTCTTCATCCTTCCCTTCCTCCTCCGCCTCCTCCTCCTCGTCCTCATTATCATCACCATATTCATCAGCAGCATCATCAACATCATCAGCAGCAGCACTGGCGGCTTGTCGAACTCGAACACCCGCGTCAGGATCGCCGCCGCGTCGACACGACGCAGACCTGCCACAACATCAGCAACAGCATTAGCATCAGCATCATCATCAGCACCATCATCATTCGCCTCGTCCGCCACCTGAGTGCTGGGAGAACGCGGGGTCCGGGCGCACAAGCGCCTTCGTGTCCGCGTCAGCCGCGGCGCAAGGTCGCTATGTCGCCTCGCGTACGATCAGTTTGTTTTCTTCGCTCGATGTGTATGATTCCCACTCTGCCCATCCTATTCCTCACTTCTATTCCCCCATGATACCCCCGACCCCCCTTGTCGCCACAGCAGCAGTGGCAGCTGTAGCAGCAGCGGCTTCCTTCAGCAGTGCATGTAGCACCGTAAGTGGCGGCAGTAGCATCAGTAGCACCTGTCGTCGCAATATAGAGGCGCCGTTTGCAGATTGAGCAAACATAGTTGCAAGCTTGTCGGCATTTAGCAGAAGCCATAGCGGTAGCAGCAGCAGAAGCAGTAAGAATCAAAAAACAATGGCAATCCTAATATTCAGCATCAGAATGGCAGCGGTGGTGCGCGGCCCCAAGCGGCAGTAACATTGGTAGTTGGGGCGGAACAAAGGCAGTTGGTATTCGATTTGAGTTGCGCGTCATGCATTGTATGATTCATCCCATGTCCATCTGCAGGAACTCACGATCCCCTCCCCCGCCCCCGTCCTCCTCTTCCCCTTCCCTCTGCCCTCCCACATGTTACATCCCTCCTGTTCTCTAGCCCTATTCGTCCTGCAGCTCCTCATCCGTCTGCTGTGTTTGTTTGTCTGATCCGCCCTCATCATCCGCATTCCCAGAATCAGCAGCACCAGCATCATTATCAAGCATGGTTCTCATCGTCATCATCATCAGCAGCATCAGCATCGGCAACATCAGCATCATCACCATCAGCAGCATCCTCATCATCGTCATCCTCATTGTCGCCATCATCATCATCATCATCATCATCATCAACATCAACATCAACATCATCATCATCATCAGCAGCAGCAGCATCAGCATCAGCATCACCAGCAGCAGCATCATCATCATCATCGTCGTCGTTGCCATCGTAATCATCGTCATTCTCATCATCAGTAGATTCATCAGTATCCTCATTATCTGCATCAGCAGCAGCAGCATCGTCATCAACAAAATCATCACAAGCAGCATCAGCATCATCAGCAGCAGCAGCAGCAACAGCATCATCATTATCATAATCATAATCAGCATCATGTTCATCTGCAGATTCATCGTCACCTTCGTGTTCGTCTTCACCTGCATCTGAACTACCATCAGCACGCGGAATCAGCATCAGCATCTTCAGCAGCAGCGTCAGCATCACCAGCAGCGTCATCATCACCATCACCAGCACCACCATCATCATCATCATCATCATCAGCAGCAGCAGCAGCAGCAGCAGCATCATCATCGCCATCATCACCATCACCATCACCGTCATCATCACCATGACCACCGTGCTGCATGACGACGACATCGAAGTCCACCCTGAGGCTGGCCCGTCCACGGGGCCGCAGCCCGACCACGGCGCCGAGGACGCTGCGGACGGCAGCGCGGCTGGAGGCCCCGCCGACGGCCCACGGGCAGGGCCAGACCTGCCTCACGGCAGCAGCACGAGCACGCACGGACAGCTCGGGCTCGGGCGTCTGCTCTGCCAGAGGGGCTGCGAGCGCGGACCCGGGACAGCCGCCGCAGCCGCAGCGCGACGGCGGCCAGCGCGAGAGGGCGGCGCGAGCAACCGGCCCCGATGCCAGCGGAGCGCAGAGGAGGCGGCGCGGCCCGAGGCCGTCGGCCACGGAGCGGCCGACCCCGCGGCGGGAGCCCCGCAGTGGACGCCGTGGCCGACGCAGTGCCTGCAGCGCCCGCAGCGTCAGCGCCGCCGCGCTCGCGCTGGAGCTCCAGCCTGGCGCAGAGCCATCGGGCGTGGACCATCGGCGGCGGCGCCGAGAGGCTCGTCTGCTGCGCGGCGTGTGCGGCCTCCGCGGGGAGTGCAAGGCAGCGGCGACGCGCGTCGGACCGCCGGGCCGCGGCGCTGCGGCGCTTGCGCGCCAGGGTCGGGGCGGGCCTTCTCTCCAGAAGGCCCGGAAGTTGTCCCTGGCCTTCCGAGAAGTCTCCCGAGCCTTCCCTGAAGACATTCGGGCGTCCCCAAACGGGGTGGTGACCACACCGTGCGGTGAGTCGGTGGGGATTCGGGGTCTCCGCACGGTTTTGGGACTCGGTTCGTTCTCCGAGGACGCCTCGGGCGATTGGGGCATCCGAGGCCCCAAAACAGTGCGCTGACGGACCGTGCGGTGAGGTCATTGAGGATTTCGAGGTCACCGCACGGTCTGTCACCGCACCGCTTCGGGACTCCAAAGACATGGAAGACTTCTCAGAATGCGTGAGGCCTTCTAAGAAGTCCCGCCGCCTTCTGAGGAGGCCTTCTCCTTCTCGCTTCCCCCCCTGGCTCGCCGCCGACCGGGAAAACGAAGACGGATTAATGATACAGTTGGCACTGTTGCATTGCATGGTGCTGCGTCGCCCCATTATGGTGCATCATTTGCCACAGCGCGCGCGTGACACACTGGTGTCGCCGAGCCGTCGGCCACGTTCGCTTAAATGGGTCAGGTTAGCTTTGGCGCAGTGTCGACAGGGCCTGGGCCAGGTTAGGTTTGGAATTTCCCCCTCCTCCTCCTCCTCCTCTTCCTCCTCCCTCCCTCCCTCCCTCCCTCCTTCCCTGCCTCCCTGCCTCCGTCCTCCCTCCTCCCTCCTCCCTCCCCCTCCTCCCTCCTCCTCCTCCCTCCTCCTCCTCCTCCTCCTCCTCCCTCCTCCTCCCTCCTCCCTCCCCTCCCCCTCCCTCCCTCCCTCCCTCCCTCCCTCCCTCCCTCCCTCCCTCCCTCCCTCCTCCCTCCCTCCCTCCCTCCCTCCCTCCCTCCCTCCCCCCTCCCTCCCTCCCTCCCTCCCTCCCCCCTCCTCCTCCTCCCCCTCCCTCCCTCCCTCCCTCCCTCCCTCCCTCCCTCCCTCCCTCCCCTCCCTCCTCCTCCTCCTCCTCCTCCTCCTCCTCCTCCTCCTCCTCCTCCTCCTCCTCCTCCGGGGGAGCCGGAGCTTGGGCCAGGCTCATGGCGGCGCGGCGTGCCCGCTGGCCCGGCGGCGCGTCGCGCGGCGGGCGCTCTCTGCTGCCGGGGGCCGCAGGGGTGGTGAGCCTAGGCTTGGGCCGGGCTGACCGGGCGGCGCGGCGGTGACGGGGGGCGCCCGCGGGGCGACGTGGGGGCGCAGTGCGCGGACGCGGCATTCGGAGAAACGGTAACGATCCGCCTGCCCCCCGCCTTGCCCCGCCGTCTCGCCCCTGCGCTCCCCCGCCCCGGCCTCATCTGCTGCGCCTCGTCGCCGGCGCCCTGGCCCGGGCTCTCCGGGTCACTGCCGCCGGGAGAGGCTGGGGGGATCCTGGCGCGAGTACCCCGCGCGGTCGCCAGTCGCGCCCTGGGACGTCGGCACTTCCTGACCGCGCGTGGCACCCCGCGCCAGGTAGCCCCTGGCCGCCCCCGTCGGCGCCGGGTGGGGCTCGGACGGGGGGGGGGCGGCGGCCTGGCCCCCTCACTGCCTGACGGGAGGTGCAGGACTTGACTGGCGAGGCCACGCGGGCGCCGGGGAGGCGGGCGGTAACCCAAGTGCGGCGCTCCACGCTCCTTGGCGGAGCGGTGGGCGCATCGCGGGGGTCACGGCTGACCCCGGCGGCGCGTGGCCTGCAGCCCCGCGTCCGGGGGCCGCTGGGGGGCCGGCGCGCTAGGGGGAGGGCGCCACCGCCCGCGCAGCGCGTGGCCGAGTTCCGGCCAAACTCGGCCACGTGAGGCGCGGACGGGGGCGCTGACGGGGCCGCGGGCCCCAGTGGCTGGTCGCCCTGTCCCCTCCTCCCCCCCTTGGTTCTTTTCGCGGGGGGCTCGGGGGGATGGCCGTTGGGGGGCCGGCGCGCTGGTGGGAGGGCGCCACCGCCCGCGCGGCGCGTGGACGAGTTCCGGCCGAACTCGGCCACGCGGGGCGCGGACGGGAGCGCTGACGGGGCCGCGGGCCCCAGGGGAGGGCCGCCCACCCCCACCTCCCCTTCCTTTTCCTCTTCTCGTTGGGGGCTCGGGGGGGTGCCGCTGGGGTGCCGGCGCGCGGGGGGGAGGGCGCCGCCGCCCGCCCGGCGCGTGGCCGAGTTCCGGCCGAACTCGGCCACGCGGGGAGCGGACGCTAGCGCCCCGACGGTGCCGCAGAGGATGGTCGCCTCCTCCCCCCCGCCCCTCCCCTCCGCGCTTTCTTTCGCATGGGGAGCCCGGGGTGGGAGATGGTGCTGTGGGAGGGGACCGCCCCCTCGCGGCCACGCGGACCCGCGGCTGAGGCAATTGTGGGGGGGTTGGACGCGCCCATCCCACACCCCTTGGCGGACGGGGGCGCCGCGCTCCCCCGTGAAAGGTACCCCCTGGGGCAGCGGCGCCCCCGGCTCCCCAAGGCGCGGGAGCCGAAGGCCCAGGGGGCGGATGTTGTCCCGCGCCGGGGAGTCGCCCGGCCCCTCGGGGACCCCCCGGGGGCCGTCCGGAATAACATAGTCCGAAACATAGTCCTCCTCCTCCTCCTCCTCCTCCCTCCTCCTCCTCCTCCTCCTCCTCCTCTCCTCCTCCTCCTCCTCCTCCTCCTCCTCCTCCTCTCCTCCTCCTCCTCCTCTCCTCTTGCTCCCGTAGTTGGTTGCATGACAGGTCATCCGAGCGTCCTCCGCCCTTCCTCCTCCTCCTCCTCCTCTCCTCCTCCTCCTCCTCCTCCTCCCTCCCTCCTCCTCCTCCCTCCTCCCTCCTCCCTCCTCCCACCTCCCTCCTCCCTCCTCCCTCCTCCCTCCTCCCTCCTCCCTCCTCATCCTCCTCCTCCTCCTCCCTCCTCCTCCTCCTCCTTCTCCTCCTCCTCCTCCTCCGCCTCCTCCTCCTCCTCCTCCTTCCTCCTCCTCTTCCTCCTCCTCCTCCTGCTCCTCCTCCTCCTCCTCCCTCCTCCTCCTCCTCCTCCTCCTCCTCCTCCTCCGGGGGGAGGGTTGCACGCCCCACGCGCGGCGGCGCGGCGAGGCAGAGCGGCTGCTGCGGCCGCTCGGGCGGGCCCGCCGACGGCCGCGGCGCGCCGCCTCAGAGCGCGCGCCGCAAGCGGTGCGTCGGGTCTGTCCCCCTGGAGGAGTACAGGCAACCATGATAGTGAGGATGGGCAACCTTCCCAAGGGTACCCTGGCATCCTTGCCTCCTCGGTCCATCCTTTGCTGCTTCTCTGGCCGCGCCCCGCTCGAAAAGCTTCGAACTGGGCGTCCAAGGCCCTTGCATCCTTATCGCGAATCCTTACTTTACTGGTTGACTGTAATATCCAAAATGCTATAACAAAAATCCCTGGGACGACTTCTGGCCCATTATTTTTGACTAGTTCTGGATATGTTGTGACTTTTGCTGTTTTCTCCCAAACCCGCCCGTGGGAGGATGCGCCCGACCTGACGCGAAAGCGCCCCGCGGCTGCGCGCGCGTGCCCGTCCCTCTCCTCGGCATCCCTCGGGCGTGTGCCTGCTTCCCTCGGCCAGGACCCTAGGTCGCAAGGAGCCTCCCGGCCCGTCCCGCGAAAAGGCCGCGCAGAGAAGCCGGGGAGGGGGCGTCGGAACGACGGCAATCGGCCCGCCCCTCTCTCTCCCCCCCATCCGCCCTGCGGGGGCTGTCTCGCCACGCCAGGCGCGGCGCCTTTTTTTCTTCACCCCGCGGCCCGCCCCTCGGGCCCGTCGGCCCGCCGCGCCGCCTCCGGGAGACCAGCCGCGTGCCGCAGAGGGGGAGGGGCCCTCGGCCCGCGCCGCGCGGGCGGCCCAGCCGTGGGCGCCCCTGCCTCGTCGGCCGGCTCTGGCTCGGACATCCTGGGCGGCGCTGGCACGGGCCCGCGCGGGCCCGGTGGGGAGGTCCTCCTCCTCCTCCTCCTCCCCCTCCTCCTCCTCCTCCCCTTCCTCCTCCTCCTCCTCCTCCTCCTCCTCCTCCTCCTCCTCCTCCTCCTCCTCCTCCTCCTTCCTCCTCCTCCTCCTCCTCCTCTTCCTCCTCCTCCTCCTCCTCCTCCTCCTCCTCCTCCTCCTCCTCCTACTCCTCCTCCTCCTCCTCCTCCTGGCACGGGCCCGCGCGGGCGCTGCCGTGGGCTCGTGGGGGCCGATCGGGCCCCCGCCCCGGTTCGCGCGCTGAAGGTAGGTCCGCGACAGGGTCGGCGCAGCGGCAGCCGTCCGGAAGCCCCGTGGCTTGGTGCCCAGTCATCGCCATCGGCATCGGCGGCGGCATCGTCACCAGCATCATCGTTGCAAGTCCTCGACGCCGGTCCATCCTCTCTTCCGCGGCAGAGGCCGATTTGGCAGACACGGCGGACTCCCTCACCGAGGACCAGGCGGCGCTGGGGAGGGGGGGGGGCGGAGGCAGCCACGGGGAAGGAAAGGAGGAGGGAGGGGAGGGCGAGGAGGAGGACCTCCAGGAGGAGGAGTGCGAGGGGGAATGAGAGCGAGTAGGGGCAGGCGAGGAGGCGGATCGGGGTGTCCGTGGGAGTGGACGGAAGCAACGAACGCACGAGCCACCACCGCGGACAATCGTCCAGGCCTGGCTGAGACCGGGTGGGGGCTGCTATGCCCGTTTTCGGGGACACCTACAGGGGGGGGGAATGGCAGAGCAGCGGAGGAGGAGGAAGAGAGGAGCAGGAGGAGGACAGGGAAGAGCAGGAGGAGGAGAAGGAGGAGAAGGAGGAGAAGGAGGAGGAGGAGGAGGAGAAGAAGGAGGAGGGAGGAAGAGAGGGGGCCAGAGGATGTTGGGGAGGAATCCCCCAGGGAGGGAGGGGGCCAGCGTTCCTCCGCATCCGCGTCCTGCTCCTCTCCCCGGCCCGAGCGTCGCCCTCCCAATGCTCGCATTCGCCCTCCTCCTCCTCCTCCTCCTCCTGCTCTCCCATAGTCTTCCCCGTCCCCTGCCTCCCCACTCCGCCGCCCTCTCCCCTTCCCCCCCCTGGTCCTCCTCCTCCTCCTCCTTTTCCTCCTCCTCCTCCTCTTCCTGTTCTTCCTCCTCCGCCTCCTCCGCCTCATCTTCTTCCTCCTCCTCCTCCTCCTCCTCCTCCTCCTGTTCCTCATCCTCCTCCTCATCCTCCTCCTCATCCTCCTCCTCCTCCTCCTCCCCTCATCCTCCTCTTCATTTCCATATTTCCGTCCCCCAAATATCCTGCTCCTTCTGTCATCCTCCTATTTCTATTTCCCAGGGCGGAGGAGGTCTGTGACGCACCTCGGTCGACACGGGACCTCCCCCTGCCGCTGGGTGGCGCTCCAGGGGGCGTCAGCCACTTACGCCACCAGCGGGAGGGTAGATCATGCAGGCGGCCTCCTTGTGCCAAAAAGCAGGAGGGGGGCAGCAGAGAGGCAGCTGCAGCCACAAGTCACTGTGCCTTCAAGCGGGGGTCTCAGCCCGCCACAGAAGCAAGCCTACAACTCCGCCGCCTGCTCACAGGGTCCGCTTACACGCCGCCAATTCACCCACTCACGATACCACATCTGGATGCCGGCCCAAGCCTCCCGCCTCTCTGAGGTCGCGGTCCCTGGCACCCCCCTCGGCCACCGCGTGGAGAGCGCGGTGCGAGACTTAGCGGGGTCCAGGACCACCCCCGCAGCCCGAAGGCAGGTGGCACGCACCCCTAGAGCCTCCTCCGCCGACGCAGTTGGTCGGAGTGACCCCGGCCGCACACCCTTTGAACCCGGCCGGGCACAGCCTGAGGGCGTTTGCAGTGGGACCGCACGGCAGAGAGGGACCGAGCCCCGCGGACCAAGACCGCACCCCCCAGGGACCAGCTCAGGGAGCGCGTCCAAGGACCACGGGGCACGGCCCTTCCCACCGCAGCGCAGCCCCCGCAAAGGCCACGAATTTGGTGGACTTCAGTTCCCAGGGGGCCTCGACGTGCCGCCCTCGCGCCGAGGCACCCCTCCAGGGGCTTCTTTTGTCATCTTCCCTCTTCCTCCTCCTCCTCCTCCTCCCTCCTCCTCCTCCCTCCCTCCCTCCCTCCCTCCCTCTCTCCCTCTCTCCCTCGCTCCCTTCCTCCCTCCATCCCTCCCTCCCTCCCTCCTGCCTCCTCTCTCATCCCTCATCCCTCATGCCTCCTCTCTCGTCCCTCATGCCTCCGCCCTCCTGCCTCCTCCCTCCTCCCTCCTCCCCCCCTCTTTCATCCCTCCTCCCTTCTCCCTCCTCCTCACCTTCGCTCCCTCCCTCCCTCCTTCATCCCCCCCCCCTGGAGGCGTTCGCGAAGGAGCTGGAGAAGGGCTGTTCCACCAAGTCGGCCGAGTGGGCGGAGAGGCGCGGGCGGGATGGCTAGCCTCCCCCCAGTTTCCCCTCCTCAGCTACATACGTACTCGATGTTGATACTTCTCTCCTCTCTCCCCTGGTACGGGCTTCTTGTCCACACGGTTATCGGGTTGTGTTTTCTTTGAGCAGGAGCTTCCCGAGCTGGATGCTGATACGCATGGCCCCATCAGAACGCCCCCGGTCCTTCGAAGGTGTTACTGCAGCGCTGGCCGCAGCTTAGGGTCGGCGCGTTGTTCCCGTCGTTCGGGTGTGCGCTCTCGCCCCAGCCAGGGCCACACTGTGGATCCGATTCGTGTCTCGTCGATTCCGTCCCCCTCCGTGTCCTTCCTCCGCCTTCCCCTAGTCGTCCCACGCCTTATGTGCCTGCTGCTGAGCCATATGATTCATCGTGCTTCTACACATCATGCCTCATCCTCATCCTCGTCCAGTGGAAGTCAATGCCCGTTCAGACCGTGTACCACACAATAGGGGCCAGTGTGGGATCAGGTCATCTAGGACGAACCAGCCCGTTGATAGAAAGGAAGACAGCGCAATGGGTAAGGAAGGATGGGAGGAGTTGGATGTCATATATCTCTACATACATGCATGTATATGTGCGTATACATATACAAGACTGCAATGGCGCTTCGCGCCATGCACCTTGGTCCTTGAAGTTTGGTATGCTGGCGGATTCGCAGGAAGGTCAAGCCGACAATGTAGCGATGACTCCTTGTTGCCTTTGCCGGCATCGCCGCTATAATAATGTTATTCGGTATCCTTCCTCCATGCTTCTGTTTCCTCATGTTCGCCATGCCCTGCGCATTCTCCCCAACCTCCTCAGCTCTTTTTGCCGAGGCTCCTCCTTGGAGAGCCTCTGGGGGCCTCACAAAAGTTGTTTCAGGCTTTCTGAAAGGCCTTCTCGAGGCCTCCTGGGAGTGTTCTGGGGGCCTCTGGGAGCTTCCTCGGGCCACCCTGCCTCCAACCGCGGTCTCCCTGAACGCCCGGGCCACGATTTGGAATGCTTTGGAGGGTGTCTTGGGGCCATCTTGGGCCGCCATGGGGCTCTCTGAGGGCCATCTTGGACCCCTGTTGTGCCATTTTGGGGCTTTCTTGGACTGCCTGGAAGCCCTTTCGGATGGTTGTGGTGCGTTTGGGGAGCCTCCCAGGCGGCTTCGCACGCCCAGAAGACCGCCGTCTTGGAGCGTTGGGAAGCCGAAAAGAAAAGAACCCAAAGATTCACCAAAAACAATTTAAAATCAATGATGTGTGCCTCTTGGGGCCTTCTTGGAGTGCTCTTGGAGGCCTCTTGGGACGTTTCGGGACGAAATTTGAGGGTATGATGGCTTCTTGGGGGTCGTCGTGGACCGCACTGGGGCTCTCTGGGACGCCCTGCGAGGCCCGGGGTGCCGCTTCGAGGCCCGTCCGAAGGGTCCCAAAGCCCCAGATCCCCGGAGTCCAGTTTTTTGGGGGGGATCCCCCCCGCCCGGGCTTATGAAAATATAGGGAGAGGAATATGTGGCGCGAGTGCGCCCAGCTTGCCCTCCCCCTTTGCGTTCCCTCTCCTCCTCCTCCTCCTCCTCCTCCTCCTCCTCCTCCTCCTCCTCCTCCTACTCCTACTCCTACTCCTACTCCTACTCCTACTCCTACTCCTACTCCTACTCCTCCTCCTCCTCCTAATCCTACTCCTACCAACACCCTCCTCCCTCTCCTACCCTACTCCTGCCTCCCTCCTCCTCCTCCTCCTCTCTCCCCTCCTCCTCGTCCTCCTCCTCCACCTCCTCCTCCTCCTCCTCCTCCTCCTCCTCCTCCCCCTCCTCCTCCTCCTCCTCCCTCCTCCTCCTCCTCCTCCTCTCCCTCTCCTCCTCCTCCTCCTCCTCCTCCCCTCCTCCTCTCCTCCCTCCTCCTCCTCACTCCTCCTTTCCACCTCCTCATCATCATCTCATCATCATCAATCATCATCATCAGCAGCATCATCATCATCATCCTTATCCTCCCCCGCCTCCTCCTCATCCTCCCCCGCCTCCTCCTCTTCCTCGTCCTCCTCCTCCTCTTCCTCCTCCTCCTCCACCTCCTCCTCCTCCTCCTCCTCCTCGTCCTCCTCGTCCCACTCCCTCCTTCCCCGAGCTCCTACCCCTCTGTTCCCCCCCTCCGTCTCACTTGTTCCTCCTCCTCATCCTCATCATCCGTCCTTCCTCCTCCTCCCCCCTCCCTGGGAAGAGGAGGGGGAGGGTGCCAGGGAGGAGGAGGAGGAGGAGGAGGAGGAGGAAGAGGAGGAGGAGGAGAGAAGCGTTCGTGGGTTATTGGAGGTGGGCAGGGGAGAAGAGGAGGGTGAAAGAGGTGCAATGGGAGGAGCTACTCGAACGGCAGGACAGAGAGGGGAGGGGAGTGGGAGGAAAGGAGGGGGGGAGGCGGCAGGAGGACGGACGGCGAGAGAGAGAGAGAAGAGCGAGAAGGGGCATGCCCTTGCAGCTGGTCCTTCCCCGCGGTCCCGCTTTCCGTCGCCCCTATGCATTTTATGATTGGTTTGCCTACGCGTTGCGTGACGCATCTCACCGTCAGGCAACCTCCCCTGCGCCTCACTATCGTGGTTTCGCCCCTTGTCTCCTCCTCCACTTCCTCATCACATTGCAGATCCGCAGCCTGATGCCGCGGCGCGGGCAGGGGGATCCGAATCTCTGCAGTTGTGTGAGGGTTTAGGCGTGTCGGCGAAGGTCGTGGTCGCTGAGCAGTGCCGTTCGCTTCCTTCATCGCCGTGCACCAGGGAGCTGGAACTGCACGGCACGGCTGGGCGGGTCGAGAGTTCTCCAGATTTCGGCCCCTCGACGGCCAGGGGCAGATATCCCGACTCCCGCTGCCTCGAGGGCCGGGCTCTTCAATTAGACGGCCCAGGGCATGTGCGCTGCGACGGTGTTGGCACGCCGGTTCCACGAGCCGTGAGGTCCCATGGTGCAGGATCAAGTCGGGCTTGTCCTTCCACAGGGAGAACATTCAAAAATAGTCAACAAAAAATGGTCGGGGGACGGTGTTTTGACTATTGTTGGCCATGTTGGAGGCATTTTGGGGGCACTTTTTTTTTTTCGTTCAAAATCCGCCTGTAGGGTGACGCAGTTCGGTTTCCTCAGTGCCGTGCGGTCCCTGAAGATCCAGTCTCCCGTCATGCGCTTGGGTCCTCTTCGCGGGCGGGAATCCTGGGGAGGATGGGGAAGCAGCGTGAGGAGCCGTTCCTGCCTGAGAGGCGTGGGAGGAACAGAAGTGGTTCGTGAACCAGCGGTTCGCACACCACGAATACGGAGCCCTCTTGCCACGTCCCTGGCGTAGAGGAGGCCAGGGGTTGTTCCAAGGCTATCAGGGGTACAAAGCGTTGGTTTGGCCGTCTTTTCATGATAAGGCCCGACATCGGCAATTCAAGACTTAGGATGTGCGCCAAAACGCTGTTTTCAGCAATCGATCGGGACGTTGTCACTTAAAGAGCGCATCAAAACGATTCGACAACCCAAAACGCCGTTGTGGTCGACCCCCGAAGCTTGTCATTTCCGCGTTCCGGAGCAAATCGAAGAGCCGATTGTTGGAGGCCGCGTAAAGGGTGAGGGGGGGGGGGGGGGCGATAAAATGGGGGGGGGCAGCGAGGGCTGTCGAAAAGGAGCAATGTAGGGCCCAAAAGGGGCCCTTTGGGCTTTTGCGGCCCGAGAAGGACACCTGTCTCCCCCCATGTATCGCCCCCCCCTACATTCATTCGCGCCCAAGATGCTACCCCATCGGGCAGGGTAAGGGGCAGGCCTACCGCGCCTGGAGGGGCGTCACAGTGCGTTTCTGCACGGCGAGCCTGGCGAACCTCTGGACCATCTCAGCTGTTCCCTGGAGCGGAGCGTTACAGTCGGACCAGGGTATGAGATCGACGTCGGCCCGGGGAGAGTACCCTCATGTCATTTGTGTTTGCTGGACGGCATTGTGCATCCTGGGGAGGGCACTCTTGGACGTTCTGTGCGCTTTGGCCGACGAAGGGTCTCATGTTCGTGAGGGATGTCCGTCTGGCCTTGATCCGACTGTACGTCTGCAGCACACTTCATCTCCATCCTCCTAAGTGTAGATGCTCGCGATCATCGCGACTGAAGTGGAGACATGATCGCCCTCCTCTGACATCAGCATCCCGGCTCGCCTTGGCAATCCGAGCTTTGGTCAGCGCAGTGCACCCCTTCCCCCGCAAAGATACATCAAAAGATTAAAAAATGTACGAATGGCCGTCGGCCCATCCCGTCACCGTGCCTAGGTTGTGGGTATAAGGCCTACTAGATGTTCGTTGGAATCTCGTGTGGACGCCGAGTAGACGGGTCTCTTGTCACATATCCATGATCAATGCGACGTAGCAGACCTCTCGGGGCTTCTTGGAGGCAGTTTCGAGGCCCATTGGGAGCTGCTCGGGGTTTCTTGGGGCCTCTTAGGGGTTTGTGGGCCCTCTTTGGCGCTTCTTGGGGCCTCCTGGGGGCCTCTTGGGGAGGAAGGGTGGGATGTTCGGTGTGTGGTCCCTCTCTTGGGCCCCTTTCGGGGCCGTCTTGGGGCCCTCCTCTTGAGCCGTCTTGGGGCCCTCTTGGAGGCCTCTTGGGCCCTCTTGGGGTGGTCTTGGGGGCCTCTTGGGCCGTCTTGGAGCGTCGCAAAGCCGAAAAGGCGAGAACGCCAAAAATTGTCAAAGGCCTGAGGAAAATCAATGATGATTCCCTCTTGGGGCCCTCTGGGAAGGCCTCTTGGAGACCTGGCGTCTTGGAGGCCTCTTGGGCCATCTTGAGGCCATCTTGGGCGTCTTAGGGCGATCGTTCGTCGACTCGGGGGCCCTCTTGGACTCCTGGGATGGTTTGGGAGGTCGCTCTGGGGGCAGGCACAGGGCACTCCATTCCGGGCCAGAAGCACGGTGGCGGATCATGCATTTTTTGTGGTTGCCTTCGTCATCCGATCATATATATATATATTATTCGTCCTCGCCTCGCCCCTTCCGTGCTCGTTTCGCTTGGCGTACTCCGCGTCCTTCTCGGCACCGCCGGCGTGGCCTTCCTTCCGCCCGCGCAGCGAAGGCAGAAGACGCGCAGCGAGGAGCTGCTCGCGATCTCCGACACGATCAAGACTCTCAACGAGGGGCGGGCATGCGGTCGGGGGGTGCCTGCAGGAGGAGGGCGGAGGGAGGACGAGGACACGGAGGGGGCCCCGAGATCCGGGCGGTGCAGTTTCTGTCACGCAAGGCGTGCTCGCCCTGCTTCCGGCTCCAGGGCCGTTACAGTGGTTCTGGTCGTGATTGTTCACAATGTTACACGTGCCTTGTCACGTGGGATCTCAAGGGGAGGAGGAGGAGGAGGAGGAGGAGGAGGAGGAGGAGGAGGAGGAGGAGGAGGAGGAGGAGGAGGAGGAGGAGGAGGAGGAGGAGGAGAGGCGGAGGAGGAGGAGGAGAGGACAAGAGGAGGAGGTAGGAGAGGGAGGAGGAGGAGGAGGAGGAGGAGAGGAGGAGGCGGTAGCGAGGAGGAGGAGGAGGAGGAGGAAGGAGGAGGAGGAGAAGGAGGAGGAGGAGGAGGAGGAAGGAGGAGGAGGAGGAGGAGGAGGAGGAGGAGGAGGAGGAGGAGGAAGGAGGAGGAGGAGGAGGAGGCGGAGGAGGAGGAGGCGGAGGAGGAGGAGGAGGAGAGGAGGAGGAGGAGGAGGCAGGAGGAGGAGGAGGCAGGAGGAGGAGGAGAGGCAGGAGGAGGAGGAGGAGAGGAGGAGGAGGAGGATGAGGAGGAGAGGAGGAGGAGGAGGAGGAGGAGGAGGACGAGGAGGAGGAGGAAGGAGGAGGAGAGGGGAGGAGGAGGAGGAGGAGGAGGAGGAGGAGGCGGAGGAGGAGGGGGGGAGGAGGAGGAGGAGGAGGAGGAGGAGGAGGAGGAGGAGGAGGAGGAGGGGGGGAGGGCGAGGAGGAGGGGGAGGGGGAGGATGACGAGGGGGGGGGGGGAGGGCGAGGAGGAGGAGCAGGAGCAGGAGCAGGAGCACGAAGAGGAGGAGGACGAGGAGGAGGAAGAGGAGGAGGAGGAGGAGGAGAAGGTCCGTAGCCATTCTGGCTCAAGCTGGTCTTCAACCCCCTGCTCGCCAGTTCCGCATCGCGCATGGCCAGTGTCAGGAGGCGGTGCTGCTGGTGGCGGCAAGATGATTGAGATGGTACGGGAGGCTGCGGGCGATGCGCAGCCGCGGCGTTCTGCCGCTGAGCGAAATGATAGGTGGCGGTGGGCACGGCATTTTGCTGATCGTGCCGTGGCGAAGCTCACCGCGGAGCTTGGTCGCACGGAGGCGCGGCTGCAGTTGGCGGAGGACGCCATGGTGTCGCTCTTGGGAGACGCCGACCTCGCGGACCGCCTCTGCAGCATCTTCCCTGCGCTGTTGGCGCCAGCAGCTGGCAGCCAGCCGCGGTGGAAAGACAAGCTGCGCCGCAACATGGCCCTCTACTCCATCGCCGTGGGTGTATGCATCCATAGTGCTGGGGAGGATGAGCTGCGGCGCGCGCAGGATGGCCCCAGGTTTGGGGTTGGGGTGGAGTCGCGTGGGCACATCATCACTGCTTTGAAGAAGAAGAATAAGCAGCGGAAGGAGAAGGTGCATGAATGCAACAAGATGGCGATCAAGCAGGAGCAGGCTGGGCCTGTCGAGGTGAAGATGCTGGATTGCGTCGAGGTGTCTGTGCAGGAGGTTCTGCTGGCGCCAGAAAGGACGGATCTGACGCGGGGTGTTCTCAGTGTCGAGGCGGAGTGTTTCGCTCCGCTGGAGGAGCTGCACCACTAGGTCATGTAATGCCTTCCTCAGCGCTGTGGTGGTCGTGTTCAGATATTTGTTCGCCGACAGGGGCCTCATCGACGCGCTGGTGTCCAAGGCTGGTCAGTTTCCTGCCGCGGGGTCCCCACCCCCCCACGGTGGACGGCCCTGAGGGTTGGGAGCGAGCCGTCGCTGTCGGCATGGTCGCGCAGGAGGAGTTTTCGGGGCGCCGCAGGTGGTGTTCACTGGGGCGCGCTAGTCTGGGATGAGGCTAACTGCGAGGAGGTGGCTTGCGTGGTGCGCGCGGGCCCCATCCGTGAAGGTGACGACGTTTTCCTGTGCGTGGGCAACGAGTGCAAGAATTGTCGTGCGCATCCTGATGTGCAGCGGCTCGCGGTCCAGCATGAGTGAGCTCCTTGTCGTCGTCGCGATGCTCGTGGTCGCGGCGCTAGACTGAGTGAGGCGAGGTGCTGCGCAGTGCGCGGGGGGAACAGACGCGCTCCTCAATGCATCCGGAAGGAGACGAGGAGGAGGAGGAGGAGGAGAAGGAGAAGTAGAAGGGGGAAGGAGGAAGAGAAGGAGGAGGAGGAGGAGGAGGAGGAGGAGGAGGAGGAGGAGGAGGAGGAGGAGGAGGAGGGGGGAGGAGGAGGAGGAGGAGGAGGGGGGGAGAGGAGGAGGACGAGGACGAGGAAAGCGACAAGACGGAGGACGACGAGTGGAACAGCAGGACGAGGAGGGTGAAGAGGGGGGAGACTGAATTTCTCCTGGCTCTGGGGGTAACTTTCAAGCGAATTTCTTCGACATCCTGGAATCAGAGCACGGGACAGGCTAAAAGCAAACAACAACAAACAACAGCCGTGTGCTCCACAACTGTTTGCCATCTCGGGGGCGTTTTAGGGCCCTCTTCGTGGGCCGTCCTGGAAACGTTTCGAGGCCCTCTTCAGCCGTCTTGTGCCGTTTACCCATCCGTCCTCCCACAATGTGTTCTTCATGCGTCCCTGTTTCCTCATAGCCCCTCCGTCCTCCTCCCTATACATACGATATTCATCACCATCTCTCTCCCGCCACCCACCCCCAATCGGATTCCTCGTGTTCGTGCTCCTCCCTCGTGTTTCTCCTGTCCTTGTGTTCGCTATCCGCGTAGCATTGCGTGCTCGTATCCAACATGTCCTCCCTCCTCCTCCTCCTCTTCCTCCTCCTTCTGCCCTGTTTCCATCATCGTTATCCTTATTGCGTTCCCTCGTTTGTTTCCCTCATCGTTCCCATCCGCATCACCATCGCCCACTAAGCTTCATGTAGATGCATCCTGAATCGACCCCGATGTAATTGTAAAACAAAGTTATCTCACGTTCAAACGCCCAGTCACTTTTCATCCAGGGGGAGTTGCTTGGTTTGCGGCCACAAAGGCAAGCGGTCTAATGTTGCGGCCGCCGTTTTTGCTAATAACATTTGCGGTGGGGAGGACGACGACGCGCTCGAGCTCTTCAAGAAGACCCTCCCGTCTGCAAGCGCCAGCAGCTTTGTACAGATCCAGGTAAGCTCGAAGGCGATCCTCCTCTGCCCGCGTCTTTTCCGCATCATGCAGCATCGTCCTCTTGAGTGTGTTCATGAATTCTTCGCGCCTCGGAGCCATCCGCAGGAGCCCTCGCGACACACTGCAACCGCTCAGGAGGCAGAGCGTGGCCTCTTGGAGGCAGATTGATCACCACGTTCCTTTTTTTCCGGTACCTTGCGCAATCGTGTATGACATCTTGAAGTTTCCGGGGCCATCTTGGAGACAGTTTGAGCGCTGATGCGCCATCTGACCCCCCGTTGGGTGATGGGGCGCTCTCCAGGCCCAGGGAGGGACGTCCTCCGCACACGGCGGGCGAACACCTCTTGGCAGCGACCGTGCCTGGAAAGGGCGGCCCAGGCCGCCCCGCCGCCCCCAAGACGGCCGAAGACGACACGGGACGAGGCCAGGCAGGAGGCACGCCGGGGCAGCCACCCTTCGCCAGCTCGGCTCGTGTCCCTTCCTCCTCCACGCTGGCCCCTCTGCCCCCCCCTGAAGAGAGGGACCCCCGTAGCTCCCGAGTGGGCGAGGGGCGCGGAGCGGGCGAGACCAGGCAAGACGAAACGAGTCGGGACGAGGC
Source organism: Prorocentrum cordatum (assembly GCA_963575745.1). Lineage (NCBI taxonomy): Eukaryota > Dinophyceae > Prorocentrales > Prorocentraceae > Prorocentrum > Prorocentrum cordatum. The sequence continues at coordinate 844,208 of CAUYUJ010015660.1, forward strand.
CAGGCAAGACGAAGGCACGCCGAGACAGCCTTTTCCTCGCCCTCCCTGCTCGCGTTCCTCCTCCCTCCTCCCTCCCTCCCTCCCTCCCTCCCTCCCTCCCCTCCTCCTCCTCCTCCTCCTCCTCCTCCTCATCCTCATCCTCATCCTCATCCTCATCCTCATCCTCATCCTCATCGTCCTCCTCCTCTTTGGCCCTCTGCCCCCCGCCAGGCCATGCGCCGGAGGGCGCAGTCGGCGGTCAAGAGGGCGCGGCGGCAAGCTGCTGACCGGCACCGCGCGAGGATCGACCTCATCGCCTTGGCGCTGTCGGGCAAGAAGGCGCCAGATTCGGGCGGTCTCGGTTATGTGGGACTCGGACATCATTTCGGACGTTTTCGTTGGCTCTTGGCTGTTTTTCCCCCTGGGGATACATTCCAGCAGCTGCGCCTCGCCGAGGGCGTCCGGCGGGAGCCCGGATATTTGCGGACGGACGTTTGTGGCCCGACTTCTGGCCCGAAAACTACCAGGGGCAACGTTCGACTCAGGGGGGACGCATCGACCCCCAATCGCCCGATTTACTGGCACAACAAGTCTCCAGAAGACCACGAAGCCAAAACAAAGGGCACCGTGTGGCCAAAAGGCCAGGGCCACCTTCGAACTCGATGCTGAGAAAGACCTTCACGAGCGTTCCCAGTGGATCCCAACAACCCCCCTAGTAAGGCAGCCAGAGCCATAAAGCCGAAGGGGGGGGCGAGGAGGAGGAGGAGGAGGAGGAGGAGGAGGACTCCTCCTCCTCTCGTCCTCCTCCCCTCGTGTCCTCCTCCTTCTCCTCTCCTCCTCCTCCTCCTCGTCCTCCTCCTCCTTCTCCTCCTCCTCCTCCTCCTCGTCCTCCTCCTCCTTCTCCTCCTCCTCCTCCTGCTCCTGCTCTTCCTCCTCCTCCTTTTTATTTCCCTCCTTCACCTCTTCCTAGCCCCTGGGCTCGAAGGGTTCGAGCAGTCGGGGCCCGAGCATCGAATTTTAGAATGCAACCCATGGCGCCTGGGCCACGCGGCCGTCACACAGCCACGGGGTGACCATCGGCCATATCAAAGTTGAGACTGTTGGGCTGGAATCCCCCCGTGTGGGCTACTGGAGGTCGCCTCGCGGAGGTCGTAGCTGCAGACGGAACATGGATTTCGCGCTCTTGGTTGGCACCCACAACGTCTGCCGTGAGGCCCACAGTGGCCTCCAGCGGCGTATCGATGGCTGACTGGCACCAGACGCAGCAGGATCGCCAGGATTGTACACCAACTCGCTCGCTGGCGTCATTGTTCTTTTTGGACGTGGTAATCGTGACCATCACGTCCGCCCGGTGTTTCCCAGCCCGCCCGGAGTGGGAGGCCGCTGCCTGGCCGCTCGCGTTCGCCAGGGCGTCGAGGGCGTATGCGTGGGAGCGCGTTACTTTCATCTGCAGCGTCGAAGTCGCGGAGCGGGCCCACAGTACCCCCAGACAGTTGTCAAGATGATTCGGTGGTGGTGCACGTGCCTCTCCCAACTCCCAGGTCGTTGTGTTCCCATGTTCTACGCGACGTGAACGACGGCCTGGGCTGTCACAAAATAGATGGTAAGTGGCAGGAGTACGACAGCAGATATATCGGCACTGTGCGCACACGTGAACGACGTCGCCAGGGTGCTGGCTAATCGGTGGCCGACCTCCTGTCTCAACATTTTCTTATGGCGGCGAACACAGCTGGCAAGTGCGAGCCTTCGTTATCCCGAATGGACCTAGCAGCCTCATCGACGTCGTCTTCCTCCCTCTCGGCTGGGCGCCGCATACCACACAGTGCCACGCGCTGCGTCGGATCGGCGCCCAGCTTCAGTCCCAACGCGGCCAACCCACCTTGAGTTTCTTCACCCACGAGGGCCCCAGGATTGCAGCGAGACCCCGACGCCGTCCAAGCGGGGCACGTCTGCTCGTCTGGCCGCGGTCAAGACGGGCGAGCAGCGCATGGATTCCGTGAGTGGAGTCGCCAGCTGGCTGGCCGACCACGCCGAGGACCTGACCCTCGCCCGCGACCAGGACGCGCCCGACCACACCTTCGAGTCGCTAGAGCGCCGCTTGGCTGGTCGAGGCCGGCGCAGAGCATTTCAAAAAGTCGACCGATTTGCCCGACGAGCACGCGCCCCGGGCCAAGTTGAGGCGCGACATGTCCCAGAAATGGAGAACGACCTACGCGAGTTGTCTCAGCGGCTTCGTCTACTGCGCAGAAAGCAGGTTCGCGCTGTCCGTGAACCCCACGCCCGGGCATCCTACGAGGCGCAACCCCGTCGCAATTTGCGCGAGGCAATGGGCTGGGCTCGCCGGGGTGCCAGACGTCGCTTTTCCGCCAAAAGAAAGTTGATGGACGTCGGTTCGGAGGCACGCCCATCTCGCCGTCGGCCTGGCTGGACGTCTGGTTTCTCCCAGGTGGCGACAGCGGAATGGAGGTCGAGCAGACCGGCCTGGGCGAGCGGCCGGCTGGCCGAAACGATCTCGACCTGAGCTAGACTTACCACGCTACCCGATGCGATGGTCGCCCACAGCAGGTAGGACATCGCGACATCGGTCGCCTTCGCAGAGATGTTCGGCGCGCCCCCAAGAGACGAGTCGTTCCAGAAGGGCGCCCCCCCTGGAGCTCCGGCTGCAATTTCTCCGTCGCGATCGCGGAATGCAGCGTCAGCGCCCTGGCCCGGGGGCCCCCTCGAGCCCCCGACAAACCCGCCCAGATTCTGGGGGCCCCCCTGGGCCAGGCGACGAAGGCCAGGATCGTTGATTCGGCGCCGCCGCACTGGAAAGTTAACAAAGGCTGCGCTTTGCGCACGCCGGCCCAGCCAGGGCCTTGGAGGGAAAGAGAGGCCCGCGCGCCGCCTGCGGCGGGCAGAGCCCGCCGCCCGCGGCAGGCAAGGCCTGTTCCGCGGTTTTGTTGCCCAACGAGTTTTCTTCCGAAGCTTGCGGGCATCAGCGCCATCGCCGTCCAGAGGGGGCCATCGCGGCCCCCCGGGCCGTCGGGCGGGGATTGCGCAAGGGGGGTGGAGCTTCGGGGCCAGTCTTAAAGATATGAGCATCGCCTCCGGCAGTTCGAGTTGGGAGGCCATGGGCCAGAATATGCCCACCCCTGTTCAGCCTGAACACGTCGCGCCCGGAGCGAATAGATATCGCGACGCCGCAGTTCTGTTCCCAGGCGATGGGGGGGGGGGGGGGGGGGGGCTAGCGGTCCAGACGCGAGCGGGGGAAGTGCCGGGGGGCCCGTTCATGGTTGCCGCGCCATCCGCGACTATCGGCCGCCCCGCGCAGATGCGGACGGAGCCCCTCCGCGAGGCCGACCCTGACCATAGCGGGGCGGCCACGAGGTCGCCCATAGCTTATCCATGCGCGCCGATGACCTCCACTGCAACGCCCCCATGGCCCCCGGGAGCTCCGCGGGGACATTCCTGGCCAAACTGAAATATTCCGACGATTGCTTCGGTTCTTCCCCCCCGGATTACGGGCGCGAGCAAAATTGGGGCAAGCAGGGGCCGGCGGCTCGGGCCGACGGAGGGGGGCGGGGGGGGGCGGCGCGCGAGGAATGTGATTCGCGGGCCTAGACGGGCCCTGCCTTCAGGCGCGCTCAAGGAGGAGGCGCCCCATATCTCAGTGTCCCGGGCGTCCAGTCAGGAGATTGTCCGACGGCATCAGGGAGCGCATTCCGGCGTCTAAGCCATGGGCGGCTTCTGGTTTCTCAGATTGTCTCGGAAGCTCGCGTGCTCAGTTTTCATGTCATTGGTTCAGACTCCGGCCCCGTGTGGCCTGGAGGCCCCCCTTGTCACCCAGCGGCGACGTGCCACTTTGGACGCCGCGGCGGCGCGCTACGTTCGCGTCGCCACGCGCGGACGGGCCAATTGGGCGACCGAGACATGAGCGACTCGCACGTTGACGTCAGAGGGGGTTTCTCAGGCATTGGCGCATTTGCGACACACATTTTGAGCTCGGCATCCGTCGCTCCGACCGATGCAAGGCCTGGCCCCGCCGCCCCTCCAAACACCTCCAGCGGCTCTCGGCCCCCTCTGGCCCCGCGCGCTCCGAGTCGGGGCTGCCCCCCATGGCCGAGGGCGCCCTCACCTCCCAGGCCCCCCCGTGGGCTCGACGAGTTGTAGATGGCCGACGACGGGCTCAGAGGCCCATGGCTGACTACGAGGATCGGGCCCAATCGCCGCACGTCCTGACGCCCTGCGGTGTTCAGGGGCCCAGTCCGAGTTTGAGGTAATCGACGTCACCGCTGTCCGTTATAGCAACTGTGGATCTCACTTCGGACCTCCAGGGCGCACTGAGAGAGCTCCATGGGGCTCACCCAGAGGCGCCCGCCAACCCCGAGGAGACCCAGCTCACAACCAACAAAGGACCCATGGCACACATGCTTCCTCATTCTGATTATAGATCATCGCACCACGTCTTGACCCCATGCAAGACGCGCACGCGATGCCGGGAAGTTGTCTGGGCCAGGGCTGGTGGCGCACGACATTCAGCACTTGCTGCGCAACGGGGGCATCGCCGACGCGGCCGGCGCAGGACGAGCCCGTTTCGACATTGCAGCGATCCCTGCGCGAGTTCGAGGTCTCAGAGTTGGGCGATCCACGCCGCCATCTACGCGGCCATCCCCCTGGCCCAGCCCCCCCTCGGAAGCGCCGTCGCCCCCTCGACATCCCGCGCAGAGTCCCGCACCGCGTCAGAGGCGACGGCGTCGACGTGGGCGCGGGGCTCTGCGGCGCCGTGGAGACGCGGGGCAGACGGGGCCCGCGCATCGACGCCGCCAGCCAATCAGCCAGTCATGACACAGAGCAGGGACAGGAAGGGCGACGCGCACGACGCACTGCTGAAGCCGGCGACCGAGCTGCGCCTCACCCGCGCGGGCAAGCTGGCGGCCCTCGCGGGCGCGGCGTTCCAGGCCCTAGAGGCGACGGAAGAGCCGCCGCCCCTGCCCGAGACCACGATCGATTCTGGCGCAAATACGATGCCCCGAAACAAATCTCCATGGAGCGACAGACGCACGGAGAAGTGATCGACTTCAGGGCTCGAGTACCACGGCGCGCGCAGATGCGGGCCGCCGCGGGCCTGCGCCCCGTCAGCGGCATGGGCAGCGCCCTCGAGGCTTCGGGCGTGCGCAGAGAAAGCGACAGGACAGGAAGCCAGGATAACGTCGCGAGCAAGACCCCGCTGGAGGCGGCCAAACACGCGCTTCGCTTTCTCCGCCGCATGCGCCAGGCGAGGAAGGGCACGGCACAGGGCAGTGCGGACGCGAAGAAGGGCAGGCCGACGTTTGCCTTCTCGCGCGACGAGCCAGGGAAGGAGGTGGGAGCGTTGCTGCATCAGTTCCTGAACGACGAGCAGGCGCCCAAGGCGGGGCAGCTCGCGGGGCCAGCCCCGCGCGGGCCTCTCGACGGAGAGGCAGCAAGGCCCCTCTCGCCGATCGAGAAGGGCGAGGGGGGGAGTGGACAAGGCCAGGAACGCGGAGAAAGACAGAAACCGTTCGAGGGACGGCACTCGCGAAAACATGTTTATATATATATATATATTGAAAACAAAAACGAGCGCATGCAAGTTGTAAGGAGCTAGCACATCTAGCGGCCCGCGGCGCAATCCCCCGCGCATTTACAGCGGCCAGCTTAAATGCGCAATCGAGCCCAGCCCCCCCCCCCCCCCCTCCCCCGACCCCCTTAGTTGCGGCCCCTTAACGGGCTCCACGGAGAGGGGCGGGTAATATATCCAAGCACGGTCGACCACCTTAGCGCCAGCCCCCCATCGACAGTTCCTTTCGCGCGCCTGCGCGGCGCTCGGGTTCGCCGTCGCTCGCGGGAAGTGCTAGCTCTGCCAGAAGATGCCCCCCCCCCCGCCCTTTCAAGTTGACCCGCGCTCAACAAAGTTGGGCCGCGCTGATTGGTTGGCCCAGTTTGTGGCGCATGGTTTTGATTAACTCACTTGGATTCCCCGCGCACTGCTCACTGCTCATTGCTACTCCCCCCCCTCTCCCCCCCCCTCCCCCTTGTCCTCCTCGTGCTCTTCCCGCAACTAATTAGACCCCCTGCCCCCCCACTCCGGCTGCGAACCCTCAAGACCCCCTCGCCACGCCCCCCCATTCCTCGCCCCACCCCCCCCGCCTGCCCGTCCGGCGCGTCTTGCTCCAACGCCTCATCCATCTGGCGGCCGTTTCAGGACAGATGGGTCCGAACCAAGAGTTCTGGCTTCATCACGGTTTGCGCATTTGATTATCATATTTAATTCTCCTTCCTTTTAAACAAATAGACCCCCCCCCCAGCGTTATCGCCCACCCTTTCGGGCATGTAAATCACGTATGATTATGACCACATGTCCATCTTGAATATGAAATCACTCTGCCCCAGGCAAACCGGCATCCCCCCCTGAGGATCCTTTCTTATTTTAGCACAACAAAAAGCACTACGCGGTGACATGTTTTGTTCTAGCAGCACTTTTGCACGAATCCCTTGCAAAAATGGGACGAAGTGCGCGCGCGCGTCGTCGCGCGCGCATGCCGAAATCCTTCAAAAACCTTCGGTGCCGGAAGGATTTCGCAATCGAGTTTCGGAGAAGCAAACAAACAAAAGTTTCGTAACACTGATTTGCTTATATATACATATATATCTATATATATATATATATAGGTACACACACATATATATATATATACACACATACATACATACATACATATACATACATATATATATATATAGAGCACCAAAAAAACGTACGCCTACCAAACGGGCGTCGCGCGCGCGCATGTCGAAATCTGTCGAACGCCCTTGCGCGTGTGCCGTCGCGAGAATCCCGAGAAGCTTCTGCAAAAATGAGACGAAGTGCAAACGCGCGCGTCGTCGCGCGCAGACGCCGAAATCCTTCAAAACCCATCGGTTCCGGAAGGATTTCAAAGTCGCGCGTCCAATAAACCTACATAGTCACAAGGTTTCGCAACACGGATTTTCAACAAAAGCGTGCGCGCGCGCTTTTGCGGCGTCGTCGTCGTCGTTGCCGTCCTCCCTCCTCCCGCGTCGTCGTCGTCGTCGCCTACGTCGTCCTTTGTCTTTCCTCGTGTTCATCGTCGTCGTCCTCTTTGGCGTCGTTGTCGTTTCCGTCGTCGTTGTCGCCGTGGTCGTCCTTCCTCCTCCTCCCTCGTCGTCGTCGTCGTCGTCGTCCGTCGTCGGCGTGTCGTCGTCGTCCCTCCTATTTGGTCGCCGTCGTCGTCGTCGTTGTCGTCGTCGTCTCGTCGTCGTCTTCCTTCCTCCCTCGTCGTTGTCGTCGTCGGCGTCGCAGTCCTTCCTCCTTCTTCGTCGTTCGCGTCGTCGCCGTCCTCCCTCCTCCCTCGTCGTTGTCGTCGTTGTCGTCGTCGCCGCCGTCGTCGTCCTCTCCCCTCCCTCGTCATCGCTTTCGTTGGCGACGTCGTCGTCGTCTTCATCGTCGTCGTCGGCGTCGGCGTCGTCGTTTTCGTCGTCGTCGACGTCGGCGTCGTCGTCGTCGCCGCCGTCGTCGTCGTCGTCGTCGTCGTCGTCGGCCGTCTTGCTTCTCCGGCCTTCTTGGGGCGCTCTTGAGACGCCCCCGAGGGTTCCAAGACGCCCCCGGAACGATATTTGTGTTCGGTCCCGCATGGGTTTTGCAAACCAAGTTGCGGGTGGGTGGGTGGGATGATTGCGCGAGTAGTGGAGTTGACAACTTCAAGTTCGGCAAGTGAGTGTGCACCTACAGCTTTCGGCCCAGGATCTCAGAGGCACACATGGCGTCGCGCGTATGCATGTTTGTCCACATGTTCCTTTTTCCTTTTCCTCCTCCCCGTCCTCCTCTTTTTCCTCCTCCTCTTCTTCCTGTTCCCCTTCCTCCTCCTCCTCCTCCTCCTCCTCCTCCTCCTCCTCCTCCTCCTCCTCCTCCTCCTCCTCTCCTCCTCCTCCTCCTCCTCCTCCTCCTCCTCCTCCTCCTCCTCCTCCTCCCCCCCTTTTTCCCCATCCCTCCCCATCCAACTGGCCCCGCTGCGCGGCCCCGGGCGCGCGCGGCCAGGCTCGCGCCATCGGAGCCCCCAGCGCCGAGGTCGCGAGGTGGCGAGGAGGAGGCGGCCAGGACGAAGCGAGAATGCGCGACCGCTTGGCACACGAGGCCGCGCAGGGAGCGCGCCGACGCAAGGTCAGCGTTCCGCCCCGTGCGCTACAGGCTGACCACCACCACGACACTGGCGGAGGCACCCATGGGACGGTCGGCGGACTATTTGGTGTGCAAGGCGTGCGGAGATGGGTGGTGGCGCAGCTAACCCGAGAGCATGGACTACAAGTGCGGTTCGTGCACAGCGTTGCTACCCAAGCCCAAGCTCGACACGAGCAAGGGCGAGGGCAAGAACGGCAAGGGCGATATTGGCAGCAAGGGTGTTGGCAAATCTGGCAGCAGCGGAGGCAAGAGCCAGAGGGGCCCTGCAATTGGCGCAGGCGTTGCAACTCATCACGGCCCCACTGGACTCGCTGAAGCTGCAAGGCGCCGACACCACTAGCAAGCAGCCCCAAGCTGCAGCCAGGGCTTCCCAGGCCGCGTCGCCACAGCAGCCAACCAACTCGAGAGCGGAGAAAATGGCAGCAGCAGCAGCAGCGAGATCATGGCAGACGGCGCATTGGCAGTACCAGGTGGCCTTCGCGACACCGCAGCGTGCCGAGGCAAGAATGGGGACGAGCATGCGGAGACAATGCTTCGGGCGGAGGCGACATGCGAAGCTATCCACGCTAAGGGCCGCAGCTCACCATCAGCAGGCATCTTGGAGCAGCTTGCACACAGCGAGATCGACACGGCGGCAGAGGGGCCGCTGGCAGCAGACACGCGGCACGAGTTCGACGTGAGAACCGGTGACCCAGACGACGAAAGACGGCGCCGAGTTGCAGAGGCCAAGAGAGAAACAGTGAGGCAGATGCAAGAAACGCGCGCACGTTCCACGGGCATTTCGGCGGCCAAGGCGAAGTTGGCGGCGATGGAACAGAAGCACGCGATCACGCAGGAGGCCAAGATGACGAATATCGACGAAGGAGGATAAGCAGCGGTAGGTCGGCCAGCCGCGGCGAGCCCAGCTGGAGGGGCATACGCCGCCGCGACAGCCAAGGCAGGAGGCCCAGGCTCCCCAGGCGTTGCCACCAGTGAAGGAGAGGGCTCGGCAGACCACGACGCGCGCGGCAGCGATGGCGGAGGGCGGTAAGCCCTGCCAGCCTCCGCGGCCGAATGGACTGGCGCGAGGACCGCGACGGGGGCATGTTGGCGACGACACCGTCCGAAAGCGCTGAATTTTTCTGCGCCAACAGATCCACGTGGGGACCCACCGACATGCTGCGGCTGCTGCGACAGGGGATCGGGGGAAGAGGTTTCGACGTGATGGCGCTGCAAGAGGTGCACCCACCACGGGCGAATGAGGAGGACGTTGAGCCAGGCCTCGTCAAGATGGGGCGCAAGGCCACCCCCACTGCTGCGCCAGCCAGCGACAAGGCGGAGAAGGGTTGCTGCGGGGGCGCGGCGGTCATCCATCTCCAAAAGGCACACGCGCGCCACGAGTTTCAGGCGCCTGGCCCAAGCTCCGCCGGTCACGAATACATCGGCAAACATTCGGCGCGACTGGCGGGGGGGGGGTGGGACACGCGCGACTGGATTCCAGTCACGCGGAACCCGGAGGAGGCGACGCTGACGACGGTCGAATTGCACCTCGACTGCTACAAGTCAATGGCCGAGGACATCAACAGCCGCAAGGCCGCGGGGCGCAGCAGATCTTCCGCGGGAGCCTGCTCGCCGACATCGAGAAGTTCCACGACGACCCTCAGCTGGACTTCGCGGCCATGACAGGGCCCAGAATGGCCTTCGAGCCGCGTCCGCTCGCCACGCCGCCCCTGCAACGCTCGGCGACGAGGGCGATGGGGGGGCGGGGGGCCTTTTCATTGCCCCTCTGGGCAGACTGGGCGTTGCTGGCAGGCTCGAGGCACTCCGACAACCTGGCCGAGACCGCGGCCCGCGCGACACCGGGGCAAGGCGGCCGAGTCATCGCCAGCCGCCCCCCCCCCCCCCCGAGCCGACGCCGAGGGCCTGGCCAGACGACGCCAGCACAAGGATCGCAGGCAGCGCGAAAGCAGCGGAGGACGAGCTGGCGAGCACCACGGAGGCACTGCGAGAAGCGCATAAGAGCCAAGGACTGGCGAAGAAACCCGCGGCGCAGGCGGCGCCGGACGGACGCGACCTGGGAATCGACCGCGGAGCGAGAGGAGCGCGGAGACGCGCCACTCACAGGCCACGCGCCGCAGGAATCTAAAAAGAGGCGCGCGGCCGCGGGGGCGAAGCATAAGATGCTTAGGTCGAGGGAGAAGCGCGGAGCGGTGCGCCGGGGGCCCGTCGCGCCCCGCGCGCACGGAGCCACGGCCCACCGCTCGCCCCCCCAGGCCAGGGCAAAAACGAGGGGGGGCGCCACGCGCGGGCGCTGAGTTAGCCATGGTCAGGCGGGCGCCCCACTGCGTTTTGGCGCCGGGAGGCGAGGGCCCAGCGATCACGACGGCGAAGTCCCCGCTGACGACGCGATTCGGGGTCTGGGCAGGAAGCGCTGACATCAGAGACCAGGTCAGACGGGCGAGGCCCAGGGACCTACTTCCTATTGGGCAAGCTGGAGGCCTGGAGAAGGCGGCAGGCTCGCCGAGGTCCGCCGGGCATCTTCACATAACTGCTGCGGGGCGCGAGCTGGGACCCCAGAGGGCCAGACGTCTGGTCGGCAAGAGGGGCGACTATCGGAAGTTCGGCACCGAGGACCAAGGCGGCGACTACACTGAGATAGTCGAGGCGGTTCTAAAGGACTTGCAGGAGCAGCTCCGGGAGCAGGCAGCCCAGCGACACAACGGCACGGGTCACGAAGGAGCACCCAGGCAACTACGGCGCGCCCCTCACGGCTGCTCGCGCGGGAACATGGATGAAGATGACGAGGCCCGACGCCTTCGGCGGAGACGAGGCGCCACGCGAGCGCGGACAACTCGAGGGCCATGCGCGTAGGATCTGGGGCGGGCGCACAGCCAGAGCAGACGGCGAAGCAGCGGGGAAGAGCGAAGGCCTCGTCAGAAGAGTTTTCGCAGGCACGCAGGCGAACCCTTCATTCTGGCCCAGAGGCATCGCGCCCATGGCCTGGACAGCCCCACCCACGCGCGACACGCCACGCCAGGAGCCCACCATCGGAGCGCAGGCTGAAGGGCGAAGAAGGAGACGACATCGCGGGGTGCGGAGACGGCTCAGGAGGCGAGTACAGTGCGAACGCGAGGCATTGCACATGCGATTGGGGCTGGCTGCTGCTCGGCAACTCCCCGCGCCAGAATGTGGTCGTCGGAGCGCGCGCGCGCTTCGGACCTGCCTGGGGCTTGCTGGACCAACAACGGAGCCGAGCTGTTCAGCTTCCTGGGCCCCCCCCCGCGCCACGGAGGGCAAGGTCTTCTTCTGGACCGACGGCTGGACTTCTCTAGGGGAGAGGAGACCACGGACATGAGACGCATGAACGGGGACCTCTGGCACCAGGTTGGTCCGGCGCTGCGAGAGAGGAAGCCGAGGCGACGCCAGAGCGTTCTACCCGCCAGCCACATGACGGAGCAGGTGGCAAGGGCGACAGGGATACCGAGGAGAGTCCGGTTTGAGACAAGGCGGCCGACGAGCACGCAGGAGCGGGCGCGAAGTTACACGCAATCAACGACACGGAGATGAGCTCGCACGAGAGGGCCCGCGCCGGGGCCCACCTAGCGCGCGCGAGCATCGCCGACGCGACCGAGGGCGCGCTCGCCAAACGACCACCTGCAGAGCGAGAGCTAGAGGGGGCGAGGAGGCAGCAGGCCAAGCAGAGGACGCGACGCGCGCACAAACAGAACCTGCTGGGCCCAGAATAGACGAGAAGGCCGATCACCCAGCAAATTTCGATACGCGACAGGAGAGGCACGGGCCGGGCATGCCAGAGCTGCTGGGAGGCAGTCAGCTCCGCGACGACGGCGAAGGAGATCAAGGACTGGCCGGCGCGACCCTGCAGCGGGCCAGCCCCCCAGACGGCGCCGACGGTCACCGGGTTCGGCGCCGGGTCGCGCGAGGCCCCCATGCCCGGGAGGCTGAGAGATCATAACCTCTGGAACTGCGCGAACTGCAGCGCAGCAGCGACGGTGATAGTGGCCACCAGGTTGAGAGAACCGCGCTGCGGGCACACCGCGCGCGCGAGCGGCCACTACCGCCTGAGGGGATGGCCGCGCCCAGCGGCGCGCGAGATAGGAGGCGAGAAGCGCGCCGAAGGACGAGAGCCGGAGCCTGAGAGGACGAGCTCAGCGTGGACCCTGCCGCGGCGGATGGCACAAGCGGCGCCGCCGGGCAAAACAAACCAGAAGAGCCATCCCGTCGCCCAGGGCAGAACCAGGTGGACCACCCCTGGGGGGGGGGCCGCCTGGCGAAGAGGCAGCATGGCGCGAGAGGCGGACAGCACTACGCAGCAGCCAGCCGCAGGAGGGGATCGGGAGGCACGCAAGAGCGGGCCCCGAGCAGGGGCGGAGCTGGCAGAAGAGAGCGCAGCGCAATTGGGCGACAACGTCGGCTCGACGGTGGGCGAGGGATTGGGGGGGCGCGCCAGAGCGGGCCCCGAGTGGGGGTGGAGCAAGGACGCTCGTGACCTCTAGAGCTGCAGACCGTCGCCGGGAGACGCCCCCCAGCGGCCGCAGGAGAGACCGGGGGAGGCGCGCCAGAGCGAGGCCAGAGTGAGAGCGGAGCAAGGGCGCTCGCGAACGCAGACGGCAGTAGGCAGCACACAGAGCGCAGCGCAACGAGAAGACGCCGAAGGACCTGAGGACGTCGGCCGCGGGGGGGCACACTGAGGCGCTTCTGGGCGAAACAAACCAGAGGAGCCACCCCGCGGCCAGGCGAGACAAGTGGCAGAGGAGACGAGAGGATAAGAGGCACTTCAGAAGGGGCTCGGGGAAACACACCAGAGCGGGCCCCGAGCAGGGGTGCGGCCAGGCAGCCCGCGACCCCCGAAGCAGGCAGACTGCCAACAAGAAGAGCGAAACAGACGGCGAGAAGCCAGCGGGGAGACAAGCATTCTTGACACTTCGCGAAACAGGAGGACCTCCTTGTCTCAGGCGACGATAGCATCCAACGTCCTGCGGCTGTTCGCTGCGCCCCAGCTCAGGTTTCCCAAGGTTGGGTCTCCTCCCTTCACTCTGCGGCCGCCAGCTTCAACCCCGCTGCTCGTCGGCCCACCTAGTGCCCAACATGTCTCAGGCGAGGTTTACCTCCCCCGTCTTCTTGCAGCCATTAGCGGCCCCCTACCAGATAACTAGGCGACTATGTGCATACGCGCAGGCTCCTCGGCGGCATCCTCGACCCCCCACCTGGGTCGGTGCCCCTTGGGCCCGCCTCGGCCGCCATCCACCCCCCAGCCGTCGGCCCCCCCTACGGGCTGGGCTCGACAGTCTCTCTGGCCACTTCACCCAGCTCTTGGCCGTGGACGGCATTCGGCTACCCCCCGTTTGCCGCCCCCAGGCAGATCACCAGTCTGTCCCAGGCGAGCCCATGTTTCCCACATTCCTGCGGCTGTCAGCTGCGCCCTACCAGAGCACCAGGCAGTCCCAAGCGGTTTAAACGCGAAGCATGAGGACCTCTTTGTCTCGGGCGACGATATCACCCAGCGTTCTGCAGCTGTTAGCTGCACTCCAGCTCAGGTTTCCCCTGTCTGGACCTTCTCCCACCATTCTGCGGCCGCCAGCTCCACCTCCGCTGGTCGTCGTCCCAGCATGTCTCCGGTTAGGTTTACCTTCCCCGCCTTCTTGCAGCTGTTAGCTGCTCCCCATCAGAGAACCAGGCGTTTCCCTTTTCCTTCGTTCATGCGGCTGTTAGCTGCTCTCTACCAGTGCGTCAGCATGTCTCAGGCGATGCCTCCCCCATCTCACCACGGCTGTCTGCTGCCCCCCTGCCGGGCTGCAGCTTGTTTCTGGCGTAACCTCTTCTATTCTTTTTCGGCTGTCAGCTGCGACCCCAGCATGGCATCGGCATGTCTCAGGCGAAGGGCAACATGCCCCACTCCCCCGCAGCTGTCAGCTGCGCGTTAGGCCAGCACGTCCCAGGCGAAGTTTCCCCCACGCCGCGGCGGTCAGCTGCACCCCAGTCGTGCGCCGGCTTACCCCGGGTGCTACCGCTTCCCTCTTCTCTGCGGCTGTCAGCCGCGCCCCAGGCCCAGTCCGTCTCGGAAGGACTTCTCCGGGTCCTGCGGCTGTTAGCCGCCCCCCAACCGACCTAGCAGGCGCGGCCGCACCCCCTGGCCCGCCCCTGCTACTCATGCCCTTGCTGGGCGTCTCAGGCGGAGCTTCTCCCCACTTCCCGCGGCTGTTAGCTGCGCCCCCCCAGTGAGCTGCAGGTCTCAGGCGATGCAATCCCCCGTCGCCCTGAGGCTGCTAGCCCGGCGGGCCCGGGCTGATCCTTGACGGCGATGGCGCGCGCCCTCTCCTTCGATTTCCCCTTCGACTTCAACTGGGGCCCCCCGAAGTTTGTCGAGCTCCGGGCAACTGTCTGCTGTCTCTCTTGGCTGGGCCCCCGTTCACCTCTTGCCCCCCCGGGGTTCGAGGAACGCGAAGACCTCTGCACTTCGATCGCGCCGGCCCTGGAGGTGGCCCGATGCATCGCATGGCTGCAACGGCGCTCCACGCTACCGCCCGCCCCTGCCGCCGCAGGTCGGCTTCGCGGCCCCCCCCACCACCCGCGACACCGCATCCGAGTGGATCGGTCCGGGCATGTTGAGAGTTACGACAAGCACTGGCTGTTCGGCAAGGTGCGGACGTCGTACTACTTGGTCTGCGCATGAGCTGCGGCCTAGCCCTCTTATTATCCGGCATTGTTTTTCTTTCTCTCTGTTCGTTGCCGCTGCCGCTTCTTCGCCCCCGTTCTCCGATTCGCGTTCGTCCGCCCCTGTCTCTGCTTTGGGTCGCTTTCGCCACCTCTGTGGCCCTTTTTCCGCGCTTCGCTTGCGACAGCAGGGCTTGCGCTCCTGCTACGAGTTTCGCACGACTTTCCTGGCGGCGCGCGGTTGGCTCCGCGACGCTCGCGATCAGAAAAAGCACCCCCGCCAGCTTATCCAGAAACGACGCCCATGAGAGTTGTTTTGGGGGGAGAGGAAGAGACACGAATAGTCAAACAACGAGGGAGGCGCGGGAGGCTCCATAGTCATCTCGAGCCTTCCTAGAGCGGCATCGGGGCCGCTTGTGGCATGTTGGGCGCCATCTTGAGCCAGCTTGGTTTGAGCCATATTGGAGGTCATCCTCGGCTCTCTGAGGCCGCACGGGGGCCTCTTGGTTGTTATTTTTTCTCGGGTGCCTCCTGAAGCCCTCTTGGGAGCCCTGGGGGGCCGTTTGGGGCCAGCTTGGAGGCGCTCGGTCAATAAATAGAGTTGGGCCACTCGATCCCCTTCCCCCCATCGGAAGCCACGATCCTCGTGAGGGGCGTCAAAATTGGCTTTCCCGGGGGCCGACATAAACCCCCGACACCTCGCGGCCCCCCCCCCCAACAAAAAAACTCGGGGGGGGGAGGAGGGGGCACGTCCCCGAAAGGAAGAGGTGTCGTGGAAGAGGAATGAAACCCTCGCTGCACCACCTGTCGCCGACAGAGGTGGTGGGATTGAGGAGAGCGGCCGCGGCGCAAATGGTGTTTGCGGGCGAAACAAACCAGAGGAGCCGTGGCCAAGAGAGGAGCGAGGAGCGAAGCAAAAGAAGCGAGGGCCATCACGAGCTCATCGTCGACGGCCCTCGGGCGGCGCGAGAGAGGGGGCCACGAGATTTGAGGACGCTGACGGACAAAGTGGCCTATCTCCTCGCCGCTGCCCAGGGGGCAAAAATGAGAGCCACCAGAAGAGGAGAAGGAGGACGAGGAGGAGGAGGAGGAGGCGATGAGGAGCCGCCACGTCCTCTCAAATCAACAGGATTCAGGCGACCACGACGGCCCCCAAGGGGCTAGAGCTTCGTCGGGGCGGGCCCGGGGAACCCGCCGCCGCGGGATGGGGGGCGCTGCCCTTCTTTCAGGCCCTGAAGGGAGGCTGCACTGGGCGCCGCCCGCAGCCATGAGGACGCCCGCAGCGCGACGCGGAGCGGCGTTGGTCACGACGCTCACGCTCGGCCGCTACAACCCACAGAGCCTGCCGCCCTGGAGGGAGGAGCTAGTCAGCCAGGCCCTGCGCAATTTTGACATGGCGGTCCTCCCAGGGACGCAGCAGCGCCAGCGGGACGCGGACGCGCCCGCGACGGCGATCCGCACGAGCAAGCATCTCGCGGTCAGCTGGGGCTGGAGCAGGGGCCGCTTCACCAACAAGAGCTGGGGGATCACGATGTTTCTAGGCCGCAAAGTGCGTCGCGCATGCGTTCGCCAGATCTTCAGCCCACCGCCGAAGCTCGGCATCACGGGGCGGGTCGGAGGCATCAAGCTGGCCACTGCGACATCCCCCCTGCTCTTGTTCGGGGTATACCTCACGCCATCGGGCTCGTACCAGGAGAGGACGGAGGCCATGCAACGCACCTTGGGCTGGGTCACGGACGTGATGGCGCAGGTGGGAAATCGACACTTGGTAGTGGTGGCGGGCGACTTCAACGAGCAGCTAGGCTTCGAACACCACGACGAGGTTGCAGGCAGGCACGGACAGCATCGACACTCTCGCTTGGCACCCTGGTTGCGGGGATGGGCTGACACAAACTACACGACGGCAGCGAACACCCACTTCAGGTTGCCAGCGAGCTATCGCGGAGAGCATCGCAGCAGCTGGGTCGACCGCGCGTTCGCCCCCACTACGGCGGTGAGGTTCGTGCCGATGATTCGGATGCGGCCCGACCTCATGCGGACCATGACGCCATTCCCCACCGCTGACCTGCGGAACCACTGCCCCATGGAGGTTCACCTGCAGTACCAGTTGGGCTACGCACAGCGGCAGGGGGACGGACATAGGCTGGACAGGGACATGATGATGCGATGCCTGTCTCGAGGGGTGCTGCGCCGCGAGTTCTGCATCGCCGCGGAGGCCAACCTGCAGGCCAACGCGGCACAGTGGGACGCGGCAGACAACGACCCCACGCCAGAGACACAGCACCCGATCTTCACGGCGGCGTTGCGGGATGCGGCCCTGACGGTCTTTCCCGCGAGCCAGCAGTTCGGCGACCAGCACCGCGAACTGGCGCAGCAGCGCGTGGCGGCGCTCGAACGGAGGGCCAAGGTCGCGCAGGACCTCGGCCAGCTGCAAGAGGACCAGCAGAGCTTCAGCGACCGCGTCGACAGGTGCCGCACTCCCGTCCCAGAGGTAGCGGAGACCCGTGGCCCATCGCAGCGCCTTGTCTGGACCCGTGTTGAGCTGGAGTCTCTGTGCGGTACCCCACTTGGCGACTCGGGGTCGCGGGAATCGCTGGAGGGACGGCGCAGCGCACCACATGGACTTCAATTTCGGGATACGGGGCTTGGAACGACGGAGCACCAGTCGGGAGCGCCGACCCCCGCGCCAGCCCTTGCTCGAGAGTTGCTGGTCACCGAAGCTCGCCTGCGACGACTTACAGGAGACTGCAAGGCCCGACGAAAGGAGCACTAGAGCATGGTCTTCCAGGAGCGGATCGGCGAGCTGAAGGAAGCTTGGCGGGCACGCGACTTCTCTCGAGTCTATGCGCTCCGAGGGCGACTGGCCGGCAGGGGAAAGGGCATCCGCAAGCGAACGTATATAGCGGCGAACTGCACGCTTGGCGCCGTCGAGTGGAAGGAGGGCATGGCCAAGTCGGGGGTCGCTGGAGGCATGAGAGCGCGAGAGACCAGCCGGGACGCTCACCTGGAGAAGGCAAATGAGGGGGGCGAGCCATTACGGGCACAGGGCATGTGGAGGGACCAAGTACACGACAACGGCCTACATGATGAAGTCCGCCACGACCTGGAGTCCATTCGGAAATACTGCCGACGAGCACCAAGGAGAAAGGCCTTCCCAGAATGGGGCGGTTGCACCGAGATGATGGCGATGTGTTTCGCGCCGATGGAGAGAATCGACAGCACGGGCATGGGCATGAGGTTCGTGGATTCCGAGCCGATCACGGTAGACAATTCCGACGATTGCTTGTGGGACTTGCTGAAGGACACGAGAGTCAAGAGGACTTTCGCGCCGTCAGGGAAGAGGACACGCGCCATCGGGCCGGGCAAGAACAAGGGCAGAGCGGATTTGAAGGGCCAGCGGGTGATTCACCTCTACGACCACTCTCCCAGGCCTGGCACAGCGGCATCCGACGGCGACAACTACCGGGCGAATGGCCTGAGTGGGCGCGCGGCAGCCTGCCGCGCCGCAGCCGAGAGGCAGCGCTCCTCTCTCTCCAGTCGGCGCGCTGGCGGTTGCGCGACGCCAACATCTCGGTGGCACAGCAGAACTGGGACGCGGCAGGCGCCTTCAACGCGATCAGGTTGGAGCACTGGAACGTGCACGCGGGCTCCAGGCTGCAGGCGAACGACAAGCCGTACTTCTCCCAGCTGCTCAGCGACCTGTGCGCAACGGTGACGACGCCAGACGGCACGGTGGAGTTCACGCCAGAGGAAGGAGGAGCAACGGGGAGCAGCTTGATCCCGTGGGGGTTCGTCGCGACGCACTCCGTAGCCGTGGACGACGCTTTCGAGTTCTTGGAGGAGGAGGAGGAGGAGGAGAGCTACAGGTGGCTGGAGACGACGATCCCATGCGGGGGCGACACGGCGTACGACATCGGCGCGGCGGCGTTCGTGGACGACGTCACCAGGATCACCCCCATGCCCAATTCCGCCACGGGGAACTGCGCCTCAACCGCACCATGGCCACCATCAACAAGGAGATCAGCGCCCAGGGAGGAAGACTCAACGAGGACAAAACAGTGAGCACGCTGGGACTCAGAGGGCTAGGCGCAACGACAGCGACGCGGAAGGTGGCAAATTCAAAGGCGTTGAAGAGGACCGTGGCCAGGAGTGCACGACTGCTAGGGCCCATCGCGGCGGCCGGCTTGGCGGTGCACGACGAGATCAAGGCCAGAATGCGGGCTGCCAAGAGAGTCTGGTACAACATGGGCTCCACGTGGTACCGCGAGGCCCCGCTGCGATGCGCCCGAGTCCAGTTCATCAGCTATGTGTACGAGGCGGCGCTGTCCGCGCTCCACGTATTGCTGCTCGCGCCCAGCCAGGTCGAACGACTCACCTTGGTGCTGACGAAGCTGCTGCGATCGCTGCTGGGAGGCCGCCACACCCAGTGGAAGGAGGACGGCAGCGCCAGGACACTGACGAACGCGCAGGCGTGGCAGTACTGGAAGCTGGCGAAGCCCGAGTTGGAACTACGGGCACGGCGACTGCGACTATTTCAGTGCACGGCGAGGTTCCCAGAGGCGCATCACCAGGCGATCGCGGCGGCGTTCGGTCAGTGCAGGTTCGAGGAGGGGATGGGCATTACCAGGCTCGGTGCAGATGGCTGGTCGGTTCCTACGTCTACTCCGTGGCGTCTACAGTTGGAGGCGGACCTGACCGAGATGGGGCGTGTCAGCGGCGACTGCCACGGCATGTGGGAGAGCTTACGGGAGGCACCTGGCGGCATGATGGACTTGTTCATTGAGGGCGAGGTTCACGATCAGTTTCTGGCGCTGGACTTGAGGGCCCTGCGCGCGGCGGCCTTTGATGCGCAGGTCCCCCCGCCCGAGTACTGGAGCGGCGAGTGCATGAGCCTAGGTGCGGCAGCCCAGGAAGTACTGGAGCAGCCACCCGAGGCGTACTGTTGCAACGATGCAATCGACGGGTCGATGTGCGGAAAGTCTTTCTCCTCCTTTGCTGCGCTGCAAACTCATCGTCGCGTCGTTCACGGGCTCCAACATGAATTGCGTCGACTGGTCGTAACAAATCAGCGCCCGTGGTGTCTCAGCTGATTCCCGTCGAAGGAGGGGGCGATGCAACATGTTTCCAGAGTGGAAGGAGGATGGGCATCGAGAGGGGCGACGAGGAAGAGGATAATGTGCACGGTTGATCACTCCCCGTGGCACCGCGAGCCAATCGAGCCAGCGAGTTTGACATGTCCAGCGCGCGACCTGTCCTTCGTCAATTTGCTCGAGCTTCAAGTCCATATTCGTGCCCATCATGAGGGGCCCACTGGACTTCCCTTTAGCGCTGCTAGCAGCGATGGCGACAGCAGCTGGCAAAGGCGCAGGCGGCGGACCCGCGCCGATCGTCTTCCTGAAAGGGGGGCAGGCAGGAAGGCACCCTCGCGAGCAGGAGGGCCCGGAGGCAGTGAGCGAGGCAGCGGCACCCGACAACAAGGCGGCACGTTCGACGCCGGCAGCCGGCACCAGCACCCAGCAGGACAAGAAGGAGCAGGGCGACAAGGGGTGTCAGGGGTCAGCGCCAGAGCCGAAGCGGAAGCCCAAGAAGAAGAAGAAGAAGAAGAAACGCGAAGGCGATGGTGGAGTTGGGCTTGCAGACGACAACTTCAGCGGGGTGCTCGACGGGATGATGGCTCGGTTGCAGAAGGGATTGCGAAACACGATGCAAGGGGCAGCGCGGGCTCGAGGGCGCACTGCGCGACTTCCGCCTCGTCCCCGTCGACAGCGAGACGGTCAAGGCGGCGGAGGTCAGCGGGAAGGAGTACAACGACGCGGTGGAGTCCAAGGCCTACTCGCCGAAGGAGCTCGGCAGCCCACATATCCACGCGGCGAAGGCGGTGGTCAACAGCTTGTCGAAGGTCGACCTGGACAACGGGCAGCAGGTGCGGCTCGCTCAGTGCGTGATGCAGTTGCTCAACGACGCCTTGGAGGAGCTGCCTTAACTGACGGGGGAGCTGTTCAGGGCATTTCGACTGAAGAGGGCCCGATTCGACGAGAGCGAGGCGACGACGGCCTACAGCAAGCTGACGATGGCGATCAACCCGCTCGCGATGCTACCGCTGGAGGACCTGAAGTGGCCGCAGGCGCACGGGGTGGGACGCACCAAGCAGGAGATGCAGGAGACGGAGGACGACGGCCAACTGTGCGTGGGCGACATGGAGCTGTGCCCGATCGTCACCAGGGACGTGCGCACGGCCATGCTGCCTGCGCATATTCGGAAACGAGAAGGCCATCGTGTCCCAGGGGCAGCCCCCGCGCTCGAGGCTGGAGCGCGACCTCCAGAAAGACCTGCACGAGCTCCAGAGGAGGAGCTGACGGAGCTGCGCACAGATTGCGCAGGTAGCCGCGATGTGTCGCGCCACTGAGAGTGAGCGTGCCAAAAATATTCGCAAGGCCCTCCGAGAAAAGGCAAGCCGACTGGAGTCGCTCCTTGGGAGAGCTCCAGGCGGCCGCGAGTGAGCGCCCCCCCGCCCCGTGACAAGGCTTGAGTAGGCGAACCCCCTGGGCTGGGATCGCTTACAAAGGCATTCGGTCTCAGGGGGGGGGAGCGCTCACAGGTAGAGTCAGCAGCGTCTGCGAGCGGGCTCCCTGGCTGCATCGGACCTCGTCGCCGCGTAGTCGGAGCGGGGCGCCGCCAGGCCCCCCGCGGCTGCGCGCCGACCCCTTCGCCCGATGTCACAGAGGTTTATAACGATTTTGGCGAGGCGCCTGGAGCTTCCACTCGAGGATTTTTGTTCCAGATTTTTCAGTGGTCGGTTCGGGCGATTGGTTTTGTTCGCCTCCGATGCGGGTTCAGTTCGGTTCAGGCGATGAGGAGAAGGGGACGAGGAGGAAGAGGAGGAGGAGGAGGCGCGCGGGGCGCGAGCCACGAAGCTGGCGGCAGGAACGGTCTCGAAAGGGCCCATTCCTCCCCATTCCCCGCCCCATCCTCCCACTCTGACGCGGGTCGCGTCTTCCCCCCATTTGCTAGATCCCACACCTGCCCCGTCTTCTGTTTTGCTTGAGCGCGGCAGGTGGAGTTCACGAAGGTGCTCAAGCTGATCGACGATCGGCGTGGCTGCGCGCAGACCCGCCAGACCCGCGCGGGCGTGCCCGGACCCAAGAGAATCAGCCAAGCAAAAGGGCGGGGAGCACGGAAGGGCAAGGAGGGGCGACGGTCGAGGGAGGAGGGGGGGAGGAGGAGGAGGAGGAGGGCAAAGTAACAGGAGGAGGGGGAGGGAAAGGGGAGAAACGGGGCGGAGAGGATTAGACGGGGTAGGAAAGGGAGCAGGTGGGGAGGGTGATCGGGGGTGAAGGAGAAGGAATGGAGAGAGGGTGGGGAGGAGGAGGGCGGCGGAGACGTTGCTGCTAGAATGATGACGGCGCGGCCTTACCTCGCGTGGGCGAGGGCGAGGACAAAACGAAAGGGGATGGAGAGGGGCGGGAGAGAGAAGGAGTAGGGCGGTGGTGGAAGAAGAGGACCGAGGAGGATCAGCATGAGGGCGGAGGACAAGGAGAGAAGAAGAGCAGAAGACGGAGCTACAGCAGGCGGAGCAGGAGGATGGAGGAGACAGCCCTGCAGAAGTTCAGGAGGCCACCAGAATCGATGCAGGGCAAGAGCAGGCATTCGCCAGTTCCTGATGTTGTTCCACCTCCTCCTCCTCCTCCTCCTCCTCCTCCTCCTCCTCCTCCTCCTCCTCCTCCCTCTCCTCCGCCCCTCATCATCATCATCATCATCATCATCATCATCATCATCATCATCGTCATCATCATCATCATCATCATCATCATCATCATCATCATCATCCTCATCATCATCATCAGCAGCAGCAGCATCAGCATCAGCAGCAGCAGCAGCATCATCGTCATCAGCAGCATCATCATAATCATAATCAGCAGCAGCAGCATCCTCAGCATCAGGATCCTCATCATCATCAGCAGCAGCATCAGCATCCGCATCATCATCATCAGCAGTATCAGCATCAGCAACATCATCAGCATCGCCATCATCAGCATCACCGTCATCATCAGCAGCATCGTCATCTTCATGTTCATAATCATGCTCATCATCAGCATCATCATGATGATGATCACCGTCAGCATCATAATCATCCTTTTCATCATCACCAGCATCAGCATCCTCAGCAGCATCATCATCAGCAGCATCATCAGTAGTATCATCATCCATCCTGACCTCATCCTCCCCCTCCCCCTCCTCCTCTTCCTCCTCCGTCTCGCCCTCCTCTTCCGAACTCCTCCTCACCCTCCTCTTCGCCCTTCCCCCCTCCTAGCATCTCCTCCTGTGCCACGCTCTACCTCGTGCCAATCCGCCTCCGTGGATTCCCCCTCCGGATCCTCCTCAGCTCGTGCCATCGTCCCCCATTCTGATGTCCATCCTCATCTCCTCCTCCTCCTCCTCATCCTCCTCCTCATCATCATCCTCATCCTCCTCGTCCTCCTAATCCTCCTCCCCCCCCTCCTCCTCCTCCTCATCCTTCCTCCTGCTCCTGCCCAGCATACTGGAGTGGCGCTCTCACCCCTGGCTGCCTCACAGCGCCACTGGAGGGAGGCCGCCAGGCCCCGCGCATCCCGCCACCGTCGCCTGCCTCTCCCTCGTTGCCACCACGTCGAGAGGCGCCTGGAGCTGCCGATGGGCAGCGGGATGGCGGCGCAGGAAGGGTGGAAGGATTAAGTCGGGCACGTCCCTTTCCAGGAGGAATACTCAAAAATAGTCCAAGCATAGTCAGGGTGTGATGTATCGATAGTTGTTGGTGGATTACGCTGGAGTGTTTTGGGCTATGTTTCGTTCTCCTACCAAAATCCGCCTCGAGGAGGACATGCCCGA
This sequence comes from Prorocentrum cordatum, assembly GCA_963575745.1. Classification (NCBI taxonomy): domain Eukaryota; class Dinophyceae; order Prorocentrales; family Prorocentraceae; genus Prorocentrum; species Prorocentrum cordatum. The sequence continues at coordinate 867,900 of CAUYUJ010015660.1, forward strand.
CCTAGTATAAGGAGCAGGGTCCCCGTGTGAGGCGCGCAGGGACCTCCCGAGACCCCTCTGGGGCCATCCTTGGAGGCCTCCAGCGGGGCAGCAGGGTACGGCCGGGAAGGAGGGCGTGAGGCTCGTGCGGAGAAGGGGAAGACAGGCGTTCGGAGGCGGGAGACAGGCGAGGAGGAGAAGGAGGAGGAGGAGCAACAGCAGCAGCAGCTCCAGCAATAGCAGCAGAGCGTGGACTGCACGGCGGGGAGGCAGACAAGGAGAACGTTTCCCCGAGGAGAAAGAGCTCGGGGGGACAGAGAGAGCGTGCGTCAGCGGCTTGAGGATTAGGAGGATCAGGAGTGGGAGTCAAGCAGTGGCGAAGCGTCTTGGTGTGGCTTATAGGCCCACCAAGCAATGTTCTAAGAACATGTTGTGGTTTGCACGGAATGTTCTTAGAACACATCTGGTTGCGTCCGTCTTGTTTTAACACATCGGGTGTATGTTCTAATATCTTTGTCATGGTTCTTAGAACATGTTAGGGAACGTTTCGCGGTAGGTCTATAGGAATGCGGGGACGGTCGGTCCTTGCTCAAGGGAGAGGAGGGGGAGGGGAGCAGCGGTTCGAGGGTGAAGGCGAGGCGGAATCAGGAGGGGGATCGAAACGGAGGCCGTCTTTGCCGAGGGGGAGGATGGGACGTACATGTGCGAGCCAACAGAGCGCCCCTGCGGAAAAGTTGTTCATGCTTCAGATGCCCCTTCATTGGGTAAGCGGACATGGTCGAGATGTTGCAGAAGGAGCAGGTGGAAGACGAGACAAAGAAGGACGGGGTGGGCGGTCGCAACAAGCTGTCAACAGCCAGTCCCTGGCCCGACGTCCAAGTTTGCTATCCAGGTGCCTCGAGCAAGGTTCGCCACAGTGCCAGCGCAGCACTCTGGTGCTGCAACCTGTAGAGAGCAAGCCGGAAGGCCGTAGTCTGTGTCAGTTCTCTCCCTAGGCTCCCGAGGGCAGCAAGATGCGACGCGCTCTTCCGCATCCTCGGGAATGCCATGACGTGTGATATTGTGTGCTTCAGGTCCCAGAGAGCCGTGATACGTTTCAATCCTCTTTTCCACATCCCAGAGGGCCTGTTCTCAGCAGGGGAAAAAACACACACACACACAGCCACAAGTAATCGTCGATTCCCAGGAAAATATGGAAAAAGATGGGAAGTGGGGGGGAGACAAAAACCCGGACAAGTATGGGAAAATGTGAGGAATCCTGTTATTTGCGTGTGTATATTTATTTGTGTGTCCCAAGGCCCCTTCAAGGTAGCATTGCGGGCGTCCGGGGGCACTTGGGGAGCTTGGGGCCGTGACGCAGGCGTGTCTGGCTCACCGGGTCGGCCTCGTGCTTGTCTCGGGCCAGCCTTGGAGCCGCTTTCGAGCGGCATTCGAGCGTCGTGGATCCAGAGTTTGGCATCTCGTCACCGTCGCGGGGTCCTCTCGGGGCAGCCCGAGAAGCTCCGTGGGGGCCGCCGGCGAAGGCTCTCGAAGCCTGCCGAGGGAGTCGCTCGGCCTCCTCAGAGGGGCCAAGAGCAGCGCATCGGAGAGACGCGGGCCTCCGCCGGGCTTCCCTGAGTGCTTTGGTAGCCTCTTAGGGAGCACCCTTGTCGGCCGTCCCTCCCCCCTCCTCGTTCTCCTCCTTGCCCTCTCATCGTTCAGCCCCCCCTCCTTCTCAATCCTCTCTCATGCCCCCCTTTTCCCTCCATCGTATGGACTCCCTCTCCTCCTCCTCACGCTTCCTGCATTCATCCTCCCCCTCCATCCCTCATCCTGCTCATTATATTCCTCCTGCTTCCTTGCTCGGGCAATGTGCCTCCAGCATCCATCAGCAGAATTTCGAGTGCCACCATGCTCGGGATGGCTGACCGGCCGAAGCTCTGCGACAGCCGCCTCTCGAGACGGCAGAAGATAGACTCGGGCCAGTCAGCGCGCCGACCCGGCCAAGATCCCGTGCGCCAGTCGATGTTTCAGTCGGGCACTCTGGAGTTGCGGAGGGTCGCCGGCCCGAGAAAGAGGGGGAGATTGAGGCAGACACGGGGCCGTTGAGTTTAGAGCAATTCTCTTCGGTTCGCGGGCTTCTGCGAACGACCCGCCGCCGGCAGCAAGACGGTGGTGCAGCTCGAACGTGGGAGCGCGCGGTGAAGGCTTGGACCGGATGCTGAAGGCATGTTCGTCACATCGCATGCATGTGTACTGCGTTCCAGCCTTGTTCACGCACCGCCTGTTGCAAGGCGTATTTGACTTGACTTGCTTCCTTGCTCCTGTTCCTGCACATCCCATGGTTCACCTCCCCGCTTCTCCCTCGTCAGCATCAGCAGAAGTACCACCATCAACACAACCATGGTCATGATCATCATCCCGTTCTTCGTCCGTTCTCTTCTTCCACCCTCTGCTCCCGATGACCATCCCATTTCTCCGCGTGACCTGCCAACCGCCGCCAGCACACCCAGGAATACTGCGCGGTGGAGTTGGACGCAGCGGACGACAAGAAGAAGGTACGCGTGTCGTGGCTCAGTTCCTTCTCCCCCGTCTCATACCCTCGTCCCCCTACCTTCGTCCTCCTCCTCCTCCTCTTCCTCTTGGGCAGGGGGCCTTGGGTGCCGCGCGCGCGATTGGAAGCGGCGCAGCGTGCGGGAGCAGATGGCTGGCGCCTGATGTTGCTCCGCCTGCTCCCGCCGACAGTGCTCAGGGATCTTTATAGTTGCGGCTTGCGGCAAGCGGTCAGAAAACAAATAAAACATTCTAGCGGTAAGCGGTGAGCGCTCAGCTTCCGCTTGCTGCATTTAGGATTACGGCTTACGGTAAGCGGTAAGCGTTGCCCCCCTCCAGGAGCCCTCCAGGAGGCCCCAGGAGGGCCCCATGGTCCACGAAGCGTCGCGGGCACCGAAAGCCCACGGGGAGCCATAACACCGACCGATTTTGGCAACATCGTCGACAAGGGCTTCCCAAATCGAGCGGTGTTACGGCGCCGAGCCCCCTTCCCCCGCCCCCGCCCCTCCCCTGGAGGCCCCCAGGAAGCCACAGGAGGGCCCAGAACGCCCCAGGAGGCTCCAGGAGGCCTCCCCAGGAGGAAGCAACCCGGAAGCAACCAGGAGGCCGCAGAACGCCCCAGGATGCCCCCCAGGAGGCCCCAGGAGCGCCTCAGGGTCCACAAAGCGTCGCGGACACTGCAAGCCCAAGGGGCGCCGTAACCCCGGCCGATTTGGGCAAAATTGGCGACAAGTTCTCCCAAAGTCGAGCGCCGGTATGGCGCCGAGCCCCCCCCCCCTCCCCGGGAGGCCCCAGCAAGCTTCAGGAGGCCCCCAGGAAGCCACCAGGAGGCACCAGAACGCATCATGAGCCCCAGGAAGGCCCCAGAATCCACAAAGTGTCGCGGACACCGAAAGCGAAAGCCAAGGTGGCGCCATAACCCCGGCCGATGTTGGCAAAATCGGAGACAAGTTCTCCCAACACCGAGTGGTGTTCTGGCGCCGAGCCCCTCCCAATGAGGCCCAAGCAAGCCCCAGGAGGCCTCCTGGAAGCCACCAGGAGGCCCCCGGAAAGGCCCAGGACGCCCCCAGGAGGCCCCAGGAGCGCCCCGGGGTCCACAGAGCGTAGCGGATACCGCAAGCCCAAGTGGGGCAAAATCGGCGACAAGTTCTCCCAAACCCGAGTGGTGTTGCGGCGCCGAGCTTCCCCCCCTTCCCCAGGAGACCCCAGCAAGCCCCAGGAGGCTCCCAGGAAGCCCCCAGGAGGCTTCAGGACGCCCCAGGAGCCCTCCAGGAGGGCCCCATGGTCCACGAAGCGTCGCGGGCACCGAAAGCCCAAGTGGCACCAGCACACCTGCCGAGGTTGGCAACATCGGCGACGAGTTCTCCCGAAATCGACCGGTGCTATGGCGCCGAGCCCGCGCCTCCCCAGGAGGCCACAGCAAGCCCCAGGAGGCTCCCAGGGAGCCACCAGGAGGCCCCCGGAAAGGCCCAGGACGCTCCAGGAGGCCCCCAGGAGGCCCCAGGAGCGCCCCAGGGTCCACAAAGCGTCGCGGACATCGCAAGCCCAAGTGGCGCCCTAACATTGGCCGATTTGGGCAGGATCGGCGACAAGTTCTCCCGAAACCGAGTGGTGTCATGGCGCCGAGCCCCCCCCCCCCCCTTCCCAGGAGGCCCCAGCAAGCCTCCTCAGGAAGCCCCCAGGAAGCAACCAGGAGGCCGCAGAACGCCCCAGGAGGCTGCAGGAGGCCCCCCAGGAGGCCCACCCAGGAAGCCTCAGGGTTCACAAAGCGTAGCGGACACCGCAAGCCCAAGTGGCGCCATAACACAGGCCGAATTTGGCAAAATCGGCGACAAGTTCTCCCAAAATCGAGTGGCGTTATGGCGCCGAGCCCTCCCTTCCCCAGGAGGCCCCAGCAAGCCTCAGGAAGCCCCCAGGAAGGGCCGCAGGACGCCCCAGGAGGCCCCCACGAGGCCCCCACGAGATCCCAGTAGAGCCCCAGGGTCCACAAAGCGTCGCGGACACCGAAAGCCCAAGTGGCGTCAGGAGGCTCCAGGAGGCCCCCAGGAGGCCCCAGGAGAGGGTCGTCTGCGTCCGTCGCCATCGGAGGGAGGGGAAAAGGAATAGGAGGACTAGGACGAGGACGAGGAGGAGGAACAGGCTAAGGATGAGGGGAGGAGGGGCTCGAAGGAGGAACCCTGCTGGGGCGGATGCAGGCTCTGCGTTCCGGACCTTGGTCGTCGTCGTCGTCGTCGTCGCGGAGGGGTTTGCGGACCTTGTCTGGGTCGTCGTCGTCGTCGCGGAAGGGTTTGTGGACCCTCGCTGGGCCGTCGTCGTCGTCGTCGTCGTCGTCGTCGTCGTCGTCGTCGTCGTCGTCGTCGTCAATCGTCGTCGTCGCTTGTCGTCGCTTGTCGTTTCCGTCGCCGTCGGATGGAGGAGAAAGGGAGGAGGAGGAGGAGGAGGAGGAGGAGAAGGATTAGGAGGAGGGGGAGTAGGATAAGGAGGAGAGAGAGAGGAGGGTCGAGGGAGGAACCCTGTTAGGGCGGCTGCATGCGCTGCGTTCCAGGCCTTGATCGTCGTCGTCGTCGTCGTCGTTTCGGAGGGGTTAGTGGACCCTCTCTGGGTCGTCGTCGTCGCCATCCGTCGTCATCCATCGTCGTCGCCTGTCGTCGTACGTCGCCGTCGGAGGGAGGGGCTTCCTGGGGCTTCCTGCGGCATCCTGGGTACCTCCTGGAGCCTGCTGGGGCCTCCTGGTGCCTCCTGGGACTTCCTGGAGCCTCCTTGGGCCTTCTGGGGTCTCCTGGAGAAGACATTGCAAGCCGCGGGAAGATCGCGGGAGCCCCTAGCAAGGTCCACAAACCACGGAGCGTTTGCCGAACCCCGAACAGGGTCCACAAGCAGGACGACGAGGAAGAGGAACGAGGAGGAGGAGGAGGAGCAGGAGAACGAGAGAAGAGGAGGAGGCTCAAGGAGGCTCCCAGGAGGCCCCAGGAGCGCCCCAGGGTCCACAAAGCGTCGCGGACACCGCAAGCCCAAGTGGCGCCACAACACTGGCCGATTTGGGCAAAATCGGCGACAAGTTCTCCCCAAACCGAGTGGTGTTATGGCGCCGAGCCCCCCCCTCCCCAGGAGGCCGCAGCAAGCCTCGGGAAGCCCCCAGGAAGCAACCAGGAGGCCCCAGGAGCGCCCCAGGGTCCACAAAGCGTCGCGGACACCGCAAGCCCAAGTGGCGCCATAACACTGGCCGATTTGGGTAAAATCGGGGACAAGTTCTCCCAACATCGAGCGGTATTATGGCGCCGGGCCCCCTCCCCTTCAGGAGGCCCCAGCAAGAAGCCAGGAGGCCCTCAGGAAGCCACCAGGAGGCCCCAGAACGCGCCAGGAAGCCCCAGGAGGCTCCCAGGAGGCCCCAGGAGGGGCCCAGGAAGCGTCCCAGGAAGTCCCAGGAGCGCCGCAGGGCCCACAAAGCGTCGCGGGCATCGAAAGCCCAAGGAGGAGGAGGAGGAATAGGAATAGGAATAGGAATAGGAATAGGAATAGGATGAGGACAAGGATGAGGATGAGGATGAGGATGAGGATGAGGATGAGGATGAGGATGAGGATGAGGATGAGGATGAGGGAGAGGAGGGACGACGGAGGAACCCTGCTGAGGCGGCTGCAGGCTCTGCGTTCCGGGCCTCGGTCGTCCTCCAGGGAGGAGGGAAGTCTTGGCGGCATAAGAGCGCTCGGCGTTGGAAGAATTTGCGCCCGAGTTCGCCGGAATCGGCTGGCGTTACGGCGCCCCTTGGGCTTTCGGTGTCCGCGTCGGGACGCTTTGCGGACCTTAAGGGGTTGTTGGGGGGGCTTCCTGGGGCCTCCTGGGGCGTTCTGGACCTTTTAGCTTCGCGGGAGCCTCCTGGGGCTGGTTGGGCCCCCCTGAGGGGGCGGGTCTGCGCCGTAGCACCGTTCGATGTTAGAAGAAAAGGTTGCCGATGTTGTCAAAACTGTTATTTTTAGCGCCCCGTGCTCTGCCGTGGGCCTTCGGTGTCCGCGACGCTTTCTGGACCCTGCGGCCCTCCTGGGGCTTCCACGGGGCTTCCAGGAGCCTCCTGGAATTGCGTGTTGGTGCTGCCGGGTAGCTTCTTAGGGGCTTCCTGGAATTTGCTGGGGCTTCCTGGGGGGGGAGGTCTCGGCGCCATAACACCGCTCGATTTTGGCAGAACGGGTCCCCGATTTTGCCCAAATCGGTCGGTGTCATGGCGCCCCTTGGGCTTTCGGTGCCCGCGACGCTGTGTGGACCCTGCGGCCCTCCTGAGGCGTTCTGGGAGGCGTTGCTGGAGCCTCCTGGGGCGGTCTGGTGCCTCCTGGTGGTTTCCTGGCTCCTGTGGCTTGCTTGGGCCTCGTGTGGGGAGGGGGTCTGGGCGCCATAACGCCCCTTGATTTTGGAAGAACTGGTCCCCGATGTTGCCCAAAATGGTAGGTGGTATGGCGCTCCTTGAGCTTTCGGTGCGCGCGACGCTTTGTGGACCCTGAGGCCCTCCTGGGGCTTCCTGGCGGGTTCCTGGAGCCTCCTGGGACTTCTGGTGCCTCCTGGGGGCTTCCTGGAGCTTGTTGGAGCCTCCCTCATGGGAGGGCGTCACGGCGCCATGACACCGCTCGATTTTGGCAGAACGGGTGCCCGATTTTGCCCAAATCGACCGGTGTTGTGGCGCCCCTTTGGCTGTCGGTGCCTGCGACGCTTTGTTGACCCTCCGGCCCTTCTGGGGCCTCCTGGGTAACTCCTGAGGCGTTTTTGGGGCCTCCTGGTGGCTTCCTGAGAGGGCCCTCTGGGGCTTGCTGGGGCCGTTTGAAAGAATTGGTCCCATATTTGGCACAAAATGGTCGTTGTTGTGGTGCCTCTTGGGCTTTCGGTGCCCGCGACGCTTTGTGGACCCCGCGGACCTTCTGGGGCTGCCTGGGGGCTTCCTGGAGCGTCCTGGTGCGTTCTGGGTGCCTCTTGGTGGCTTGCTGGAAGTCCCGGCGCAATAACACCGCTCGATTTTGGCAGAACGGGTCCCCGCCTTTGCCTGCATCGGCCGACGTTGTGGCGCCCCCTGGGCGTTCGGTACCCGTGACGCCTTGAGGACGGTGCGGTCCTCCTGGGGCGTTTTGGTGCCTCCTGGTGGCTTCCTGGGGTCCTCTCGGGGGCGGCAAAGAGGGGGGTGATGACTAGGGGGGGGGATATCATGGCGTGGGTCATGATATTTCCCCAGATTTCATGGCGCCTCTTCTCATTTCATATCGTCCCTGGCCCCCTCGCTGGGCCGCGCACATGCCGCCTGTCATGATTTGCACCCCCCCTCTTGGACACCCCCCTCTTGGCCGCTCCCGATCCTCCCGCGGCTTTCTGGGGGAGGGTTGGCGCCATAACACCACTTGATTTTGGAAGAACTGGTCCCCGAGTTTGCCCAAATCGACTGGTGTTTTGGCGCCCCTTGAGCTTTCGGTGCCCGCGACGCTCTGTGGACCCTGAGGCCTTCCCGGGGCTTCCTGGGGGCCTGGATTCCTTGGGGAGTTTTGGCGCCTCCTGGTGGTTTCTTGGGGGCCTCTTGGGGTTTGTTGGGGCCTACTGGGAGGAGGTTCCGGCGCCATAACACCGCTCGATTTTGGCAGAACGGGTGCCCGATTTTGCCCAAATCGGTCGGTGTTATGGCGCCCCGTGGGCTTTCAGTGCCCGCGACGCTTTGTGGACCCTGCGGCCCTCTTGGGGTTTCCCGGGAGGCTCCTGGAGCGTCCTGGTGCCTCCTGGTGGTTTCCTGGGGGCCTCCTGTGGCTTGCTTGGGCCTCGTGTGGGGGGGGTAGGGGGGGTCTGGGCGCCATAACACCGCTTGATTTTGGAAGAACTGGTCCCGGATTTTCCCCAAAATGGTCGGTGTTATGGAGGAGGGCGCGCCGTTGGATGTCCACAAGGAGGGGGAGGTTGGGACCCCCCCCCCCCTTCCCCGATCCGTCGTCTCGTCGGGGACCCCCCCCCCTCCCCCCCCTTTCCCGATTCTTCGTCGGGGAACCCCCCCCCTCCCCCCCTTTCCGGGTCCGTCGTCGGGGACCCCCCCCCTTTCCCCGTCTTTGGCCGCCAAATTCGACCCCCCCCACACCCTTTCGCCACGGCGCCCCCGGTCTCCGGAACCCGACCCCTACCACCCCGAACATTTATTATCCTCACCCGTACCCTAACCCTAATCCTATCCCCAAACCCAAACCTTAGGCCCAAACAGTATTCATTACTCCTTACGCACTACTCACTACCCACAACTCATTGTCGTTACTCACTACTCACGACACACTACCCACTGCCCACGACGCACTACCCACTATCCACTACCCACTACTCACTACTCACTACAAGCTACTCACTACCCACTACTCAAGATTCACTACTCACTAAACACAACTACCCACTACTCACAAATCACTACTCACTGACCACTATCCACTACTCACGACTCACTACTCACACTTCACTACTCACTGCCCACAACTCACTACTCACTATCCACTACTCGCTACTCCCTACTCCCTACTCCCTGCACAGCACTCACTCGCTACTCCCTACACCCCACTGCGCTCCCACTACCCAGTACTCACTACTTCCTACTCCCTACTCAGTACTCCCAACTCACTACTCATTACCCAGTACTCACTACTCACTAAACACGACTCGCTGCCCACTAATTACTACTCACTGAGCAGCGCTACTCACTACCCACTAACCACGATCCACTGCTTACTACCGAGTACTCACACTTTTCTACTCGTTCTCACTAGTCACAAATCGCCACTAACTAATCACGGCTTACTACTTACTACTCACTAAGTTATATTCGCTACTCCCTTCTCACTACTCACTACTCAATGCCCATTTCTCGCTTCTCACTATTCACTACTCGCTATTCACTACTCACTAACCGGTAGTCCCTACTCGCTACGCACTACTCCCTACTTACTACTCGCTACTAACTCCTGACTACGCCCTCTTCACTAGTCATTACTCACAACGCCCTACTCGGGACACTACTCGCTACTCCCTATTCGCTACTCACTACCCACTATTCACTACTCTCTACTCGCTGCGCACTACTCACTACTCAATCCTTGCTATTCGCCACTGTCTACTCCCTCATCCCTACTCCCTGCCTACTACTCACTATGCACTACTCACTACACACTACTCACTCCCCACTAATCACAATTTCTCATTCACTACTTCCTTCCCACTACTCACTACCCACTACTCACTACTCACTACTCACTAACCTCTACGCACATTCACTACTACCACTACCACTCACTACTCACGACTCACTTCGCACTACTCACTTTCAAATACCCACTACTCACCAATCGCTATTCAAAACACTCCTACCTTTACTCGCTACCCAGTACACATTACTCACTACTCACTTCTCTCTAGTCCCTACAATCCTCTCCCTACTCACTACTCACTACTCGCTATCCACTAATCACTACCCAATACTCTCTACTAACTAGTGTTTGGCGGTGGGGCGTTGGGTTTTGGTATTATCCGTCGAATGGTGTTATCCATCGACTTCGGGGTAGGCCCCCGGAAGAAAAAAGGACACAAAAAACTGTTTCCTCGGAGGGTAAACGTTTTTCGCGGAGAACTGTTCCCCCCCTCCCCGCTGCTTGCCCCCGCCCCCCCTGCGGCCGGGGCGCGGTTCGCGTGGCCCGCCGGGGTGAAGCCCAGGAGGAGTTCCGATTGCCGCCCATCTCGTTTGCACAGGAAAGAAGAAATGGCAGGGAAGGGATGGGGGGAGGGAAGACAAAGGATAGAGGGGGAGGAGGAGGAGAAGGAAGGAGGAGGAGATGAGGAGAAGAGGAAAAAAAGGGGAGAAGAGGAGGAGGAGGACGGGAGGGAAGGGGGGGAGGGGGCGGGGGAGGAGGAGGACGACGAGGAGGAGGAGGAGAAGGAGGAGGTGGAGGAGGAAAACGAAGACGAGGGCGAGCACGACGATGAGGACGAAAATACGGGAAAAACGGACGGAGGGACGGGGGGACCATCGGGCTGTCCCCAGTTTGATCTGCGAGGGCGAGGAGGAGGGCGGGAAGGAGGGAGGAGGAGAAGGAGGAGGAAGAGGAGAAGGACGAGGAGAAGGAGGAGCACGAGGAGTGCGATGACGACGACGACGATGAGGAGGAGGAGAAGGGCCGGCAGACGCCAGCACAACGAGCTGCATGCAGCAAATCCGACACCCCACCCCCTTTGCTATACTCCCTTTTTATCGTGGAGAGACGGAAAGACCCCCTTTTTCGTGCAAGCCGGAAAAAAAGGAAGGGTTAATGAGGGAAGGGGGTACGGAGGGAAGGAGGGAGGAACATATCGACAGAGGAGAGAAGGAGGAGGAGGAGGAGAAGGAGGAGGGGGAGGAGGAGAAGGAGGAGGAGGAGGAGGACCAGTGTAAACCCAAGAGCCATCACCGATGTTGGAATGAACCCTCCCTCCAAGCTCCCGTTTTTTCCATGGGCCCCTATAACGTTCATTTCCATTGGGGGAACTGCCTCGTTGGAAGACAAGCGTTTGAAGATCCTGAAGCATTTCAAAACATTGTTTTCGGGATTTCAACGCCACGTATCAACCTGACAGTTGCGTTTTGGCGATCCGGAATCGTGCCATAACGCAATGTGTTATATATGTGTATGTATGTATGTATATATATATATATATATATATATATATATATATATATATATATATCAACACTGCGAAACAACATAACTGCTGTACCCGCATAATCCGGAATCCTTCCCAAACGCTACGTTTGGTACGTTGATCATGGGAACCCGTGAAACTCTTGCAAATGCTTGCAACCAATGTGCTCGACGCTAAAGCGAGAGCCACATGCTGAAAACCACCCACCCTCGACACGCGAAATTATTGCAACGTGTTGCAAAAATGTGCGCGGCTCTACAGCGAGAACCACATGTTGAAAACAACCCGCCTTCAACCCGTGAAACTCTTGCAAATGTTGAAAACGAATGTGCGCGGCAATAAGGCGAAGGCCGCATTTCGAAAACCACCCGCCCTCAATCCGTGAAACTCTTGCATATGTTACGAAGAATGTACGCGGCTCTGAAGCGAGAGCCACATTTTGAAAACAACCCGCCTTCAACCCTTGAAAGTTTTGCAAATTTTGAAAAACGAATGCGCGCGGCGCTAAGGCGAAGGCCACATTTTGAAAACCACCCGCTCTTCATATGTGAAACTGTAGTCACTTCTAACGCTTCAGAGTCATAAGTGGTGAGGAAGTCTCAGCGAAACGCCCCGCCCGCCCTAAAAACTGGCTTCGGGGTGCGACAGGGGCGAGTTATCTCTAAGGGGAAGGAATGGAGACGGAGGACGAGGATGGAGCAGCGAGGGACAACGGGCGAGGGAGGAGGGAGGAAGGACAGAGGATGGAGGCGAGGAGAGGTGAGAGAGAAAGGATGGAGAAAAAGGGAAAATGCACGAAACACGATGCTGGAGGCAGGTTGCAAGCATCTCCTCCCGATTTGCGCGCGCGGGCTGCGTGGGGAGGCCGCTGAGAACGCGCTCGAGGATGCCAACCACAACAAAGAGAGCTGCAAGGCCACCGCGCCGCCGCCGCGCCGGCTTTGTGGTGGGCGCTTCCTCGACCTCCTGCCCACTCCCCTCTCCACCTCCTCATCCACATCCTCCTTTTCCTGCTCCTCCTCCTCCTTTTTCTCCTCCTCCTCCTCTTTTTCCTCCTCCTCCTCCTCCTCCTCATCCTCATCATCATCATCATCATCATCATCATCCCCCTCCTCCTCCTTTTCCTCTCCTCTTGCGTTGTTTTCATCCCTCTTCCTCCTCCTCCTCCTTTTCCTCCTCCTCCTCTTTTTCCTCCTCCTCCTCCTCCTCCGAGACCCCTCGGCGAGTCAAGTGGAAGCCGCTAGTCAGCGGCAAGTTTCTTGTATCTTTCGCACCCTTGTCGGGGACGCTGCGCGCGCAGCCACCGAGCGCTCGCCATGGCTCTGCCAATCCTGCCACACCGCCATGGGCCAACGGTTCCGCAACAGCGGATGGAGCCTCATCTGCGCGGGGTGCAAGCTCCACAAGGGCGTGGCCTTCGGCGAGGCGGTCGTCAGCAGCAAGGAGCCCTCCACTCGCGGCAGCGGGCCGGGCAAGGGAGGCGCCACGGGCGACCTCGGTCGATGGCAGTACGCAGCCATGGAGAGGAATCTCCGCGAGATGCAGTCGAAGCACGCCGAGGAGTTCGAGTTGGCTCGCCGTCATGGAGGTGCCAGCGGGCCATGGGCTGACGCTGCGGCGGTGGAAGCCCCCACCCAAGCCACGGCGAAGGACGACGCTGCCGAAGTGGCCGCCCGCATCAAGCGGCCCTCGGCCCTTGCTCAAGTGGGCGAGCACATGGGGGACGACGGGAAGGAGAACGCGCAGCGCTGGAAGGCGGAGCTGGACGACATCAAGGTTTTGCGGCACGAGAACCTGCATCTCGGGAAGCGCCTCGCTGCGTGCAACCGCGACATCAAGAGTTTGGAGAGTCTCGAAGCCACGTCCAACCGCGACACTGCCGCAACCAAGGCCGACATCGAGCAGCTCGAGGTCAAGCTCGCCCTCCTGCGGGAGCAGCTGGTCAAGCACACCAAAGACCCCACGGCCGCGAAGGCCCTCCTGGGCGACCTCGGCCAGCAGAGGATCCAAAGGGGCAAGGAGGCGGAGGTCACCCCCGCCCCGGAGAACGCGGCGGGGCGGAGGCCGGTGAGATCAGCCAGTTGTTCCTCCAGGCCAAGGGGCGCCTCGTCCAGAAGATTTCGGAGGCCAAGCTGTAGCGCCCCAGTGCCCCGCAGGTGGAGCCGCCTGCCCCGCGCCCAGCGTTGGCGCTGACCCCCGCGGCAACGGCGTGGGAGACGGCGGCCTCGAGCCGAGCTTTCCTCCAGCCCCTCGGCCAGCAGATCCCCGAGGACGACGAGGAGGCCCGAGTCGCGGCCAAGCGCGTCACGGAGGCACACACACGGCGGCCACCCTCGCCGCAAAGAGGACAAAGACGGACAACGGCAGCGACTTGCAGTCAAGGGCGAAGGAGGAAGGACATCCGCACAGCTGGCGACCTGGCCGAGAGCGCAGGCCGCCGGGCGCTCGGGCGCGCGGTCCCCAGCGGCCCTGAGGATACCGGCCTGCCTTTTCGTGCTGATGGCCAACCCGGGGCCGGCAGCGGAGGCTCGAAGCGGCCCCCCAGGGATGGCGAGGTCTAATTTGGGTATGCCCGTGGCGTCACTGTGCTGGGCCCCCCCAGCAGGCCTCGAAAGTGGCGACTGTTTCACAGATCGCAGCCCCCCAGGGATGGCGAGGTCTAATTTGGGCGGCGGGAGGCGCTGGCCAAGAGGGCCGCGCGAAACCCCGAGGACGTCGGCCGTGATTTCCAGGGCGTCAACCAGGCCAAATGCCACGACAGCATGGCAGGCACCAGCAGGCAGGGGCGGTCGAAGCTGACCGAGGTCGGCGCCGCGGCCAGCGCGCGCGAGGCGGGCCGCCCCCAGCCACCCCCCAACAGGGTGGCAGCCTCAACCAACCTCAGCGGCGAGTGGGACCCCTTCGACGACCTTGAGGAGGAGCCTGTGGACGCGGCGCTGCCGGGCCCCACCGTCGCCCGCGGGCCCAGAGCGCGCGCGCGTAACAAGCCGCCTGGGCCCCACACCCACCCGCCGCAGCAGGAGGCCCAACTTGCGCCCCTGAGACGCCCACCGCGACCACCGCTGCCCTCGCCCCGGAGGAGGCGTGGAACGCGGCAGCCACCCAGCGCGGGGACGGCGAGGCGCTCCAACCCAGGGCCCCGCGGCATCCATTCATTGCGACGCGCGCGATGCACGCGCGGACCCTGGCCGACCTCTCGGGGCTCGCGGGCCCCCCAGCTGGAGGCCGCCATCCTCGCGCGCGAAGGGCGGGGCGAGCTCAACTGGGATGCGATGCGAGGCAGGGCCAGAGGCTTTAGGCCCACCTGGAAGCTCGCAGCGGCCAGCCCTGGCCGCGCGCACCTCCGCGACCCCGAGGCAGACGCGCGGGCCATCCACCGCGCCAGCCCCACGGCCATCACCGCGCTGGCAGCCGGCGGCAAGGAACCTGGGCAGATGTCGCGGCGGCAGGACTTCCACCGCCCCACCCCGCGCGACACCGCCAAGCTATCCACCGCAAAGCTCCCGGGCAAGCGCGAGGCATACACGGGGAGGGCAACGAGCCTCGGCACGAGGACCCCACGTGCACTGGCCGAGCTTCGGGACATAGCACAGACACTTGCTGGCGACGCCGGGGGGGGGGCCTTCAGGATGGCAGACGCTTCGCGGCCTGGGCAGAGAAGACCGCCATTGGGCAGCTCCACCGATGGTCCAAGGACGGCGACATGGAGCGCCTGGAGGACCAGACCAAAGGCGGCGCGCCGGCCAACCCCGTCGACGCCACGGCGACCAAGGCGGCCACCTAGGCCCAGGCGCGGACCGCCCCGCATGGCAGGAAGCATGCCACGCCGCCAGCGCTGGCCCAACTACGTCTCCGAGCTGCCAACGAAGACCCCCAACCGCTCACGTCGGATGGGCTCAGCGCTGCCACGCGCAAACCTGGGCCGCGCAAGGCCCAGTGCGTCGTCGACAGGCTGAGCCCCCTCGATATCGAGAGGCCCCCGACAGAGGCAAGGAACAGTTCCTTGACACCCCCCGCCAGGCTGAGCGGCACTGCACGCGGCCGCTGCAGCTCAATGACACGCTGGGCGCAGTGATGGGCAGGCCTGCAGGGGGGGGGGGGATCGAGTCCTCGGCCGTCTCCCCATGTCCATCCGCATCTGGGCTCGGGCCCGCAGCGGCGCGGTCGACCAGCGGTCGCAGGGCCTCGAGGACCACTGGGGCACGGCCATCAAGGACTCCTCCGCACTGCGCGCCGCGCTGCACAGGGCGACCTTGGACGAAACGGCCCAACACCTAGGCGGCGTACACCACGCGCCCCTCTACGCCGACGCTGCAAAGCGCATCGGCTCGATCGACCCGCACGCTAGGCACGAGGGCGGCCAAGCGAGCCAAGCGCGCCGCCTGCCCCCGTCGAGCGGCCGCCCGCTTGAACGCGCTCGGAGCCAGCTTCCGCGCCACAGGGGCGCAGCCACAAGCGGTCAGTGGGCGCGAAGTCTGGGGCGCCGCCCCCTCCCGCATCACGCGGCTCCGACGCGCAGCAGCGGCAGCGGCAGCTGGAGCAGGTCCAAGACGTTGCCCCGACACCGCCATGGCTGTCCTTTACCACTACAAGGACCCAGCCATCAATCTCCGCACCCAGCTGGTCAGCGAGTGGCTGGCCCAGTGGCCGGCGAAGCCTCTGATCCACAAGAAGGCCCAGCGCGCTTGGCCCCACGCGCGCCGTCGGCCCCTCCGCCCCTCCGCGCGAAGGAAGGTAGGTGGAAGAAGGTCAATGGGGCCAGTGGCAGCCATCATCGCCACGCTGCTCGACGCTGGGCGAAGTCCAGCTAAGCCTGACTCGTGGAGGGCTTATTGCAGAGGACGCGGAGGAGTGGACCATCCCCTTGGCTGGCACCAACGGTTGCCTCATGGTCGGCTTCCACGAGTTCTTGGAGTTCATCGGCGGCCCCGCCGAGGACTTGGACGCCCTGCGATGGAAGAGAGCAGCCAAGCATGCCCATGGCGCAGGTCTCGGTGGAAACAGCGACGCGACGCAGATCAAACGGGGGAGCTGGGCCATTGTGCCAAGGAGGGCCATTCGCAGGAGTGGGCCCTCAACTACCTGGTGGTGGCGGGCGGGCAGTGGCCGAGGCCGAGGCAAATCAGCGCGGGGCATCAAAGTTCCCCATTTTGCCAGCGCTGCCATTCGGAGGAGTAGCCCCATCGAGCATCGCACATGGCGCTGCCCGTGCAACACGGGCAAATCAGCCTACGACCAGACGGCCCACTTCGTCCCGCAGGCCCTCAGTAGCGTCGAAGGCTGTCCTGCGTCGCGGCGAAACGAGAGATCAACCCAGCCGCCAACGCCAACCCCGGCCTGAGCCGACAGACGGGCAGCGCGCGATCTCCGGCGACGACTCGGGCGGGAGGCACAGCGACGACTCTCGCAGGAGGAGGATCGGCATTGGCCTCGCCATCATCACGAACACCAGCGGCCGCTGGCAGCCACACTCGGGGGCCATTGCTACGCCCCCCTGGGCGGAAGCAGACGGTGCCTCGTGGAGAGATCCACGCATTCGCGCTCGCCTTCGAGCGGACGCGCGCCGACATCGAGCTCGTCACAGACCACAAGCCGTTATTGGCTGCGTGGGGCAGGCAGCGCTGGACCAGCCTGAGCGGCGGCAGGAATGGTGACCTCTGGGCGCGAATTGGCAGAGCCCTCGGTGCCCAGTCCAACAGGCGGGCCACCCACCAGGACGACGACGGCGAACCAATCGTCTCGCAGAACCTGGCCACGGGCAACTGCTGCGCCGACGGGCTCGCTGACCTCGGGGCCCAGATCGCTCAGCAGACCGCCGCGGCCAGCGCCCCGCGCGCCGACAACTGGGACGCCATTGCTTTACATTTTAGGAGGCGTGCGAGGCAGGCGCTCGTGGATGCGGCAGGCGGCAACCCATGGCTCACTGAGAGGCTGGCAGCTGAAACGGCCGCCCGCCTTCCCCTTCTCCAGAGCGCCATCGACAGATCAGAGCACTAGATCGTCGCGCTGGACCAGGGCAAGTGGCAGCGCCCCCTCTGCCGCCAGTTGTTTCCCCTTTGCCACGCTTCAGGAGGTGGCTGCGGGACCCTGCCACCCCATCAGCCATCGACTGGGCCACGTTCGACCGCGCCCTCGAGGCCACCCACGGCAACCCAGTCTTCCTGGGCACGGGGGCCACCCGCAGCTCGCACCGTATCATGGAGTGCCCCACCCACAGCCACTTCTTCTGCAACGTGTGCGGCGCCTGTGGCACGACGATTGGCATGGGGCCGCGGACGGAGTTCAAGGGCACTACCCCCCGCAAGTCGACGGGAGCCCTCAAGAGGATCGCGAGGTCAGCTGGCCCCCCACAGCAGCATCCCGCAACCAACGGCTCGGGCGGGCCGCATCGGTGCCACCGTCGCCCACGTGGTCGTTGGCGGTCTGGCCCCGCCTGACCCCCTGCTGTCGCCGCCGCCCGAGCAGGTCCCCCCCGCCGCCGCGGAGGGGCAGCTCACCGCGGTCACAAGCATCCTGCGCGACCATGCCCTCAGAGCGGCGGCGAGGCCATCCCGCGCCAGGACAAGCGATGCGGGGAGGACGACCACCACCCACGCCACCAGAAGGAGGCGCCGCACTGGGACACCCTCTGCGGCGGCGGCCAGCCCCGCCAACCGTCGCCAGGCTGCTGCGAACCGCGCGCAGGGCGCGCCAGCCACTGGCAGTGGGCGGCCAGCACGCCCTGAGCGGGAGCGCAGCAGACAAGCACTTAGGAGGGTCATGCCGGTCGAGCCGCCGTCGGCCACGCCAGGCCTAGGGCCATGGCCGCAGGACCACGCGGCGCCGCAATCGGGCGGAGTCATCCCCTATTGCGAGTCGACCACCAAGGCGACGGTCACGGCCAGCTCGACCGCGCGGACGCAACCTGAACATCCGCCGAGCGACAGCCTGACCCGCGCCTAGCGGCACCCGCGCAGGTGCCCCCCGGCCCCTGCGGAGGCAGCGGCACCCGCGCAAGTGCCGACCAACGCACCCTGTAGAAGAAGGCCCAGTTCCCCCCCCAGGCCTCCGGCCTCCCGCGGCAGAGGCAGCCATCCTCGAGGATCCCAGAGGGGGTGTCCCAGCGGCGCGGCGTCGCCCAGAAGAGACGTCGCCCCCCCCTGCTCGGCCCCGCCCCTGGCCCACAAGCAGTCATATCGGAGCCTCCTGGTGGCAGTCTTGCGCGAGCGGATGGCTGCGATAATGACGGGTCCCCGGCGGCGCCTGCGCCACGAGGTGCTGCGGTTGTGACGGCCGCTGCGCGACCAGGCGCGAGCGGCCCGCCCACCCTCCGCCGCCGCTCGCTTCGCCCTGGCAGCAGCCAGAGGGGCGAAGCTCAGGCCCAAGGTGATGGAGGCCGAGGGGCCCAGCCCATGTCGGCCATGGGCCCCACGCCCCCCCCCCCCCCCCCAGATCACCAGCAGGTCGAGAGGGACACCATGGACATGCTCCACGACCTGCGCGACTGGGGGGCACACTGGTTCAACGGCGCTGCGCTGCAGAGCAGCGACCAGCACGCGTGGCAGGAGCAGTGCGTGCTGCTCGTCAACGCGATGCTGGCCCAGGGCAATCATCCCCTGCGCGAGAGCCCGAGGCGGTGGTTCGGCGGGCCGATGGGCAAAATCGCGGATGACCTCTGCGGCGGCGCACGGCGTCAACGAGCGCTGAGGCGACGAGCCTTCGTCGTTGGGCACGCTGACGCCGATCCTGAGGAGCGCCATTGGATGGGCCAATCGAGATGCTCCGCAGAGCCATCGGCGACAGGATGTTCGGGCCCACTGCGACTCCCACGAGACGGCGCACGCCTCGGCATTGCCCCCCCACCCCGCTGGACCACAAGCCGGAACATCGGAGCCTCCTTGTGGCAGTCCTACTGCGCAAGCGGCGGGTTGTCCGAAGGACGGCCCCCCGGCGGGGACAGCGCCTCGAAGTGCCACGGTTGCGACGGCCGCCGCGCGGCCAGTGCGCCACGGGGGGGGGCCCACCCAGCGAGGACACGGACATGTTCGACTTGCTTCTGCGGAGCAATGGGGTGGCCCGCCCAGTGGAAGCACGGCGCGCGGAGTAGCGGGGCGTCGTGGTGACCACCGTCACACCGCACGCGCGCCGCTGCCCACGCTGGAGCGGGTCGGCCCCAGCAGTTTCTACGAGTGCGGCGCAGTGGAGAGTCACAGGGACTACCATCACAGCGCACGTGCTCGAGAGATGCAGCAGGACCAGCACCGTGCCATGTTCGAGGGCGGCAGCGGCGGCTGCGTCGGCAGGGCGACCCAATGTCCTGAAAAGGCCCCCACGGGAGGAAACACCCCAGGCAACATGTCGCCACGCCGTGCCGGGCGCATTAGATCGCAAAGTTCTGGGGTAGCCCCCACGAGAGGGAACACCCCAGGCTAAATGTCGCTGCGTCGTGCTAGGGCCTCGAAGGGAGCGCGCTGCTCGCTGATGCGCACCCAGCGAGCCAGCCAACCAGCCGCCGCCACGGACTTCCACGCACACCAGGCGGAGCAGCGGCTCAGGCACTTCTTCGACGGACTTGCCGACCTCGCTGGGCAGTGGGTCCCCAACCTGGCCATGCGCGACGATGAACACGAGGGGCGGATGGCCCACTGCATGGAGGAGATGTCCGAGTTCCTCGCGACGGAGCCGTTCCGCGCCCTCTTCGAGGACATGACGCCAGACGCGGCCTGGCGCATGAGGCAGAGGAGGGCCAGGGAGCTGTGCGAGGAGGCGCGGTTGCGAGGCCGCCCAGCGCGGCTGGCGGCCGAGCAGCAGCCGCCTTGGTTCCCGCCACCCCCACGATGCAGGTCGAGGAGCCGATCACCGCCCAGAGCTGCATGCCGCAGGGCGCCACCGTTTCCCTCACCATCCCCGCCCGCGTGGCTGAAGGATGGGCTGGCGCAGCTGACCGTGCGTGGAAAGACGGCAGCTGCGGCGGCTACCGTCTGCTGGATTGCCCCCCACACACACACACACATACACACACACACACACACACACACACACACACACACACACACACACACACACTTGCTGCGCGTGGTTCAGGCGTCTGGGGCGCCCGTGGGCCCTCCGAACGCCGCGGGCCTGCGGCCCTGCCCGTGGGCCGCCGCTGGCGCGATGATGGGAAAGCGCGCCGCCGCTGGCGGGACGGCGCGGGCGGGACCCCGGCGGCCAGGAAGGGCGGCGCGATGGTCAGGGCGGGACGGAGAGTGGCTCGCTGAGCACCCGGAGGCCCGCCCCCCGAGCCAGGGGTAGCCTCACGGCCGCCCCACGAGGAGGACTGGCGTGCTGCAGCAGGCGGGGCTGGGGGGTTTTTGGGAGGCGTTTCGGGTGCCTTTTGGAGGGCCCTCGGGGGCTTCTGCGGAGCTCTTGGGGCCATCTTCGCGGAAAAGGCTCGAGATGTCAGTTCGTTTTCCCCCTTTGGGGGTTTTCTTGGAGCCCTCGAGGGGCCCTCCAAGGGCTGTCTTGGGCCTGGGGCCCCTGGGGCTGTTTTTGGGCCTTCTGACCGTTTGGGGGCCGCCTTGGCGGGGCCGTTTTTGGACGATCTTGGGGGCCACTTGGTCTGTCGCTGTCAAAACGAAAAATGTGAACGTGCTGAACAGATGTGTTTTTTTCGAAGGGAGTGCGATGAGTTGAGCCTCTTCGGACCCGCTCGGCGATCCTGTGGAAGTGCTTGTGGGCTGTCTTTGGGGCCTCGGGGGCCATCTTAAAGCCATCTTGGATCCTCGCACGGCTACCCTGGGCCGTCATGACGCTCTCTTCGACTGTCTTGGCGATCTGTCTGGGCCCTGCTGGGCTGTCTTGGGACTTTTGGAGGGCTCCAGAGGCCCCAGGGGTACGTTGACGAGCTCGCGCCCCACCCCTCCCCTAGAATGGCCGTTTGGACCCCAGGGGAGGGGGGACGGGGGAGAGGGACAGCCAAATATCTCACACGCCTTTTCATCCCTGGCAAGCGGGGGTCGGCGGATTTCGGTTGTCAGGATGTTGATGACCATGAGGATAATGATGATGGCGCCGGCGTTGATGATCACGACGTCGACCACGACGACGACGACGACGGTGATGATGATGATGATGATGCTGATGATGATGATGATGATGATGAGGATGATGATGATGATAATGATGATAAACATGGTGATGGTGGTGATGATGATGCAAATAATGAGAAGGGTTATGCTGATGATGATGGTGGTGATGATGATGATGGTGGTGATGGCGATGGTGGTGGTGTTGATGATGATGAGGATGATGATCATGATGATAACGCTGATGATGGTGCGGATGTTGATGCTGATGATGGTGATGTTGTCATGGTGATGCGATTGTTGATTATGGCGCTCATGATGATGTTGCTGGTCATGATGATGCGGGTGTTGAAAGCTCATGACGATGATGCGCATGATGTTGATGATGACCATGATGATGTTGACAATGATGATGGCGACGTTGATGGTGATGCTGATGCTGATGATGATGATAGTGATGATGATGATGATGATGATGATGACGACGATGATGATGACGTTGATGCTGATGCTGATGTTGATATTGATGGTGGCGACGAGCGCGATGATTATGATGATGATAATGATGATGATGATGATGATGATGGTGATGATGATGATGATGATGATGATGATGGTGATGCTGATGCTGATGCTGATGCTGATGCTGATGATGATGATTGTGGCTTCCGCCACTCTGCTGCTCCGTGGACCAATGTAAAAAGAGAGTGACCCCTGTCCCACATCCGGAATATCCCAAGAGGCTCTCAAGATAGCCTCCAGACGGCCCAAGAGGACCCCGCGATTGCCCCAAAACGAATTCAATACGACCGAAGGTGGCCCGAAATGGTTCCCTAGGAGGCCTCTAGCCTCCAAGACGGTGCAGGTGTGCCCTTAGATTTCCCAAGAGGGCATTCAACACCGCTGCAGTGCTCCCGAGCAGGTCCGCAGGACTCCCGGATGGACTCAACGTGGCCCAGGAGCTGCCCGAGACAGCCCACGGGTAATAGAAAAAAATGATCACGAGAGGCCCCGAAGAGGCAAGCCATGCTGGTGCTCCCTGGGTGTTTGCATGATCGCATGGCTTTCGCACATTCGCCGTTCCGGATATCAGAGTGTCCCGAACAGTTCTTGGATGGTACCCAGCGTTCCAGCAGGCCTCATGAGTCCTCCAAGAGGATCCCAATACGCATCCGGAAACAACTCGAGGCTCATGGCAGTCTAGCTCAAGTAAGCGAGCTTGTCGAGTAACCTTCATATTCTCGTTGCGCCCTGCGGCAGTCGCTAGGTCTCGGCAATGTTCCTGCCGGGGCAGGAGCAAGTAAGATTCTCGCCGTTTCTGTTAGCGATGGGCGCTTGACATGTACCAGGAGTTGGGGCCAATTCGTGTTCAATAATCAACCGTCTCATTATCCAGCAGGCGGTGACATCATCAACGTCCTCGCAATTCTGGCATCAGATATGCTCTGAGCTGAGGTGGTCAGGCCACTGTCGCCTGAGACATCCCCACAACTCGGACCTCGGTGATGCCCTTGCCCATGATGGTCTGGCCACCTTCGCCCGAGGCATCCTCGCACCTCTGGGTTCCGAAATGCCCTGCGCTGAGGTGGTCAGGCCACTGTCGCCTGAGACAACTCCGCAACTCTGACCTCCGAGATGCCCTGCCCTACGGTGGTCCTGCCACTCTCGCCTGAGACATCCTCACACTTCTGGGTTCCGAGATGCCTTGTGCTCAGGTGGTCAAGCCCTTTTCGCCTGAGACATCCTCGCGTGATCTACATTACCGGAGCGCTGACCCCATCCTTGTGTTGGATTGGTGTTACATCATGCCACATATTTTATGCGGGTATGGTGTTTCAGTTTGAGTGCCAGCCGCATTAGTTTCCTTCGTTCCCCTCGCTTCTCCCCTCATTCCTCTTTCCTGCTCATTTGTCCCTCCCTCCTCCTCCGATGTTTCGACTCTGCGGCATGAGCGCGCATGTGCGTTTTATGTGTTCAGAGTTTTGCCAGACTGTGCATCCGACTGTGCATCCGACTGTGCAGCATGTGTGCGCATGTGCGGCAGTGCTGTTGAGGCTTTTGTGGAGTTGCATGGACATGTGCATTTGATTGTGCGGCATGTGCCTGCATGTGCGGCCCCTTCTGGATTTCATTTTGAGTGTGAGCACTATAGAACTGAGCGCTATAGAAATGAGTCTGGTGTATCATCATGTTAATCAGCATCATCTGAATCAACATCAGCAGCATCAACATCATCATCAGCATCGTCGTCGTCATCATCATCGTCATCAGTAGCAGCGTACCATAACATCATCATGATCAGCATCATCAGCAGCAACATCATCATCCTTACCCGCTCCCTCTTCCTCTCGCGCGGTCCTACAGCAGGGTGTGATACACGTGTGCCGCTTTGGAATGGCCTTGACTCGCTGTGCTCAATGACGTGCGTACCCCATTCAGGCCAAACCGATGCTAGTCTTAAGTCGGGCCTGTCCCTCTACAGGAGGGATACTCAAAAGTAGTCAAAAAATAGTATGGGGACGATTTGTTTTCCCAGGTTTGACGATGTTTGAGGATTTTTGTTTACTAGTTTCGATGTGTTACCCAAAATCCTCTTGTAGGGGGACATGCCCGACCGAATGCTAGCCATGTTCCCCATGCATTCAGTGATCTGCTCGATTACCGTTCGGCGTTCATGACCAGATGCGCGCTTCGACCACGATTTCCTAGACGGATCCAGCCTCGGCGACGAGGGGCCCCAGGGGCGCAAAGTGGCAAAAGTCCTCCTCCTCCCTCCTCCTCCTCCTCCTCCTCCTCCTCTTCCTCCTCCTCCCCCTCCTCCCCCTCCTCCTCCTCCTCCTCATCATCATCATCATCAGCATCATCAGCAGCATCATCAGCATCATCATCCCCTACCTCCGACATCGCCCCTCCTCCAGCGTTGCCCCGAGTCTTTCTCCTCCCTCCTCATGTTCATGCCCTCGTCATGAAGATCGGCATGTGTGCCAGAGTTGCGCATGACTTGCGAGGCTACGGGCTCACGCGCCTTGCCCAAACGGGCACGTGCACACGCGTTTCGCCGCATGAGCTTGCACCAGCGCCTCGCTCGCTCCTCCTCCTCCTCCTCCTGCGCGGATTCGGGGATAATTGATGCCTTGTCCCCGGCAAGGTTGGACGCCGAGTCAGGGGGTTCAGGACAAGGCAGAGAGAGAAGAGGAGGAAGACGAGGAGGAAGGAGAGGAATTTCTCTGTTTGGGAGGAAGCATGGGAAAGGGATGAGTCCGAAAGGGCGAAGAAATTGGCGGACAAGGAGGGGGCAGGAGCGAGAAGCGAGGGGGATGATGAGGCGATGAGTAAGAGGAGGGATGAGGAGGAGGAAGAGGAGGAGGAGGCGGACGAGGAGAAGAGCAGGACGAGGTGCAGGAGGAGGAGAAGCAGGATGGGGAGGAGTGAGGGAGGAAAGGAGCATCCGGAGATCTGGAATGTCGTGCGCGGTGCCGCGATGGCCAGGCCGGAATCGCGACGTTGGCAGAGGAGATCGCCGCCCTCATTGACGGGATCAAGGCCTTGGACAAGGACCCAGCCCGTGTGGTAGCCCGAGCGGGGTCCTTGATGAGGGAGGGGGTCGGGGGACGGAGAGGGCGAGGCCAGGTGAAGAGGTGGGGAGGGGAGGCAGAGGGGTCTAGCGGGTCTACACTGTACGGAATGAGGCAGAGGAGAGGTGGAAGGGGAAATAAATGGGGGGAGGGGGAGAGGAGGGAGAGGGGCGGGCCATCAGGGGAGGAGGAGCAGGCGGGAAAGGGGAAATGTAGAGGGACGGTGGAGGCGGGGAGCACAAGAGGGGACGTTGATTGGCCTTTCGGCTCAAACATTCGGAGGAGGGAGGTTACTCCCCTCCTTCCTCTTCCTCCTCCTCTGGTCCTGCCCCCCCCCCCTCCTCAATCCCAACAACTCCTTCTGATCCTCCTGCTCCCACCTTCTATCTTCCGCCTCCTCCTCCTCCCTATTGCCGCCCCCCTTCCGCCGCACCAGCTCCCCCCATGCCTGTCTTCACCCCCCACTCACGCCCCAATCTTCCCGCTCTTCCCCGATCAGCCTATCAACTTGTTGTTCTCTCTCCCCCGACTGCTGGCTGTCGGGTCAGAACTCGGGCACCTGGCGGCCGTCAGGGACGATCCAGACACCCCCGCAAAGCTCTCGGCGAGGCGCAGTTGCTGGAAGGCATACCGCGGCGAGAAACCCGTTCGGAATCCACAAAAACGACCGAGAACCTTCTGCGACAACGTCCGAGGATCTCCCCGAAGGGAGACCGCCCGAATCGGGCGCCTGCTTGGCCGAAAAACAGCGCCAGGGCGTGCCAGGTCGACCTGCGAGCGGCGCCGGTTTAGCGGCCTGTGGCCGCGCCCTGTGGACCGCCGAGTGCGCCCGGCCTGGCAGGGGGGCATGGGGGCCTAGCCTTCTCGGGCATGTCCCTCTGCAGGCGGAGTGTTCAGAAACAGTCAAAGAGTAGTCAGGGGACGAGTGTTCGAATATGTTGTAATGATGTTCGAGCACTGCCTGGGTATGTTTCATTGTTCCTCCAAGATCCGCCTGTGAGAGGACTGCCAAGATGACACTCAACACCCGATCCCGCCCATGTGCTTTGTGATGGTAATATCCACCCCATCGACCTGATATCAAGATGGCTAGTCGCACTAAGATCAAAGTCCATGGGGAAACAATATGAGAGCTCTACCGAACTGTTGAATGTTGGGAACATGATTTTCAACCGACCCAAAGTATACAGGACCTGAGGCTAGCGGGGAGGAGGAGCGCGGGGCCTGACAAAAAAAGCGCGAGCAGAGAGAGAGCGAGGAGAGAGTGCCCTGGCGTTCCCTCGTCTCGCCTCGACGAGCGCGGTCCACAACTCGCAGAGTGGTTGCTCGCAAATGGCCCGAGTCCGCCGCGGGGGATATGTGCCCACTTACGTAGATAACAGGGGAAATGTCGACCCCTATCGCAGGCTTCGTGGGGTTCTGAATGGACCAGAAGTTTGGGGCCCAACCCTGGGATATACGATGAGCGGGTGTCCATCCTCGACAGGGGTGCGTCCGAATAGCCCCCTTGGGGTGTATCCCAGGTTGTTTCCATTTTTCTGAGCGGCCAAACTTTTCGGGCGAAACTCGGGGATTGGGGCAGAAACATCGCCCGCGAGTAGAGGAAGACGTGTGTTTTGTGTCAGACGTTTGCGAGTGGGCGTTGTGCGAAGAGTGGACCGCCATGGCTGACTGCCTGGCCTCGTCCTGCTTACCGGATTTGTTTTCAGCATGCAGAATATTCCGTTGAATCTAAGTATTGTCACTATATTACAATACGTAGTAGATTACATCAAGTATATGTACTAGTCTTTTTTATTACGTATGTAAAAGATATGTTTTTTTAAAAAGGTTATAAGACCGAAATGCGCAAATAGTTTAAAACTGTTCTCGCGTCGTCGTCTGGTCTCGCCCCCTCGGTGCCCCCCACCCCGCCCTGTTCGGGCCTTGTTTTGGGGAGGTTCTCTGGAGGCCGCGAGGGGCTTCCATGGAAATCCTTGTGAGTAGGGGATCGACTACAGAAGTGATTCACCCCAATTCATTGTCTCGTCGAATCTACAGACAAAAGACTCAGAGTCTTCAGTAGATGCACGATCATTCAACGTATTCGTCGCAGCTTCGATGGGGAAAGTCAATTTGGAGGTAAATCAATTCTGTAGTCGATCCACTACTCGACTTTGGGAATCTCTCAGGAATCCCTCAGGGATCCCCATGAGGATTCCCACAGGAGTCCATTGGGAATCCCTCGGGGATCCTTTCTGGGCATCCTCCGGACTCCTTTCGGGATCTCTTCGGCATCTGTTTTCGGAATCTCCTTCGGAGTCCTTGTCGGGAATCTCCTTCGGAGTCCTTGAAAAATCCTCGGGCGAGCACCTGTAGGCCCAGGGGGCACTCCTGGCAGCACTCCTCCGAGGAGAGCCGCTTCTGAGACACAGGCAGTACAGCCGGCCTTGATTAGTAGGTCGACCCTGCCAAATCGAGGGTACTCTCGCGTCCTGTTTTTAGAGGCCCGTGCCTTTGCATTCCTGTGGCAATGTGTCCCTCAGAAGAGTCTCGTGTGTCCCTTCAGCGTGTCCTCTCCGAGCGAGCCCGACTGCAGTTGGCCTTCGGGCCCACCCGTCGCCACGGCCGGGCGCGGCGCGGAGGCAACTGCTGGATTCGGACCCCTCTGGGGGGGCCCGGGGACCGACTTTGAACTCCCAGTGTTAAGTCGGGCCTGTCCCTCCACAGGAGGAATATTTAAAAGTAGTCAAAACATGGTCGGGGGAGGATTTTGTGAGTATGTTTGCACGTGTTTCTAATGTTTGTTGGGCGATTTTTGATTTTTCATCCACAATCCCCCTGTAGGGGAACATGCCCGACCTAATCCCAGTGTCCGGAATCGAGACTTCCGCGAGCCTTCTGAAAGGAAGGC
This sequence comes from Prorocentrum cordatum, assembly GCA_963575745.1. Taxonomy (NCBI): domain Eukaryota; class Dinophyceae; order Prorocentrales; family Prorocentraceae; genus Prorocentrum; species Prorocentrum cordatum. Next base: position 895,590 of record CAUYUJ010015660.1, read on the forward strand.
CCGCCGCCTCTCGCGTCCCCCTCCTCCCCCTCCTCCTCCTCTTCCTCCTCCTCTTTCTCCTCCTCCTCCTCCTCCTCCTCCTCCTCCTCCTCCTCCTCCTCGCCGTCGATGGACATGCGGGACCGCCTCTCGCTTCCCCCTCCTCCTCCTCCTCCTCCTCCTCCTCCTCCTCCTCCTCCTCCTCCTCCTCCCTCCTCCCTTCTCCTCCTGCTCCTCCTCCTGCTCTGCTCCTGCTCCTGCTCCTGCTCCTTCTCCTCCTCCAGCTCCTCATCCTTCTCCTCCTCCTCCTCCTCCTGGTCCTCCCAGTCCTCCTCCCCCAATCCTCATCCCCCAATCCTCCTCCTCCTCCTCCTCATCCCCCTCCTCGCCCTCCTTCCTCCTCCTCCTCCTCCTCCTCCTCCTCCTCCTCCTCCTCCTCCTCCTCGTTCCCTCACCACCCCTTCTCCCTCCTCTCAACGTCGTCGTCGTCGCTGTCGTCGTCGCCGTGGTCGTTGTCGTCCTCGTCGTAGTCGTCCCTCGTCTCCTCCTCCTCCTCCTCCTCCTCCTCCTTCTCCTCCTCCTCCCCCTCCTCCGAGCCTCCTCCTCCTCCTCCTGCTCCGAGCTCGGCCCATGCGGCTCGCCCCATGGCGCCCAAGGCGGCGGGCAAGGCCCGCGCCCGCTCCGCCAGCGCCCGCCCCCCTGCCGCGGCGGCCGGCGCCCGGAGCAGGGCGAGGGCGAAGGCATCGGCCGCCTCCGCGTCGGCGGCCACCAGCGGGGGCGGCGCTGGCGCGCCCGCCTCGCCCGAGGCGCGGTCTCGCATCTCCATCGACGGCGAGGAGGAGGAGGAGGAGGAGGAGGAGGAGGGCGAGGAGGAGGAGGAGGAGGAGGAGGAGGAGGAGGAAGAGGAGGAGGGGGAGGAGGAGGAGGAGGAGGAGGGGAGGAGGAGGAGGAGCAGCTAAGAGGAGTAATGGGCACCATGAGGATGACGAGGACGATGACGAGGAGGAGGCGCACCCGCCTCGCCCTAGGCGCGGTCTCGCATCGCGGGCATCGCACCTCGAGCTCAAGGCAAGAAAAGGGTACCCATATACCGCTGCCCTTCGCCCGTGTCCCCCTTTGTCCGGCCTCCTGCGAGGCCCTCGTCGCCACCGCTAGACTCGCCTCGAAATCCTGGTCAGGACGCACCCAGGGCGAGGTCCAGGCTGTAGCGGTATCGGTACCTTGTGGTTTCCCCACGAGCTTCGATCGATTTTCGAGTCGTGATCCTCGAATGTCCATCGACGGCGATGATGCCGCCGCCGACGACGACGATGACAACGATGCCAGAAGATGAGAATGGAAAACGACGACAGAAGGCGACGACAGAAGACGACGACGGAAGACAACGACGGAAGACGACGACGACGATCACGACCAGGACCACGACAAGGACCACGACCACGACCACGACCAGGACCACGACCAGGACCACGACGACTACCACGACCACGACGACGACGACGACGACGACGACGAGGACAACAACGGGGGAGAGGGAGGGGGAGGGGGGAGGGGAAGGTGAGGGGGAGGGGAAGGTGAGGGGGAGGGGAAGGGGGAGGGGGCAAGCCAGGTGCGCTCGCGTCATATCTGTCGTCATACCCCTCCCTCCCAACCCTTACCATGGCGCAGATCTCCTCTTGATGCGCACAGGCTGATGCCGAGCAAGGCAATGATCCCGCGAGGGTTTGCGATGCATGGTAAAGCACGGCAGAGCATGGTGTAGATGAGCGCGGCAGAGCCGAGCATGTCATAGCATAGCGTGGCCTTGCGTAGTGTAGCGATGCATCACGAAACTTAACATCGCAAAGCATGGCATCGCACAGCGGAGCACAACGCAACATCACATTGCATGCCATAGCGTGGCACCGGATGCCTTGGAGGGTAAATGGCCCGTGCACGACAGGAGAAGGCCGTCTGGAATCCCCGGTCCTGCGCAACCGTGCTTGCCCGATGTGGGCGTTTTCGAATGCCAAGTGCCGCCTGGCAGGGGTATTGTAATAGCGTAAGTCCCCCCCCTTCTTTTCGACACGCTGCCTTGCGTTCCCCGAGCCCCCTTCCAAGTCTCCCTGGGCTCCCTAGAGCTCTGCACGAGGCGTGGCGGATGGCTCGAAGACTTCCGGAAGCTCCAGGGAACGCACGGAAATTGCCGACGGCGACAAAGACGCAGACGACGACGGCGGCGGCGGCGGGGGAAGCTGCGGAGGGCGAGGACGGATGTCAGGGAATAGTACGGCGGGCTGCCACGGTCACACTGGACCCCTGGATCTCTCACGGGGTCAAGTCGGATCGGCGTTTCCCAGCCGGATCGTTTTTTTAGGTCCCCGGGGGAAGTTTCTGCGGCCCAAAACATAAGCAAATCGGCACCGAATGTGTAATTATTGTAGTGGCCTCCGGCCAGTGGCGCCGATCCGGGGCGCTTTGGATGATGATGATGATGATGATGATGATGATGATGATGATGATGATGATGATGATGGTGATGGTGATGGTGATGGTGATGGTGATGGCGATGGTGATGGTGATGGTGATGGTGATGGTGATGGTGATGGTGATGGTGATGGTGATGTGACGATGGTGATGGTGATGGAGATGGTGAAAATCCCGCACCCCCCCCCCCCTGTCATTTCCCCCCTCTCCTGTCCCCCCCCCCCCTGTCATTTCCCCCCCCTCCCCCCTCCTCTCCTGTCCCCCCCCCTTCTCCTGTCCACCCCCCACCCTATCCCCCCTCCTCTCTTTCCTGTCCCCCCCCCCCCCCCTCTCTCCTGTCCCTCTCTCCTGTCCCTTCCCCCCCCTCTCTCCTTCCCCCCCCCCTTCTCACCTGTCCCCCCCCCCTCTCTCCTGCCCCCCCTCCCCCCCCCTTCTCTCCGTTCCCCCCCCACCCTCTCTCCTGTCCCCCCCCCTCTCTCCTGTTCCCCCCCCCCTTTCTCCTGTCCCCCCCCCTCTCTCCTGTCCACCCCCCCCCCTCTCCCCCCTCCCTCTCTCCTGTCCCCCCCCCTCTCTTCTGGGGGCTGGCAGGGCGGGGGAGGTGCCGAGCACTGAATTCGTCAGTTAATTACGTCCCCCCCCCACCCTCCCCCCCTACCAAGCAGAGCTAAAGCTCATGCTGAAGCAGAGCTTCAGCTTAGACTTCTTGAACTCAAACTCCGGATCGGCGGATTTCCGAAGGTTTTTCCGAAGGCATGGTTTTGGATTTGGAGGCTTATTTGGGAGAACCGAAATCCATGCCGTGGCATGGCGCTGGAAATAATGACGCCAGCGCTGCAGCGGGAGCACGATTCGAAACGAGCGGAAGCGCGGAAATGAGGCCAGCGTTGCAGCGGGAACGCGATTCGGAGGACGCGTAGCTTGACATAGCATGGCGTGGCGAAGCCCCAAGGTGGGGGGGGCTGCGGACCCAAAAGTCAACGAATCGGCACCGAATGTGTAATCACTTCTGATGGTTCTTCGGGAGGCAGTTTTAAGACGGTGGGGCCGATTTGGAAGGACCGAAAACCATACCGTGGCATGGCGCTGGAAATAATGACGCCAGCGCTGCAGCGAGAGCACGATTCGGAACGAGTGGAGTGGAAGCGCGGAAATGAGAGGCCATCGCTGCAGCGGGAGTGCGATTCGGAACGAGCGGTAACCCGAAAAAGAGGCCAACGCTTCAGCGAAAACAGCAATTTGAGGAGAAGCAATGACTGAGGCCAACGTTTCAGCGAAAGCAGCATTTTGAGGAGAACAAGCAAAACTACGAAAGCCCAACTCCCTGGAATCCTGTGTAAAAACAGTACGTGGATGGGGGGCCGAACATTTCCCGGACGTCACCAGGGGGGGAGGAGAGTAGCATTCATATTGAAAACATGGGGGGAAGGAGGAGATGGGGAGAGTAGAGGGAGAGAGGGGAGGGTGGGGGAACGGAGGAGACGGGGAGGACGAGAGGCGAGGAGAGGGGGGGGAGAGGAGAAGGAAGCATCCTGGCGTCCCCCACGCCACACGTCGCCCACCTCACACGCCGTCCTCCCACGCGCCCCCTCCACACTCCATCCCTCCCGTGTCTCCTCGTCCTCCTCCGCCTCGGCGTCCTGCCCGCCATCGTGCCTCCTCCTGTCGCTGTCGCTGCAGGCTTCGGTGCTCGTCTGAACACAGCCATCCCCGTAATTATTTCCTCCTCCTTCTGTGCCTCCTCGTCCTCCTCCTCCTCCTCCTCCTCCCTCCTCCTCCCCCTCCTGATCCTTCTCCTATTCCTCCTCCTCCTCCTCCTCCTCCTCCTCTTCCTCCTCTTCCTCCTCCTCCTCCTCCTCCTCCTCATCCTTATGTTCATCCCTCTTCATCCTCGTTGTCATCCTCGTTCTCGCCCTCCTCCATCAAATGCTGGGGGAGAAGCGAAGCGAAGCAAGGTGCTGCACTCCACGGAGTGGAAAAAAGCGAGCACAATCTGTGGCGCGGCCTGTTCGAGGGGAGTTGCTCGGTGGAGTGGGCGGTTGCACTGATTGGTGGGAGATGGGGCGGGCGGCCAGAACCAAGCTGACCTTATGGAGCAGTACCCTGCGGGCCGAGAGGGCCTGGAGGAAGACGTTCCTTCAGCGCCGCCGTCCTCGTGTCTCACCCTGCCCCTATGCCTGCCGCCGACGCGGGTCCGCCGCAGCTGCCAGTTGAGGGGTTCGTGGCGTCGGGCACAGTCGGACCGAGGCACAAGATCGAGGTCGGCTCGGGGAGGGTACCCTAAGGTTCTTCGTGCTTGTTGGATGTTCTTGTGTTCCCTGGGGAAGGTACACGTGGATGTTCTGTGTGACTGGGCCGGCGGAGGGTCTCTGTGTTCTTGAGGGATGTGTGTCTGGCCCAGGTACGACTGTATAGCTTCAATGGCCACCCGGTGCTGCACGCGTGTGCAACGGCCAGGTCGGGCGCAACGACGACGACGAGTCTTTCAATGTGTGATGTGCTTGCGGCGCCTCCTGTCGCTGGCGAGTACCGCCCGCGCGGGCCCTGCGTCGACCGTGCCTCCGAGAGCAGGCGGCCTCGGGCTTGTTTGTTTTCTGTGCCGTTGTGTGTATTGCTTGTGATGTTATGTATAGTTTTGTGTCTCATGCTGTATGATCTTGGTTTGGGTGCTCGCCCTCCTCTCCCCCCCGCGGCCGCCTCGCCCTTCCGTTCCCTCCTCCTGCATGCCGGCCAATTCATTGTGTAGAGAAGAAAGAAAGAAAGAAAGAAAGAAGAACAAAAAACACGACGGGAGGTGTTTCGCTATTTTCGGTTTCCGGGGCCCCTTACTGGGCTTCGGGACCGTCCAAGAACGATTCAGGGTGAACATCTCGTCTTGGGGAACAGGTCGAGACTCGAGACCTCTGTGGGTAGACATTATGGAAAACTCACGATGTCGGGGGTCCGGTTTTTCGGCCCTAGCGAGTCGGCCCCCAGATCCTCGGCTCAGGACGTGGGCGTCCTCGGCGGGTTTCGGGGGGCGGGCACCTTGGGGGGGGGAATGACGTCCCGAGCAGAGGCGCTGAGGGCCCTCGACTTCGAGGAGGATGGGCTACCCGCCATCCGAGCGGAGGGGGCGAGACTCCTCGAGAAGGATGCCGATGAGAGTCCAGGCGTGCCCCTTGACGACTTCGGAGAAGCCTCATCGGCGGCTTCCGACGGGAAATAAGGTTCTACTGCGGCCAGACAAGTTGTTGTGCGGCCCGGTGGTCTTTAGTACGGCCAGGAGTTCTCCGGAGAATACAAATCCTCGAGAACGGCGAAGGCCCCCCTGAAGGGTTTCGTGGGCCCCCTGAAGGGCCTCCTGCCCCCTCTGAAAGGCTTCTTGGGCACCCTGAAGGGCTTCGTGGCCCCCCTGAAGGGCTTCTTGAGCCCCGTGGAGGGCTTCTTGTTGGGCCCCTGAAATGCTTCTTGGCCCCCTCTGGCTTCTTGGGCTCCCTGAAGGGCGTGTTGCCCCTCCTGAAGGCTTCTTGTCCCCCCTGAAGGGCTTCTGGGCCCCCTGAAGGGCCTCTTGCCCCCTCTGAAAGGCTCCTTTGCCCCCCTGAAGGGCTTCTTGGGCCCCCTGGGCTTATTGGGCCCCCTGAAGGGCTTCTTGAGCCCCCTGGAGGGCTTCTTGGGTCCCCTGGAAAGGCTTTTTAGCCCCTTTTGAAAGGCTGATTGGCCCCCTCTGAAGGGTTTGTGGGGCCTTCCGAAAGGCTCCTTGGCCCCCCATGAATGGCTTCTTGGGCCCCCATGAAGGGCTTCTAGGGCCACCTGAAGGGCTTCTTGAGCCCCCTGGAGGGCTTCCTGAGCCCCCTGAAAGCTTATTGGGCCCCTGAAAGGATTCTTGGCCCCCTCTGAAGGGTTTTCGGGGCCTCCCGAAAGGCTTCTTGAGTCCCCATGAAGGGCTTCTTGGGCTCCCTGAAGGGCCTGTTGCCCCTCCTGGTGATGACGGTGAAGGGCTGATCGTGATGACGATTATGATATAGATGGTGATGGTGATGGTGGTGGTGGTGACGCTGGTGGTGGTGATTATGTTGCTGATGGTGATGACGACGACAACGATGATGCTGATGGTGGGGATGCCGATGATGATGATGAGGAGGAGGAGGAGGAAGAGGAGGAGGAGGATAATCCTTTGCGCCACCAACGCGCCTCCCGATGGTCCTTTGTGTGGCCACCTTCTTCTGGGCGGGAACGCAAGCCCTTAAGGGTTGCCAGGATTTCCAGAGTTAAGAAAGCAAGCCTTGACATATCGCTTTTCACTGAAGCGCCAGCGCGGGCCGCAGTCAGACCCGCCCAGCCGCGCGCCGGGCCGCACAAGAGACCACCGGGCCGCACAAAAAAGACACCCGCCTCCGACGGCGGGGCCAGCGCAGCCTGACAGAACCTGGCTCCAGGCCGCTTGCTCGTCTCATCGCATCTCGCCTCGCCCAGCGGGTCCATGTGCACCGATAGCTGCAGCAGCCTCGGAAGCATCAGCCCAGAGGTTCGAGACGCCTGATTCAGTCTGCTACAGCCGGACCGAGGTATAAGATCGAGGTCGGTTCGGGGAGGGTACCTTGGTGTTCTTCGTGTTTGTTGGACGTTCTTTTGCATCCTGGGGAGGGGGCCCTTGTTTGTCCTGTTTGGTTTGGCCAGCGGGGGGTCTCATGTTCTTGAAGGAGGGTCTTCTGGCCTAGTTTCGACTGTACTCGAGCTATAACCAAAATAAACTTCCCCCCGTCCGCCCCGCCCTCCCGCGGCGCGCCCTCCGCCCCAGGCGCAGGCGGCGGGGGCCGTGCGGGCGGCGGCGCGGCGCTTCCTGGCGGCGGGGCGGCTCCACGGGCCGCCCGGGGAGGGGGCCTCCTTTAACCCAGCCCCCAAGCACACCCTCATCTTCATCCCGCCGCGTCCTGATCCCTCCTTCTCCTCGTCCTCCTCCTCCTCCTCCTCCTCCTCCTCCTCCTCCTTCCTCCCCCTCCTCCTCCTCCTGCTCCTCTTCTTTCTCCTCCTCCTCCCGAGCTGGAGTGCGTGTGCCACGGCATCCAGGCTCTCTTCAATCGTTGGCCCACCACGTGCGGTTTGGATCCAGATGCCCCCAAGGCCATATACACAAACGGGCCATCGTGCCCAATCGGTTGATGGTTCCAGGGAATTGGGCCTTTTGAAAGATTAAGGCGCTCCAAAGCTACATTGCCTGAAGTGTTCCTCCTCCTCCTCCTCCCCCACCCCAACCCGAAATTCGGGTCTTCGGGTTGGGTTGGGGTGGTCTGGTAGGTATTCAGATCTACAGCTCCAGGGTGCTGAGGCGCCCTCTCGCACGTCGCGCAGCCAGCGCCGCTGCCCGACTTCCTGTCAGAGCGCGAGAGCTGGGCACGGCACAAAGTTCTCCACTTACCGCCCCAATCCTTCTCCTCCTCCTCCTCCTCCTCCCCCTCCCCCCCCCTAATCCCCTCCCCCTCCTGCCTCTCCCTCGAGGCGCTCTTCTCGGGCCAGGCAGCCGGTCCACCATCCGCCCCGGGGGCGCGATGGCCACGAGCCTTGCCTCCCGCATGCGCGCCGCCCTTGCCACCGTCACGAACTGGAAGAGCCTCACCGCTGTCCTCTTCGACGCCACCCATGATTTCGGGGCCCCTGCGGGAGCGCCCCAAGATCGGGCCGGACGAAAGCGGGGGACTGGGAAAGGGGGGGGTACGAAATTTGCCGCACGCAGCTGGTTTCGGCTCCACCGAGGGGCCCACCCCTCGATACACAGCCCCCCACGGCGCCAGGAGGCGCCGGGAAAATCAGCCACGCGAGCCGACCCCCAAGCCCCCCCTTTGCTGTCCCCCCCTTTCGCCCGGCCCAGAAGGATGGCGTCGGAGGCCCAGGCTGGCCGCGGGACGCCCCAGCTGCGGTGTGCAAGCGCCTCCGGGCGGGGCGGAACTCTGGCGTGGTGTCTGCTCGCGCGCGGGCTCGTGGGGATCTTGGCCCCTTCCCTGGGCCATCCTCCTCCTCCTCCTCCTCCTCCTCCTCCTCCGATTCCTCCTCCTCCTCCTCCTCCTCCCCCTCTTTCTCCTCCTCCTCCTCCTCCTCCGCTTCCTCCTCCTCATCCTCCTCCGCTTCCTCCTCATCTTCCTCCTCCTCCTCATCATCATCGTCATCATCATCGTCATCATCATCATCATCATCATTATCATCATCATCATCATCATCATCATCATCATCATCATCATCGTCATAATCATACCGAGCCGTTTTTGTGTTGACGGTCCTGGGGCCCGGTGAGGACCCGCGGAGAGGTTGGGAAATTACAAGCACTGCCCGTTCTAATGTCCCACGGCGCGAAGAAGGGGCGAGGGCGAGAGTCATCGGGAAGCGGGCGTCGGGGAAGAGGAGGAGGGGAGGAAAGGAGGAGGAGGACGAGGAGGAGAGGGAGGGGAGCAGGAGGAGGAGAGAGGAGAGAGGCAAGCTGGGTGCGCTCGGGCCACATCTGACATCCTGCCCCTTCCACCAACTCCTTCCCGCTGCGCTGTTTGTTGTTCTCTATCCGCAGACGCGTGTCATAGCGGACCTGGAACTACGTACAAAGAGGGGCCCGTCCTGTGCGCAATCGGACAAAGAGTTGAGCTGCGCAACTTGAGGATGAGCAGGAGGAAGAGGAGGAGGAAGAGGAGGAGGAGGGAGGGGGACGAGGACGAACAGCAGCAGCAATAGCAGGAACTGGAATCGAAGGAACGGGAGGATCAATGGGGCTGACAACTATGAGGAAATACTCTGATCCAGAGAAGGAATCCGCGGAGCGAGAGTGCCATTCTGAAAGATGGGAGAAACTGAGGCCAGCGCTACAGCGGGAACACAAGTTGCAAGGACAGAGAAAGAGTGCACTGGAAAAAAAAAGCAAAAGACACATTTTCTTAACACCCAGAGTGTAAAACAAACGTGCGCGGAAAAGGCCGAATATTTGCCAGACAGCGTCAGGGGGAAATGGAGAGTTGTATTCATGATGTGTAGTTGTGGAGGAGGAGGCGGAGGAAGGGGATGAGAGAGGAGGAGGAGGAGGAGGAGGAGGAGGAGGAGGAGGAGGAGGAGGAGGGAGGATACGAGAAAGGATGAGAGACAGAAGAGAGAGGAGGAGGAGGAGGAGGAGGAGGAGGAGGAGGAGGAGGAGGTGGAGAAGGAGGAGGAGGAGGCGGAGGCGGAGGCGGAGGCGGAGGCGGCGGAGGAGCAGTCGCGGGGGTCGTCGAGGCAAGGGCCGACGTCGCGCGAGGGCGGGCGGGCCCCGCCCGAGCCCGAGGCTGCGCGCCGAGCGGACGCGCCACGAGGCCGACGTGGCCGCGGCAGTCCGGGCCGCCGAGTCCGCCGTGCTGCGCCAGGAACGCTCGAGGGCGGAGGCGGCCCAGCGGAAGGACCGGGGGAGGAGGAGGATCAGAGCCGAAAGGGACGTCCCGCACTTGCCCACCCGATCCTCCTCCTCCTCCTCCTCCTCCTCTCCTCCTCTCCTCCTCCTCCTGCTCCTGCTCTCATCCCTCCTGCCTCCTCTCCCTAATTCCTCCTCCTCCTCCCCCTCCTCCTCCTCTCCTCCTCCTCCTCCTCCTCCTCTTCCTCCTCTTTTTCTCCTCCTCCTCGTCCTCCTCTTCCTCCCTCCCTCCTCGCTCTCCCCTCCTCCTCCCTCCTCCTCCTCCCTCTCCTCCTTCCTCCTCCTCCTCCTCCCCTCCTCCTCCTCCTCCTCCTCCTCCTCCTCCTCCTCCTCCTCCTCCCTTTCTCCTGCTAGTTCCTCCTAATTCCTCCTCCTCCTTCTCCGTCCCCTCTTCCTCCTCCTCCTTCTCCTCCTCCTAATTCCTCCTCCTCCTCCTCCTGGTCCTCCTCGTCCCTCCTCCTCTCCTCCTCCTCCTCCGCCTCCCTCCTCCCTATTCCCCTCCCCTGCTCCTCCCCTTCCCCTCCCCCTCCTCCCTCCTCATCATCATCATCATCATCATCATCATCATCATCATCATCATCATCATCATCATCATCTCATTCATCATCTCATCTTGATCATCTTGATCATCAGCTTCATTTTCACCTTCATCTTTGTCCGCCTCCTCCTCTCCTCCTCCTTCTTCCCCTCCTCCTCCTCCTCCTCCTCCTCCTCCTCCTCGTCCTCCTCCTCATTCATCCTTCTCTTAATTGCTTCTCCTCCCCCTCGTCCTCCTCTTCCCTCCTCCTCCTCCTCCCTTGGAGGACACTCGCCGCCGACGCCGACGTCGAGGGCGAAGCGGCAGAGCACCAGCTGGTGCACGAGCAGCAGCAGGTGCCATCGTCGCCGCAGCTGGATGCGCTTCGAAATTCTGGTCTGGACGCGCGCCTGGAGATGTCCAGGGAGCAGCGGCATTTGCGGCATTCATGACTTCCACTAGAGGAAGCAGAAGGGGGGTGGAGAATAGGGGAAGACTTGGAGGAAGAGGAGGAGGAGGAGGAGGAGGAGGAGGAGGGGGAGGGGAAGGAGGAGGAGGAGGAATGCGATGAGGATTGAGGAGGCCGAGGACGAGGAAGAGGATGAGGAGGGGGAGGAGGGGGAGAGGGGGGGGAGGTTGCGGGAAATGATCTGGAGGAGGAGGACGACGAGGAGGAGTCGGAGGCAGCCCAGCGGAAGGACCAGGCGAAGAGGGAGAAGGCCCAGAAGGCGCGCGAGGACGCGCAGCGTCTGCTCGGCGCTGCTTACGACGGCGACGCCGCCCGGGTCGCGGAGCTAGAAGGGGCAGCCAAAACCGCGGAGGCAGTGACACTCGGCTTACACCTCCCTTGTGTTTCCTCCTAAAGTCGCCCTCTCGCCCCCCATCGCCCTCCACTCCTTCTTCTTTATGAATAGCTCCGTGTCGCACCAGCAGACGTGTTCGTAGAGCGGGCCGAGCGTTTCGCCTGGGGCCGTTTTCAATTTGCCGTTCTCGCTCTAGCGCCGAGAACATGTGTTCTTGAAGTTTGCAGCCATTTCAGGGCTGGAGTTCGATTTTGTTTCCACCTGTGGTTCTCGCCTTAGCGGTGCGCCCATTCGTTTTGACAGATTGCATCCGTTTCAAGGGTTCGCACGGTTGAAGTCCTAGGGCGGTCTGGCACGATTTGGAGTTGCCGGGACGCAGAATTCACGTTGATGTACGGCGTTCGTTTCCACAGAATGGCGTGTTGGCACGACTTAGGATTTGTCAGGAAACAGCAGGCACGTCGATTCGCGGCGTTGAAGTCCCAGGGATTGCGTTTCTGGTGCGACCCAGGATGCAAGAAGGTTGCCTTCCAATTCAGCATTTCCCACACTGAAAATGAATTGTTGCGGGGACCTGTTCAGAGGTATCTTGGCGGACGGGTATATTGCAACATTGTTGTTGCGTATTCGGTTCACACTGATTTTCCTCCTCCCCGCCTCCCTCGAGGGAGGGAGGCCCAGCTGTGCTCGTGTCGGTTTCGGCTCTCGTGGGTGGCGGTTCAGACCCATCTCGCGCCGAGAAGGCGCGTCACTGGACGCATGTGTCGGAATCCTTCTCATGTTCCTTCTCCTCCACCTCTTTATCTTGCCTCTTTTCAATCCGCGTGCTTCACCTCATCTCCCCATCCATCCAATCTTCCTCTCCCCCTCCTCTTCCTCCTCCTCCTTCTCCTCCTCCTCCTCCCTCGTCCTCCTCCTCCTTCTCCTCGTCCTCCTCCTCTTCGTCCTCCTCCTCCTCCTGTTCCTCCTCCTCCTTCTCCTTCTCCTCCTCCTTTTCCTCCTCCCCCTTTCCTTCCTCCTCCTCCTCTTCCTCCCCCTCCTCCTCCTCCTGCTCCTCCTCCTCCTCTTCCTCCTCCTCCCTCCTCCAAGCACAAGCGGCTGCGTGTGGGTTTGGCTTGTTTTGGCTCCAACTCGCCACGTAGCTGTCCTCAGCGCCTCGCCGTGGCGTGCTTGCGGCAACTGGGAGGATCCTGCGTATTCCATCGGATTCGCTGGTATGCAGTATTCTGTAAATATTGATCCAAATCTCTTCACCCACAATCTCTTGATGCAAGAAGAAACAGGCAGATGATAGGATATCTTATACCGAATCAAACTCAGCGTTCGATAGGTGCGCCCACCCTCCCGCCTCAGCGGGGCGGGTCCAAGCCACAAATGGCAATATTGAACATTAGAGTGCAAGCATGATCGAGCGAGAGCACTAACATAGATAATTCTAAACATCATCCTATAACTCACATCCTTGTTAATATAACTTTCACACAGGAAAAGGAAACGTTGCTAAAGAATGCCTCGGCAAATTCTGCAGCAAGCTTCTAGACTATTCAATAATATTACCGGCTCGAACGATCAAACTATCGTCCGTGCACCAAGCAACAGGTATCAAAGACAAGAGATCCAATATTCTCTGCTCGAACGGTCAAACTACCGTCCGTGTATCAAACAATAGATATCGAGATAAACGAAACCAACGCATCGAGCAACATATACTAAAATCGAAGACAAGACATCCATGCACTGAACAACAGCTAGAAATATCTGTACCTGAGGTCTGCGCACCGAGCAACAGATATCAATATATAAAATCTTTGCATGAGCTCTTGAGGGGGTGCCTTCACTCTTCATATGTAGATGGTGACCAAACATCACCCATCATTTGAAATTGGTAACCCAAATCACTCATCATCCTCACCACCGCTCACATCTGAGCCACTGCCTTGGCTGGCTCCAAGATATCGCCACATATGCAGTAGTGGTGATCAGCGTACACGCACTGCTGACTGGATGATGTTGTATGCAATGTAAACCTTGATGCTCGGGTCGAGGTTGCAACTCCTGCTCTCGTCTGCGTCCAGCTTGAGGCACCGTCCTAGGCAGCTTGCATAGTGCCTGTCCTTCGTATAGATCGTCTCGTAGCTGTCGCCCTCGTACTTGCCACTCCTGATTATCGTCGGTCCCATGGTATCCAGCCACTGCCTCAGTAGAGCACTATCTCCCAGCATAATTAGTCCATCTCCCATGATCTCATCATCATAGGTCTCTGGATCGGCTCGTACTGCGAGTGTTGTCGTCGTAGCTTTTGGCGTAGCCTTCGCTGTCCTTGATTTGACCTTGACCGGCTTCTCGGGCAACTCCGGCTTGAACAGGTTGTCGCTGCTTGAACTATCCACCTCCATCGGATCAAACATGTCTTCGTCGTCGTTCTGGTTAGGCTGCATTACGTAAATGAATATGAGGATACCCGCGATGATAGAGACTACTGTCACAACCGTAGGAGACATCGAAAGACAAATTCCATACACAGCAAGTGCACAAAGTTGAAACAGAACTACAACTTGGTCAAGTATCTGGATGGTTCTCTGCGCGCCACTCCTCTCCATCGGGTAGTTGTCCGTTAGCTCTTCCGTGTAATGCCTCGACGTAGTCCTCGTCTTGAACCTCGCCCTTGTCGTCGTAGAAGCACTCGTCCACGTAGTTGTACGTCTCCACCGGCCACGTAGAGATCTCCTCGTCGTCCTTCCCGGTGTCATCGTACAGCTCTTGCTTGACGTACTTGGCCATCTTCGCGTTGAGCTCGTCCACCTCCTTGTTGGCTTCCACCTTCTCTGGTTCAACAAGCTTTCGTCCGCGTATTGATGGTGCCCTGTCATCAGGGTCTACAAATTTGATGTAACTATCTTCCTCGCGTAGCCTCCTGGAAGTACTTTTGTCAAACAGTCCGCTAGCATCTGCTCACTCTTGACCCACTTGATGCTGACCTCCTTGAGTGACTGCCGCAATATAGCCGCTTCCAAAGAAAGCCTCCTGTCCGTCATAGAAATCTTCTCCTTTGTGATCGTGTCGCATAGGCTCTTGCAGTCAGTCACCGAAATGCATTTCACCGGGCAGGTGTCGTGCACAATCTCGGTCATGTCCATCTCCGGGTACAGGATCTCCGCCAGGGTCGACCTCGCCCATACCAACATGCCCACTGAATCCGCACATGAGTAGGCCTCCGCTGATAGAGTAGATCGCACCACTCGTTGAATCTTGGAAGGCTGCCACCCAACGCAGTGCACCTTGTACTTGTTACTGTGGTCCTCGTTGATCTTCTGGTCGCCCAGCATGACGAAGTGTCCGCGTTGTGATCTGTGCTTCGGCAGATTGTCGAAAGCACTGTCGGTGACACCTGGTCACCGTGGTCTCCCACAGGTTCAGGCCTGCTGAGAACCTGATGAGCAAGTCGCCCCGCTTCTGCATCCGCCTGATGGCCGCGTTGCCGTCCTGTAGGTCCTTCACCGTCGGAGCTCCCAGCGTAGATGCCAGTCGGGATGCCTCGAAGGCCTCTCCGAAGCATATCACTCGCGCAGCCCATTGCAGTTGTCCAACCACCATTCGTAGTCCACGATGCTCTGCATGGGTCAAGGCGCTATATGGTGCCTTGCTGCGCTCTCTGGAGATACGCACAGTCTGCACCGACTTCACGTAGGCCTCCATGGTGACGTTGATGCTGCCGTCCTTGTCCTGCTTGTAGGCACGGCCACAGAACGTCGCCTGCTCTTTCCTCGCGTACTTGACCTCGCCAAAGTCGGGTTCCTTCTGCAGGTCCTTCATGATCTTGGCGCCGTCCGGGTCGTCCTGATTGATGCCCATGAGGAAGTCGTCCACGTGCAGGCACATGATCCCGATGATCGTGCCCTCCGCATTGCGCTTGATGAAGGTCGCGGGCTCGAAGCTCGGGCCTTCCCATCCAAGCTTCACGAGCGTCTCGCGTAGTGCCACATACCACGCACGAGCTGCATCGCTGGCCCCGTAGATGCTCTTGTTTAACTTCAGCAGGTCGCCTGCCTTCACTCCCGGGATGTTGCACTTCCCGAGGTTCGTCGGGATGCGGAAGTAGAGCTCGCGCGCGATGGTTTTGCCTTGCAGAAAGGCTCCCTTCACATTTGCGATGACTAGGTCCAAGTTGAGGCTTGAGACGATGCTACACAGGAGTAACGTCATCTGTGCTGAGACAGTAGGCGAGTCTCGTCGTAGCTTGTCGTCAAACTCCTCCTCGTAGCCTCTTCCACAGATCCTGGCCTTCGGCTCGAAGGTCGCGGGGTCCTTATCGGTCCAGACCACCTTGGAGCTCAGTATCTTGTCCGGGTCGACCTTGTCGACTGCTGCCCCTGATCTGTGGGTTGCTGCATCGTACTTGCACCACGTGTTCCGATCCTTCTCCACCGTTTGCTGCATCTTCTTCCACTGGAGCTTGTCATCGCCCAGCGTCTTCAAGTTGATCTCCTGATGCTTGTTGGCTCTCGTCGGGTGGCTGCACATCCGTTCGGCCACGAACGCCTCGACGAGCAGCGGTGTATCTGCCAGCTGCTTGACTGGACCAGTTTGCGCCCGGGCTCGTTTGATTCTGATCGGCACATCGTCCAGCAAGAACTCTTTGATCGTGACTGGGTGTTCCTGGCGCTTGCCCTGCGCAGGCTGTCGCGTACTTGACGATGATGTAGCCGGCTGATCTTGCGGTGCCTCGGCTGGTACTGCTGCCATTTCCTCCGCCTTCTGGCGTTCCTCCATGTGCCCCTGGATCCTGGCAGGTACTCGAAGCTGAGCTCGATCGTCCTGAGCGTCGCCCCGCATGGTCTGCTCGAGCTTCAGGCCCTTCTTGGTGTGCTTCTTGCCTCCGCGCTTCACCTCCTTAGGTTCCTCCATGGTTTCGTCAGCATTGGTAGGCTCCTGCGGGGCTGCTGCAAGGTGTTGGCCACCTCCTGGTCCATCTCCAGTTTCCTTTTCCTTTCCCAGAGTGATCTCCTCGATGACCCTGATGGGGTCTTGCGATACCACATCGTCGATGATCTGAGGGTTGGCTGTCCAGTCCACTCTCGAGATATCTTGAACCAGGTCGCGCGAGACCAAGTTGAAAAGCCGCCGCCTCTCAATCTTGCACCCAGGTGTCGTGTCAGGCAGAAGAGGGGCGTTCCTGACATTGCCCAGCTGCCTCAGGTCGGCCCTGCCCTGGCTGCCGGCCGCCACTGCTCCCAAGACGGTGTCCCAAGCTTGGCGCGCTCGAACAAGTCGTGCTCGAAGGTCTTATTCCGCTTGATCTTGATCAGCTGGTATTGTCTCGTGCTCGTCGTCCAGCCTCTGACGCATTGGCATCACGTCGTTATCATGTACCACTTCTGATCGTCGCTTCCTGCTGTCCGCTGGCTTCGTCAGCTCCACGTTGCCCTGAGCAGGTGCTGCTGGTGCCGCCATCGGTGCACTCGATGGTGCATCACCTTGTCTTCCTGCTGGCTGTGGTGGAACATCGCCTTGTCCAGGATGCTGCTGATGTCCTGGATCTCGGTGATCTTGATGTTGATCTGGCTGCTGATCTGGCCGTTGGTCTGGCTGCTGGTCTGGCTGTTGATCATCTCGTGCTGGTTTATACGTTTGACCTCGAAGGTCCAGAGAACCACGCTGACCAGCTCGCCCACTTGCAGGTCCGCCATCTGAAAACAGGTCGGTAAACTGCATGTCGGTTACCTCGTGCTCAGTCGCCCTTCGAAGGAGACTGGGTGAACTTAGGATCGGGATCCTGTTGCGAATCAGCCAGTAGCCGTGCTCATCCTTGGACCTTGCCCAGGCACCGGGTCGGTCCATGCCATCGTGCGTGCAGGTTGCGCTTTTAGGTTATCAGATCGCCAAAGCATCAATAAATCACCTTGCTGAAATGGCCCTGGCTGGGGCCTCGTCCTCGCCTGAACTGTCCGTCTCAATGCTGATGAGCTTGCTGCCTTGAAAAAGGATCCCGAACAGATCTGTTGAAGGTGTAGTCGGTTCCAGAATGACGTATTCTCAGCCACTCGTGAAACCACTGCTGGGTTGTTGTCGGGATTCGCCGAACTTGCAGGCAGTCGGTGTCCAGCTCCAAGTACCCATTGCTGTGGTGAGAAGCCTGCCGCGCTGACATGTTGATTGCACGCGCTGGCCATGCCACGCACTGCTGCTGCAACCGAATCTTGACCACGAACTTCCCCAGCGTTGAAGACACGTGTCGCCATCTCCTTCAGGTATCGTATCTTCCTCTCGACTTTGCCCATGTGCCATTGAGCCTCTGGAGCCGCGCTGTTGATCACAATGCCCAGGTCGTTGCACAGCGTCTCGGACTCGCCCATAAAGGTAGAGTCCTGGTCCTGCTCCACGACGCGTGGTGGCCCGGCCCAGGTAAGCCATCCGAGTTCGAAAGCCTTCTTTGCTAACTCTGCTGTAGGTCCCGATCCGGGACACGTGTAGATCGCCACGGTGAAGTCCGAGGCCACGTCCACGATTACAAGCACCACGTGCATGTTCTTGTCCAGGTCGGGTATGATCGCGAAGCCCATGCTGATGGCTTCGTTAAAGTCCTTAACTTTAGGCTGAGCTGCCGTAGGTCGCGCTGCCGTCCGAGCCTGCTCTTCACACGTCGTGCATCTGAAGAGACGTGCTGCTTGTACCGCTCGTCGGCTAGCTCCACCATGCTGTAGATACCGTACCAGTGACTCCTTGTAGGGTCCATGTGAATGGCTGTCGTGTGTCCTCTTGATAGCTGCTCGCATGAGCGGTGGCACCGCCGTCCATTCCGCCATCTCGATGTTCTCACCATGCTTGCTGAAGATCGCCGCCGCGCTAGCGTGCATCGGCGCCTCCGTCTCCGCAGGGTTGGCCTGGGCCTCGTCACAGTCGATGTCGTCGAAGTTGTTGGCGTACCGGGCGTAGCCACCATGCTGCTTCTCGAGGTCTCGTTGATCCTCGATGCTGTCCAAGATCGTCTTGGCCACCTCCTTGGTCCAGTTCCCAAGGCTCGATGCTGTCCCCTTCGGCCTGTTGGTCACGCTCGTGTGCACGTGCTGCTCGTAACACCTGATGCTGTTGAGCTTCTTGCCGAGCATGATGGCCGTCGTTTGGAACCTCGTCGGCTTCTTGACTGGATCGCCCATGAAGTCCACCAGGTGGCTGCCCTCGGCGTACTGGTGCATCATCGCGCTCACGAGCTCTGAGCCCAGCCATGGCATAAGCTGCCAGGCTCTTGACGTCAACGGGTTTTCCAGTAGCACATGAGCTCCTCGGCGCTTGCAGTTGAGTCAGATCTTCTTGACAAGCTGCAGGTACTCCATGTCTATCGCCAACTTGCGCATCTTCGTGTCCTTCGGGAACATGTGGGATATGTTCGTGAACGGGCCGCAGGGGAAACCCACAATGGTCATGTAGGGGTCATCCTCGTTCAGCTGCTTCAGGACGGTCTTCTGCGACTTCGCGTCCAGCAGGTCGCCCCCGATCAGGATGTCCCTCGGCCTCGTCACTGGATGCCGCCGATGCTGAGCTTCTGATGTGGCTGCCATGCCACCTGCGTAGAGCTCGCAGATGATGGGCCGCTTCTCCTCCAGGTCCGCCTTCAGCGTGTCCACGATCTGCTGGCACTCGTCCAGCTTGTCCTGAATCTCCTCCTCCCACGTCTCGATATGCTTCCTCTGCTTCCGCCGTAGGACCGCATTCCAGATGTCGATCTCGTCGGACGTGACTGCTGGCTCGATATTTGTCGTTGCCTTCTTCGGCCACTCCTTGAGCGAGATCGTCAGGTGTCCCTTCTGCGTCTTGTTGAGAGGCACTCCGTATTTGCTGATCGCCTTGAAGTCCGCCTTCTGATCCTTGATGTATATCACTGTGCCGAGCTCCTCCAGCTGGTGGATGCTCAGCAGTATTGGCGTCTTTGACTTCGGCAACCTCTGGAAGCGTAGGTTCACGTCGGCTCCAGCAAGTCCAGCCGTCACCTCTTGTTCTCCTTCTGTGACCGGTGCGCTATCATTCACGCTTCGGAAGCACATGGATGATCCTCTCATCCGCGTGGTGACGCTGCCGTCCTCCGTGTAGCCGTCCAGTGATATTGAACCTCCACATCCACGTAGGCACGCAGTGTCCAGTACAGCATGTCCATCTGGAATAGGTCCTTTTCGCACTGCATAGGCTTCGATTTCTTCCAGCTCCTCGCAAGGCTGCTGCCGCCCAACTCCCTCTGTAGCGCAGTTGGTTCCAGCTCGGCGTTGCGTCCACAACCATGTCGGTCGCACTCGAGTCGGTGGGCGCTCGCAGGTACTCCTTGCGATGTCACGGAGCTCCGAGGTCCTGTCCCAGGCTGCTTGACATAGATCGTAGGCCAGATTCCTGAGACCGTTCGGTGCCATCTCCATGGTGATGCGCATGAGCTGCTGGAAGCGATGTAGGGCCCAATCCAAACAGAAATCCATATAGTCCCTGTAGGCCGCCTCCATGTTCTCGCAGCTTACCCACAGCGGTGGGATCTGTTCTGCGCGATCTCGTATCTTCTGTAGGTCGGCCTCTGTGTTGTCTTCTTCCAGGTAGTCTGGACTTGGTCTGCTGGGCTCCGTCCTCGACCACGTCCCTGGTGTCGGTCTGCTCGTTGAGCTCACTGGAGTGCTCAGGGGTTCGTCAGATTCTTGTGCTTGATGCTCTCCAGGTACTGGGTATGTTTCGTGTGCCTGGTCGATCCTCTCTTGGAAGTTCGGCTGGTCTCCTGCTGCTGATACCGCGTAGGTGTTCACGATCTGCTCCCCGGTGTCGATTCTCACCTTCGTCAGACTCGTGATCTCCTCCATCGCCACGTCTATGCTTGCCAGCTGGTCGCTGACAATCTGCATGGCGGTCATGTCCACCGAGCTGTCCGCCATCAGCAGCTTGACCGCGGTCGCCATTGCGAATCCAGCTCGTCGTAGAAAACCTCCAGGTCGCCCGTGAAAGCCTCTTCCTCCACGTCCGCCTCCTCGTCCTCCACGTTGTAGCGCACTGGATCCACTCGCTGGTGACCTCGTCTTTTCGCACTCGGGGTCACCCTTCCAGTGGCCCTTCTTGTGGCACGCGATGCACTTCGTGCGCGCCTTGATCTGATTCAGCTTGTCATCAGCCTCTTTCCTGTCCATCTTGACGGAGCCCTGCTTGTTGATGCTGGCTTCCCAGCCTCTATTCGACTTGCTCTGAGCAAGCCGCTCCCGGGCCTGCTTGTAGTTGGGCTTCTATGGCTGCGCCGTCCAGCTTTCCAGCCAAGACGTTGAGCCTCCGTCGCCAGGGTGTCGCACTCCTCCTGGCTGATCTCTTCCGGGTCCACGTCGTCGATCACTCCCTCGAACTCATCGATGTCCGCTGCAAGTGCGGCGTAGTCCTCATCACTCGGGAAATCGTCTTCATCGCACGGTGCACATTCGTATCCGAGTAGAGTTTCTTCTTCGTCGTCGAAGTCCACCGGGTAGGCTCCGCATCGCCCTATCCACGATCATGTCGGCTTGTGCTGTCCAGCTGCATCAGAGTGGCTGCCGTCACGTCGCCCCAGATGCATTCGCTGTTGCACTGGCGAAGGATTGCCTTGTGCTCTTGCATGCTGATGTTCGCTAGCTTCAGTAGAAAGTATGTCCGTGGGTCCTCGCTGACTGTCGTGTTCGTTGAAAGTGACTCGAGCCGCTCGTACTCTGCCTCTCGCCTCGATATGTAGCCCTGCACAGACTCGATTCGATTCCGAAAACCTCGGGAGAAATACTCCTCGAACGCTTGCTGCTTCTGTAGTGGTGCGATCCTTTTACACGCGTGTCGTACTGTAGTTACCACCAGTTTGACTGCAGCAAGTGGGTCATTACCTGCTTCGTCCACGCACGAAGCATTCAGTGATCTCAACCTGCGTACTGATCTCAACCTTCTTACGCGTCAGTGTCCACGCACGTCCATTCAGAGAATTCTTGAGCTTGATCGCATAGAGCTTTTTTGATATTCTCCTAGCTCGCGTGGTAGCCGAGTCTTGCACGCCCCTCGGACTCCTCGCCGTAGGATGGGTCTCCGTTGCAGTGCACCACGCCCTCCTTGTCAACGAAGAGGGGGCCGTCATTGAACTGCCGGTGCTGCCTGGACGTCATCTTGATGACTGTGATGCTACTGAGATTATCTCCAATGTAGTAGCTGTCTAGATCGTTGCTTCTGTAGTTATGCTGCTCGCCCGGGATGCCGTTGATGCAACGATCTTCGTCCAAGCTGTTGTAGGTCATGATTTTGAGCGTTTTGTCGATCACCGTGATCTGTTGTTGAGCGCAGTGGTTAAGCACCGCGAGGAAGTAAGTGAGCGCCAGCATATATGTCTGCACGGCCACTCTGTATGACATCTTCGTACCGTGGACTGATTCAGCCCACGCTGACTGCGTGAATATTGATCCAAATCTCTCCACCCACAACCTCTTGATGCAAGAAGAAACAGGCAGATGATAGGATATCTTCTACCGAATCAAACTCAGCGTTCGATAGGTGCGCCTACCCCCCCGCCTCAGCTGGGCGGGCCCAAGCCACAAATGGCAATAGTGAGCAAGAGAGTGCAAGCATGATCGAGCGAGAGCAATAACATAGATAATTCTAAACATAATCCTATAACTCACATCCTTGCTAATATAATTTTCACAACTCGACGGGTTGGCTAAGGCTGGGGGGATTCAATTTCGCGCCTATCCTTTGCTGGTGCATTGGCTGAGCCTGACCAAGGCCCACGTGGCAAGCAAGGCGCCCTTCTTTATACTGGTCTGGGAATTTATTGTTGCTCCTGCGAGTGGTCTGGTTGCGAGGCCGTCTGCGGTGGATGCGATCTCAGTCTGGTGCCTTTCGTCGCAATTCTGCGCGTTGGGAGTTCGAGGTTGCCCGATGACCAGTGGGATGTACTTGTTCTGCTGCGTTTTCCATTGTAGTGGGCCGCGTCGAGCAGACTCCGTTTCGGCTCGGCCGCCATTTCTTTCTCACTGGCACCGGTCGAGTGCGCGACTTGAGCGTGGTCTTGGGATGGAGCGAAATCTCAGTTATCCTGGTTTTCTTGGTGCTGGCGTGAGGGACTCGCTCGTGGTATCGGTTTCGGTGTCGTTCCAAGTATTTCCCGTTCTGTGACTCCCGCTTCTGGGTCGCGTCGTCCGTCTACCTGCTCGCCTTCTTCCACGTGGAGCTCAGGGGGGGGGTAGGTGCTTTGAACGTCGCATCGCGATGGGGCCGATTCCTCTCATCTTGCTCTTCCTGATCAGCCACCTCTTCCTCCTCCTGTCCTGCCACCTCTCCTCATGCCCCTGCTCTTCCTCATCATCGCCTGTTCCTCTTCCTCGTATTCTCCTCCTCCTCTTCCTCCTCCTCCTCCTCCTCCCCCCCGTTTATTTCTCACCCTGCTCAACCCATCTCAGTCTCTTCCCTAATCTCCCACTCCCGCCCCCCCCCCCCCCCCTCCCGCATCGCATTGTTTCCAGCCATCTCTTGTTGTTCTCCCCCCCACACATCGCCCCCTCCGCCTCCTCCTCCTTCCCCATCCTCGTCCGCCTGCTGCTGCTCATCATCAGCAGCAGCATCTTCATCACCATCAGCATCAGCAGCATTACCACCATCCTCGCCATACCCTCAGTATCACCTGCACCATCATCATCAGCATCAGCACCGCCATCATCAGCATCATCACCATCATCGTTAGCAGCATCACCGCCGCCACCACCACCAGCACCATGATCATCAACATCATCATACCCAGCATCAGCAGCAGTATCATCAGCAGCAGCAGCATCATGCCCATCATCAGTAGCACCATCATCAGCACCATCAGCATCATCATCAGCGGCATCGTCGCCACCATTATCCTCTTCCGCGCTATCTTCCTCCTAAACCCATGGCGGCTGCCACACTCGCTCGAAGTGGGCGTGCAACGCCAGGCGGATCAAGTGGAGGTTCATCGACAACCTAGCCCGAGCGACGGGGAGAGCGACCTCGAAGGCCAGCGAGGGGAAGGCCAACGAGGGCGGGGAGCTTCTCATGTCCCAGTGGCACCGCCACGCGCACAGAGTTATTCCGAAGGTCTCTGCTGTGCCCAGTTTCTGCGCAGAGGATTCAGACGCTCTCGACGGCCTCCTTCCTGTCGTCCTGCACATGGCTGGGCTTGCTATCACCGCTATAGTCTTCTATGCACATCCGCCAGTAGGATTCGCTGGAGAAAAGACGCGGCGATTCGCCAAGCTAGGAGCGCTCATCCAGAGCGTGCAGCTTCAATGGTTTATAGCCGGAGAATTCAATCTAGACATCAGCGCGTTTCAGCTAATCCTTCTTGAATCGAACCCAAGGACTCACCAAAAAAAACTTGCATTGAATTCATGTGCGTCGGGAGCGCCGGTAGTTCACATTACGATATTGCAGTTGCTTATGAGAGTTGTTTGTCTTCCGTATATACGCAGCGCGTCCGCGAAAACAGACGCGCCTTGGTGTCCGCAGTGTGGCCTTGAGATCCACTTGAGAGGTGTAGGTCAACAACTTACGACGCGTTCTCTGGAAGTTGCTCTTCCCTTCCCTCAAGTGCCCCGCCCCACCTCCACCCCCGCTGCGGGGTCCAAGAGCAGCGTTGCTAAGGCCGCTCAGCACAATGAGGTTGAGCAAGCTCGCGAGCGCATGAAGGCCAACTGCGAACATTTCTTTTCGGGCGATTTTCCCAGCGCGGACCCGCGGGGCCTAGCAGCGAAGCCCCTCCGGATCCTGGCCCCAAGGGCCGAGAGTTGCCAGGGCGGCGATCGCGACCTGGAAGGGCTCGACTTCGATTTTGGCTTCGACGAAGAGGACCCTTGGGCCGACGAGTCTTGCCCTGGGCATTGCAGTAGGAGCTCCGGCCAGCGTCAGAGCTGCGAGAACTTACCCCCTGGACGGGGGCGAGCGAGTCGGAGTCAGCGCGGGGGGCCCCCGCTTCTGCAAGTTGCCCTGTGGAGACGGGCCTCGGCGCGGCCGAGGATCCGGATAATCTCGCCCCTGATGATGCCGCCGCCGTTTCTGCTCCTCCCCCGACTTTCTAGATCCCCAGCTCCGCGCACGTGGCCGTTTCGGCCCCAGTTCTTTGGCACGTCGCACTCTTGCTCCGACGTTTGGTCAACCATCAGAGACCCCCTCGCCCATCAGGATGGCGAGGAGCACATCTTTCCCATCAGTAGCAGGCTCTCGCGGAGCGCACCATCGCAGGCCATCGCGGCCTCAGCGCGCCCAGGCGATCGAAGCGCGAGGCCTTCACGCCGCAGGCCACGCCAGGCCGAGCACGTTCGGAGTCAGCCGCTCAAGGGCGGGGCGGCAGGCTGGCGGGGCAGGCCCCACACGGCCACCTTGCGCACCGTGCGGCACCGCCGCAGACGCAACGGCGAGAGCCAGGCGGCGTCGCTGGCGGGGGCGGCTAAACGCTCGGCGGGCCAGCCGCTCGACGGCGCTGGCTTAGCTTTGCCACCGGCGCAGGGTTACCGGAACACGTCGCTGGTCGACATGCGGCGGCTTGGAGCCTTGCGCGCCCAGCAGCTCACAGGTTGGGAACGGGTGTATTCGGGCCGCCCGACGAGCCCAGAGTCGGGCTGCAGCTTCATCGCCGCGGAAGCCTCAATATTGGACCAGTTCCACGGCATCGCAGGGCCGGGTTTTCCGCGGCATCAAGGACGACGAGCCCGAACTTGTCGAACAGAACAATGGCTCCATCACGCTCGCTCATTCCATCGACATCGCTGACAGGAAAGTCGAGAAGTGGCAGTCCAAATGGAGAGGCTCTGCTTCGCGCGAGGGCATCATGCAGACATTTGCCCTCGCCAGGCCCTTCGCGGAGGTCGAGGCGCTCGAGCCCGCGACGGCCGGCGAGCTGCCGGGCGCGCTGCGGGGCGCGAAGGCCCGCGCGGGCTTGGGCGCGGACCGCCTGTCGCCAGCCGGTTTCGAGCGCCCGCCGCGGGAAGGGCCCCAGGGCGCGCGACCTCTTCGCCGCGATTGAGGAGGGCCTTTCCCGGCCGCGGCAGGCCACGCGCGCGGTCGGCTGGCTGCTCGCTGAGAAGTTGGGCGGCGACCGCGCCATCAGTCCGCTGCCGTTGCTCCGCCGCGCCCCGGCCGCCTGCCCAGCAGGGCGACGGCCGGGGCGCGGCGGCAGCTGGCGCGGCGCCCTCCAGGTGGCGTTCGTCAGGGCGTCGCAGGGCGAGCCCCAGTCGAGGCTGAATATCGCGCGCGGGCACGGGCCCCCAGACGCGCTGATTTTCCACGACGGCATCGAGCGGGCGCCGCTCGCGAGGCGCGCGGACAAAGAGCCCCCTTCCAGCGACCCTCTCCTCGGAGTTGCAGCTGCGCCCCACCCCGAAGCCCACGTCGAAGATCGACTCCGCGCGGGGGCGCGGGGGCCCAGGAGCGGCACGCGTTTCGCCAAGTGTTTGACCGCGTTCCCGCCCAAGAAGAAGAGGGGACCTGGGCCAACGACCGTTCTCAACGGGCCGCGGGCCGTCGGAAGCACGAGCGCGCCACGCTCATCAGAGGGGCGCTCGCCACAGTCAAGGAATTCCAGCGCCTAGGCGTCGGCATTCGCCCCGCGAGCGCGGCCACCTGCCCCCGCCATTGCGACGCAGTTGCAGTTGTCAAAATTACACGACGGCGAGGCGCATCGCCGTCAGCGGCGCCCCAGTCCGCCCACTTGGGCGCGGATTTGAGCGCGGGGCGCCGCCCAGGCTGGGCCGCGGTGCGCAAGGCGGCCACCGTGGCCGCCAACGCCCACGGCAGGCTTCGCCGCTTCGGTCAGGCTGCGCGACGGCGGCAGGCGACGGCGAAGTTGCAGCGGGCGCGGCACCAGGCATCGGCGGCGCACGGCCACCAGGCCCACGGCGCGTTCGGCTACAACACGCCGCCGCAGCGGAGGCGCGCAGGGACGGAGCGGGGCCCTCGGAGAGCGGGCGGCGCCACACCGCGCGCGCGGCCATGCGGCCCCCAGGGGCCGACCCAGGAGCTTCTTCCTCGTCAGTGCGCGGCGATATGGCTTTCGGTTTGGCTAGGGGGGCCGCTGCTCAGGCTGTCTATCTCGCCGGCGTCGCCAGCCTCGGCCAAGCACTCGACGAGCGCCAAGCCCCGGGTTGCGAAGTTGTTTTGTCCGACGGCCGCTCTCGACAGTTATGTCCCATTTGCTGGGGGGCATGGCGGGCGCCAGTTGAGCCCGTGGAATGGAGCGCGCCGAACGACGGTGATCAGGTTGGTTTCTCCTGGAAGTTCGGAGACGCTGAGTTCGCGAGCCTGGGCCAGGCCACCCCATTGTTCGACGAGTTGCAGCCCGCGACGGAGCCCCAGCACTGGCGACAAGCTGCAGAGTTACATTGCGGAGCGGGGCCGAAGGATGGAGTCGACATGCAGCCCCGTCGGAAGCTCGCGGCAGACCTGGCCCACGCCCAGACTGGGCGACAATTATCAGATCTAGCGGCTGTCATAGCGACAGGAGGTTTTTGGTCTGAAGCCAGAAATGTCGACACCCATGCGCGCGCAAGCGACATCTGCGAACGTTGTCAGACCATCCGCGAGACGGCGCCGCATCGCTGTTGTTCGCGCATCCAAATTGGGACATCGCCTGCGCACATTCAGCCCGCATCGTTGCTGCCAGAAGCTGTCGCCAATTCTGAAGCGTACCCGTTGTTTTGGATGAGTGGCCCCATCTCAGCCCCGCGGACCTCGGTCACTCCTCCTCCCTCCTCCGAGTCTTTGGACTGCAATGGCCTTTTGAATGGCGGCTTGCTTGGGCCCACGCGCGTGGAGGGGGGGGCCTGGCGAGCCCGCAGGGGGCGCTTCGGGAGGAGCCAATGCCCACGACAGTAGGATCCGAAGGGTAGGTTCAGCAATCCTCTCACTCTGGGGCCCCACCTCTCAGGCCCCTCGGTGGGAGCCAGTCAACCGGTGCCGTGCGGAGAACTCCAGGCCCTCGAATGGGCTGCCAGGTTTCGCTAGGCACGCTTGTGCACGTTACTGACTGTGCTGAAATTGGCAGGGGTTGATGCGAAGGCCAGCTCCGTCTGCCGTCAGGGCCCCAAGCTGATTCGAGGTGGACCATAGCAGAGACCTTGGCTCGTCAGCAGCGCGACCCGCCAGTTACCGCGGCAATTCAAATCCCGCCCCATCCCAACGGCAAAGAGGTCGCTGAAAGAAAGTGGCCCAGCTGGCTTATAGATGGGAGTTGCGTGGCAGATTAGCTCGCGATGGAGGCAGCCCGCCGTGCTCGAGCACCTCTGGCCGACCAAGTCAAGATTGCCCGAGTCGAAGTCAAGGCGAGAATTGTCAGGGAGCGGTTGCCGCGCGCAGGCCTCGAGTCCATCGCCATTGCCTAGACCAGTCGCGATCGGAGGATGGTCCCAAGCCTGCGCCTCGCATCCCCCCTCCTCCCATTGCCGTTGCACGCTTCGCGTCCGCGCACGCCCTGACCGAAAGCGGGGGCCCGTGCAGCGAGCGCAATTCTTCGAGACTGGAAGCCCGCATGTCCGCCTGGCTAAAAAATGAAAGATTCCATCTTCAATCCGCGGATGATAGGTTTTCCAGTCCACCCCGATGACGTAGAATGCACTTAGCAGGTGGCTGGACCAATGCTTCACACGCCATGATTGCTTGAAGATCCGGTATTATGGCACATGCGATTCTTTTGGTCAGGCCCAGCTCAGGGGCCTAGGCAAACCGAGCACGCTACGAACCTCCAAGACCCGACGAGAATATCTCGATCGGACTGCGAGGGGCTTATTCTCCTAAGCTGGTGACTGAGCTCAGCCTTTGTTTATCCATAGGGGATGGCGGAAATCCTGGAAATCCTCCTCCTCATCCTGTTTATCCTCCTGCTCATCCTTACCATCATCATCATCACCATGATCATCATCAGCACCATCAGTATCAGCATGATGGTTATCAGCATAATCATCAGCATCATCATCGGCATCGGCATCGGCATCTGCATCCTCATCCCCCTTCTCCTCCTCCTCCTCCTCCTCCTCCTCCTCCTCCGCCTGCTCCGCCTCCGCCGTATCACCCTCCTATTCATCAGACTCTTCCGCCTCCTCCTCCTCCTCCTCCTCCTCATCCTCCTCCTCGTTGTCCTCCTCCTCATCCGTTTCCTCCTCCTTCCTATTTCGTCCTTTTCCGCCTCGTCCATCATTTGTCCTTATACATAGTTGTTCCTTCTCGCACCCCAGGACCAGTGTTTAGGGCGGGCCGGGCGTTTCACCTGAGACGTCCTCATCATCGATGACCCGGAAACGCAAAACATAGCAACAGCTTCACAGATGGAGGGCGGGCCGTTTTCAAAAGTTGGTTCTCGCTTAAGCGCAACGCACATTCGTTTTTTAATCTGCACGAGCTTCACGGATTGAGGGCAACCCGTTTTCAAAATGCGGTTCTCGCATTAGCGCCGCGCGCATTCGTTGCAAAACAACGCACGGGCTTCACGGATGGAGGGTGGGCCGTTTTCATAATGTGGTGTTGGCCTCAGCGCCGCGCACACTCGTTGTAGAAATTTGCAAGACTGTCACGTATTGAGGGCGGTTCGTTTTCAAAATGTGGTTCTCGTTTTAGCGCCGCGAACATCCGTGTTAAACAGGGGCAAGCGTTTCACGGATTCTCATGGTCAACGTACCAGAATTTGCTTGTTGGAAGGATGCAGGACTATGAGGGTGCAACAGTTACTTTGATTCGCAGCGTTCAAGCGCCAGGAATGGCGGTCTGGCACGATTTCCGGATCGTCAAGACGCAACAATCAGGTTGATCCGTGGCTTTGGAATCCCGAGAACAATGTTTTGGCAGATTTCAGGGTCTTCAAGCGATTGTCTTCCAACGAGGCAGTCACTCTGTGGTAATGAACCGTTGTAGGGGCTTATGAATAGGGAGCTTGGAGGGAGGGTTAAGTCGACATCGTTGATAACCCTTGGGTTTACACTGGTCTCCTCCTCCTCCCCAACCCGCTCCTGCTCCTGCTGGTCATCCCTTTCCTCGTCCACCACCTCTCCTCCTGCTCATCCTGTTCCTCCTGCGCCTGCTCCTCCATATCCTCCCCATCTTCCTCGTCCTCCTCATCCTCCTCCTCCTCCGCCACTGCGTCATCCTCCTCCTCCTGCTCCTACTCGTCGTCCTCCTCCTCCTCCTCCTCCTCCTCCTCCTCCTCCTCCTCCTCCTCCTCCTCCGCTTCCTCCTCATCACTCATTTCTCCCCCTGCTCAACCCACCTCCGTCTCTGCTCCAGTCCCCAACTCCTACAACCCAATGCCCCATATGCCATCACATTGTCTCTGGCCATCTCGTTTGTTCCACACAGATTCGCGCGCGCCGCGCCGACTCGCCTCCTTCTGATTCGCCCTTCCTCCTGATTCCCTCACCCACCTTTCCTTCCTCCTCATCTTCCTCAACCTCCTGTTCCTTCTCCTTCTCCTCCTCCTCCTCCCCATCTTGTTATTCGCCCTCCTCCTGCGCCTTCTCCTCATCCTCCCCTTCCTCCTCAGTTTCCTCATCCTCCTCCGCATCCTCCTCGTCCTCCTCTTCTTCCTCCTTCTCTCCCTCATCCTCCTCATCATTCGCCTCATCCTCCTCTGCCTCTTCCTCCTCCTCCTCCTCCTCATCATCATCATCGTCATCGTCATCATCATCATCATCATCATCATCATCATCATCATCATCATCATCATCAGCATCAGCATCAGCATCATCAAAGGCCGCCATCTGCTCAGGACATCGCCGACACAGCGGCCTCCACTTCTCTCCTTCTCTCGGCTTGCGAACAGGCAGAGAGCGTGGTGTCCCATGCAATGGCTCCTCGCGGCATGGTGCGGTGGGCAGACGCGCCGCCGACTCGGCGTGCCCGCGCGTGCGCCGCACGGCGCGTCGCCGCGCAGCGTGGATGTGCAAGTGCAGGCCAGGGGCTTCAGCGTGGCGCGCAAGTCCGAGGACATCAATAACGAAGAGTACGCTTCGTCCTACGCGTTTCTGTCCCACGACTGGGAGAACTACGTGCCCGTGAAACACGTCAGCGTGGAGCGGAAGTCCAAGGACATAACTAACGAAGAGGACGCCTCGCTATACATGTCCCTGTCCAACGAGTGGGAGGACCCCCGGACCGGGAACCACGTCAGCGTGAAGCGCAAGTCCGTGGACACGGTCAACGAAGAGTACGGCTCGCTCGACACGTCCTTGTTCAACGACTGGGAGGACAACCTGGCCGTGAAACGCTTCAGCATGGAGCGGAAGTCCGAGCTCCCGACTAACGAAGAGTACGCCTCGATCTACACGTTCCTGTCCAACAACTGGGGGGACTACCTGGCCGTGAGACACCTCAGCGAGGAGCGGAAGTCCGAGAACACATTCCTGTCCAACGGCTGGGAGGACCACGTGGCCGCGAAACACTTCAGCGTGGAGCGGAAGGCCGAGGACATGACAAACGACGAGTGCTCTCCGTCTCTGTCCAACGACTGGGAGGACCACATGGCCGTGAAACACTTCAGCGTGGAGCGGAAGTCCGAGGACATGACCAACGAAGAGTACGCTATGCACTACACGTCCATGTCCAACGACTGGGAGGGTTCCCTGGCCGTGCAACATCTCAGCGTGAAGAGCCAGTCCGAGGACATGACTAACGAAGAGTACGCGCTGTCCTACACGTCCCTGCCCTCGGGAGGACTCCTTGGCCGCGAAACAGTGGCCGAGGCCACCACTGATTGAGCCTATGGATTTTTGTTGTCTTCTTTTCACTGCTGACTATGTTTCCTCTTCCTCCTCCACCTCCTCCCGCTCGAGCATCTTGCCTAATCCGCGCTGTGGCTCCGAAGCTTAATGGGCAACGCGGCGTACCCCGTGCGCGCAGCACCCCACACAGCACCGCCGTGAGGCTAATGGGGAATGAGTGCATTCGCCTTACCATGCGTAGGGACTCGGATTTTTTCTTTAATTGCCCACCCCTCGCGCGGTTCTAGACACGATGCCTCGCTCTCTGCGCCGAGCCACCCTATTGACTCGAACATTTTCTTTTTGCAGGGCGAAATTTATCCCTGCTTATTGGCTCTGATGGCGAGTAAAAAAAATCAGCATCATCAGCATCAGCATCATCATCATCATCATCATCATCATCAGCATCAGCATCTTCCTCCTCTCCTTTCCTTTTCCTCCTCCTCCTCATCATCATCAACCTCCTCCGCCCCCAACGTGACCCCGAGAGCGCTCGTGGATGACTGCACGTTCCATGGGTTGGGCCGTCGGGGACTTCTTCGGCTGAGTTGTTCTTGGGGACCCAGAGTTTCGTCAAGGATGCGGCCAAGTTGGGGCTCCTGCTGCAGGTCAAGAAATCGGGCTGGGTCTCCAACACTAGGAAGGGGCACCAGGGGTTCCGCAAGTTGGCCTCAAGGATCAACCTCAAAAGCAAGAAGTGGGTCCGAAATCTTGGGCATGAACTTAGTGGGCCAGTTCCTGTGAGGAAACAAGCTAAGGCTAGGATGAAGGGCTTGCAGGACAGGCTCTCAAGGCTTATTATGCTCCAGAAGGCGGCTGGCAACAGAGTCACCGCGATCTGGAGAACAGGACTCCTTCCAGCTGCTGCGCACGGCGCGACTGCATCAGGAGTCAGCGACCAAGAGCTTGCCCGTTTACGCTCTGTTGCTGGCATGTTATGTGGCCGTTCGACGGCAGTTTCTTCTCTCACTGTATATCTGGCTACGCAGGCTGACGCCAAGTACGACCCAATATACAATGCCACCATGGACCCCCTGAAGGCCTACTGCAGCTTCGTCTGGGACAACAGAGTTTGCCTTGGGAGACTGCAGAGGGCCTGGATGAAGGTGGATGGGGGGCTCAAGATTAAGGCCTCTTGGACCTCGGCAAGGGGGCCCATTGCTGTTGTATGGATGTCTTTGAGGAGAATAGGATGGGGCATGTATTCCGCCACGGGGATCTACAGCGACCTAGGTCACACGTCTGACCTCCTTCAGCTCTGCCCCAAGGACGTGCTGGAGTTGGTCAGGCAAGGCATCGAGCGATGGCAAGGCATGCGTATACTTACACATCACAAGGAGGTATGCTATGGGGATGAGGTCATATGGATGAGAGCTACGAGGAGATGTATTGGTGCTAAGAAGGCAGTGGTCAGGCACCCACGTTTTGCAGGCGCGCTTCGTGCACTGTGGTCCGACTCTATTTGGTCACGTTCCAGACTGGCTGCCAAAGGGTATCAGATCTCCTCTGCCTGCATCTACTGCGCAGCGGAGCAATCGACCATTGGACACGAGTTCTTTTGCTGTCCTAGTTTTTACGATGACCTGCCTGAGGAGCCCGATCTCGACTGGAACACTGATATACAGTACACATACGATATGCTAAGGGAGCTCGGGCAGAAGGCCCTTGGAGAGCCCGACTGGGATTGTCTTGCCACGGCAGTAGGCATACCAGTGAGCCCTCTCATCCCACCGTATGTGGAGTTCAAGTTGCAGTACGTCTGCTGGGGTGACTGGGAGTCTGACAGAAGTTCCTGGAGCTCTATGGTTTTCTCAGATGGTTCGGGGCTGGCCCCTGCGTGGCCTGAGATTCGTCGATGTGGGTGGTCTTTCGTCGTCATGGGGGACAACGGGCTACCAGTTCGTGCTGCATATGGGCCCCTCGAGGGTCCGATACAAACGGTCGGGAGATCGGAGCGAATGGCTGTCCTCATGGCACTCAGGCTTTTACCTGCTGTGGACCTACTGGTGACAGATCTCCAGAGCCTGGCAGCTGAAGTGAACTCCTGGCACCACGACCAGGAAGATGCGAATTCGACATACGCAGGCATCTGGAGGCACATCTTTCATGCAGCTGACGACAAGCGTCGGCCCAGAGCTTGCTGGACGCCTGCGCACATCACGATCGAGAGTTACCTGGAGGTACACTTCGGCACCCTCCCGTTTGAATTTCTGCTCGGGAACATGTGGGCGGATTCTTTCGCAAGGGAGGGGGCCAACATGCACGCTGCACACAAATCGACGGTCCAAATGTTCGAGGCCAGGCTGAGTCAAGAGAAGTTGAATGCTAAGTTCTTCTCCTGGGCGGCTGCTAAGCTCATCACCAGGGACTCCACCAGCAGCAGACCCGAGAGGCTCAAGTTTGGTGGCCCCCCGATTCCTGTACAGCATGTAGGATTGCGTGTGCATGAGGTGGTCATCCGCAGTCCTGGGGTCTGGCAGTGCAAGACATGTTTGGCCACGGCTCGGACCCCAGCCAGTTTGTTGAAACTCGTTGCGGGTGCCAGTAATTATGCTAAGTGTGAGCCCACGGAGCAACAAAAGCTCCAGGCTCGCAATGATGTTGTATTGCAGCGTGCATTGCCTTACAGGAGTGAGGCGGTCAACGTTGCGTTAGGTCTAGCGCAGGAGCTCCGCCCACCCGAAGACCCTGTCGTTCCTGGTCCTTCGGGGGCTCAACAGCCGGGTGCAGATGACATTGTAGAGTTAGATGGCCACCGAATTCTCTCGAATCTTGGTGCTATGGTTTGCACGTTGCGTGGGTCGCACCAGCTTAATGCTGGGCGTGCGGGGCACTCGAAGCTTGGAGGCTGCTGTCTGGGCCCTTCTCAGCACCCCCCCCCCCCCGCACTGTATAAGCAGCGGTATGCTATTAAGGCCATCAAGGCGGGTAAGAACCCCAAGAATGGCCAGCCGATCAAACTGTTTTGATGAGTTTCCTTGGCCCGCTCTGTTTGCCGTCACTTTTTCCCTTGGGAATCCACGGTAAACGAGCTGGGCCCACATGATTGGCCCATGCTCCCGTAGTTGGTTGCATGACAGGCCATCCGAGGCGCCCCCCTCCTCCGTCCCCGCCCCCTCCGCGTCCTCCTCCTCATCCTCCTCCTCTGCATATTCTCCCTCCTCCTCCTCCTCCTCCTGATCCGCCTCCCCGTCCTCATCCTCCCCCCCCCCTCCTCCTCCTCCTCCTCCTCTTCCTCCTCCTCCTCCTCCTCCTCCTCCTCATCCTCCTCATTCTCCTCCTCCTCCTCCTCCTCATCATCATCCCCCTCTTGTTATACCCCCTCCTCCTCCGCCTTCCCCTCATCCTCCTCATGTTCCTCATCCTCCTCATCCTCCTCGTCCTCCTCATCTTCCTCCGTATCCCCCTCACCATCATCCTCCTCCTCATCATTCGCCTCATCCTCCTCATATTATTCTTCCTCGTCATCATCCGCATCGTCATCCTCATCATCATCAGCAGCAGCATCATCATCATCAGCAGAAGTGTCATCATCAGCATCATCATCATCATCAACATCATAATCATCCTCTCCTCTCCTCAGCCTCCTCCTCCTCCTCATCGTCCTCCTCCTCCTCATCATCATCATCATCCTCCTCCTTTTCCTCCTCTTCCTCTTCCGCCTCCCCCGCCTCCTCCTTCTCCGCCTCCTCCGCCTCCTCCTCCCCTGCATCTTCCTCCTCCGCCTCTTCCTGATCCGCCTCCCCGCCCTCATCCTCCTCCCCCCTCCTCCTCCGCCTCCTCCTCCTCTTCCCCCTCCCCCGCCTCCCCCTCCTCGTCCCCCTCCTTTCTCCGGCTCCTCACATTCATCCTCCCCCACCTCCTCTTCGTCTCCTTGTCCCTCCTCATCATCCTCCGCATCTTGCTCCTCCTCCTCCACCTGTCGTCCTGTTCCTCATGGCCACCCATTTCATCACCATCGTCGTCCGCCACCACTCCTCCTGCGCATACTTCTCCTCTTCGCATTAGTCTTTCTCCTCCGCCGCCTCCTCCTCATCCGCCTCCTTCTCCACCTCTTCCTCCTCACCATTATCATCCCCATCCTCCCCCTCCTTCTCCTCCTCCTCCTGCTCCTCCTCCTCCTCATCCTCATCCTGCTCATCCTCATTATCGTCATACCCATCCTCCTCTTGCGTCTCCTGTTTCTCCTCGTCTCCCTCCTCCTCCCCCCCCCTCCTCTCCTCCTCCTCCTCCTCCTCCTCCTCCTCCTCCTCTCCTCCTCCTCCTCCTCCTTCTGCTCCTTCTGCTCCTCCTCTTCCTTCTCCTCCTCCTCGTCCTCCTCCTCTTCCTCCTCCCCCTTTGATCCTGCTGCTCTTCTTCCTCCTCGTCAGCCTGCTCGTCATTCTCCTCCTTTTCCTCCTCCGCCTCCCCCTCCACCTCGTCCTCCTTCTCCTGCCCTGCCTCCTCCTCATCCTCAT
>CAUYUJ010015660.1:933425-940925 GCA_963575745.1 Prorocentrum cordatum
CGGCTTATTACGATTACTACTACTACGGCCACTAGTACTACTACTTCTACTACGACTACTACTATTGCTGCTACTTCTACTACGACTACTACTACTGCTCCTACTACTACAGCTTCTAGGATTATTACTACTACAACCACCACTATAACTGCTACGTCCTCTGCTACTACTACGACCACTACCTCTACTACTACTACCACTACTACTACCACTACTACTACTACTACTACTACTACTACTACTACTACTATGACTACCGCTACTACTACTACTACTACTACTGCTACTACGACCACTACTACTACTTGAAGTTTTACGACTACTACGATGAGTGATACTACTACTTCTACTTCTTCCATACTACTACTGCTGCTGCTACATCTGCTACGACCACGATTACTATGATTAGTATTGCTACGACCACTACTACGAGTACCAACTATCACTACTACTACTACTACTACTACTACTACTACTACTACTACTACTACTACTGCCACTGCTACTACTACTACTACTACTACTACTACTACTACTGCTACTACTACTACTACTACTTTTACGGCTACGACTACTACTACGACTGCTACTACTACTACTAGTGCTACGACTACTACTACTACGATTACTACTACGACGCCCACTACTGCTACACCTAGGAGCACTAACACTACTATTACCATCACGACTATTATTTTTACTACTACTACTACTACTACTACTGCTACTGCTGCTACTCCTACGACTACGACTAGTATTATTACTACTACTACTAATACTACTACTACTACTACTACTACTACGACTACTACTACAACTACTACGACTTCCACTGCTACTACGACTGCTGCGATTACTACGATTAGTACCAATATTACGACTACTACTTCTGCGACTACGATTACTACTATTACTACTACTACTACCATTACTACTACTACTGCTGCTAGTGTTGCTACTACTACGACTACAATTATTACTACTACTACTACTACTACTACTACTACTTCTGCTACTACTGCTACTACGTACGTACGTACGTACGTACGTACTACTACTACTACTACTACTACTACTACTACGACTACTAGTACTACTACTACTATTACTACTACTACTACTACTACTACTACTACTACTGCTGCTGCTGCGACTACTACGACTACTACGACTACTACTACTACTACTACTACTACTACTTTTACTACTACTCTTACACTACGACTACTACTACTACTACTACTACGACTACTA
The DNA here is from genome assembly GCA_963575745.1 of Prorocentrum cordatum. Taxonomy (NCBI): domain Eukaryota; class Dinophyceae; order Prorocentrales; family Prorocentraceae; genus Prorocentrum; species Prorocentrum cordatum. The sequence continues at coordinate 934,680 of CAUYUJ010015660.1, forward strand.
CTACTACTACTACACGACTACTACTACTACTACTACTACTACTACTACTACTACTACTACTACTACTACTACTACTACTACTACTACTACTACTACTACTACTACTACTACTGCTGCTGCTGCTGCTGCTGCTGCTGCTGGTGCTGCTGCTGCTGCTGTTGCCTCTACGGCTACGAGGACTACAATTACTACGACTACGACTCCCACTACCACTACTACTACTACTACTACTACTACTACTACGACTACTGATACGACTACTACTACTACTACTACCACCACTACTACGACTACTACTACTACTACGACGACGAACGCTACTCCGACTTCTACGAGTATTATTATTTGTTTACTACCACTACATACATGCTACTACTACTACAACAACTACTACTACTACTAACTTACTACTACTACCTACTACTACTACTACTACTACTACTACTACTACTACTACTACTACTATACGACTACTACTACTACTACTACTACTACTACTACTACTACTACTACTACTACTACTACTACTACTACTACTACTACTACTACTACTACTACTACTACTACTACTACTCCTGCTGCTGCTGCTGCTGCTGCTGCTGCTACTACTACTTTACCACTCCTCAGCATTGACATTCCGATCCTCCATTGTTTCCCAGGGGCGGCGGGCGAATGCTACCATCGAAGGTTTGGGCTGCCCCGGGTTGGGGGCTGGCGTCCCCGTGGACGCTTGCGACGTGAAGGGCACGACGGGCGTGTCTGAAGCAGCGAGCGGAGGAGCGAGGGGACAGAGAGGAGGACGAGGTGTAGGAGGAGGATGAGGTGGAGAAGGAGGAGGAGGATTTGGAGGAGGAGGAGGAGGATTGGAGCAGGAGGAGGAGGGGGAGAAGGAGGAGGAGGAGGACGGGAAAGATATGGAGGAAGGCAGGATGATAGATAGGGAGGGAGGGGGAGCCCGAGGAGGAGGAGGAGGAGGAGGAGCACGAAAAGGAGGCGGCCGCAGGGAACGAGGAGGGAGAGGATCAGCTCCTCCTGGCGCGAGCGAAGGATGCGTCGCCGCGGTGCGGCTGCTGCTGGACCGCAGGGGCAACCCCAACGGCCGCGGGGAGTTCGCGCGGACGCCCCTGTGGCGCGCAGCCTACGCTGGGCACGCGGAGGCGGCGCGGCTGTTGCTGCAGAGGTTGTTGCTGCTGCGCGGGCGTCCCGGGACGTCGCCGTCGTCGTCGTCGTTGTCGTGGCCCTCGTCGCCACGGCTGGGTGTGCCTCGAAAGCCTGGTCGGCTCGTACCCACGGGGAGGCCCGCGGAGCAGTAGTATCCGTACCTTTCCGCTCCCTCATCATGGGCCAAGTCCCGAGTCCTCATCAGCATCAGCATCAGCATCGTCATCATCATCGTCACAATCATACTTTTCATAATCACCATCAGCATCATCAGCAGCAGCATCAATATCATCAGCATCATCATCAGCATCATCATCAGCATCATCAGCAGCATCATCATCAGCATCATCATCATCATTATCATCAGCATCAGCATCATCATCATCGTCCTCACCCTCATCCTCAGCATCATCAGCATCATCATTGTCATGATCAGAATCAGAATCAGAATCCTCATCCGCCCCCTCCCCCTCCTCCCCCTACTCCTCCTACTCCTCCTCCTACTCCTCCTCCTCCTCCTCATCCTCCTCCTCTTCCCCATGCACTTGCCCCCTAGCGCAGGCGGGGAGCGCTGGGCCTCCGGGGCGACAAGCCCCATCACCCTGGGGATGGCCAGCACAGCGCGGCCCCCTTCCCTGGGGGAGGGTCGCTGGGTACGCAGCCCTCCTCGCGGGCGGGGGGTCCCTCCCCGATTTCCCGCGTGGTGGTCGTGGCGAGCGGCTCGCCTTCTCCGTCGTGTCGTCGCCGTTGTTGTCGTCGTCCGTCGTTGTCGGTGGGGCCCCTGGGTGTAGCGTGGGTTTGGCGTGGCCTGGCCCTTGCCTGTGTCTGTCGGTGGTTGCAAGTTCCAGCCGATGGACACGTGACGTGGGAGCTGGCCTGCCATTCCCACCCTGTCTGCCAAGGTGCCCCGCGGGGCACCCTGCGCGCTGGGCAACGCTTGGTCTTGCCGATCGGCTCGCAGAGGAAAAATTCTCCTCATGCCCCCGATGATCCTCCCCGTCCCATCAATTCGCTCGCACCCCCATCTTATAGAGCCTCCTCTGTGGCCTCTCTCCCTCTCTCTATCTCTGTCATCCTCATCCGCTTACACCTGTTCCTCCTGCTCATAACCCTCTCCCAATCACCTTTTCAGAATCCTCCCAGCGGCATCGCCATGGCGGTTTTAAGCATAATCATCGTCGTGGTCACCGCCACCGTCACCGCAATCATCACCATCAGCATCCTCACCATGACCCCCGACGCCTCTCCCCCACCCCTCTTCGGCGAGCAGAAAGTGAGCACGAAAGGAGCTGGCGTTCGAAAAGATTGCCGAACACCTCCCGGGGGGTCGACCACCACCACCACCACCACCCTTTTCGTTCTCCTCGTGCACTTCTGCATGACCCAGCCTATCATTAACAGCATCATATTCATCATCAGCAGCAGCAGCATCACCATCATCATCATCGGCATCATCATCAGCAGCAGCATCATCACCGTCATCATCACGATAGCATCACCAGCTTCATCATCACCATCATCGTCATCATCACCAGCATTGGCATCATTATCAGCAGCAGCACTATCATCATCATCATCATCAGCATCATCAGCATCACCATCATCACCATCACCATCACCATCACCATCACCATCACCATCACCATCACCATCGTAGTCGTCATCATCGTCATCGTCATCACCCGCAGCATCACCATCACCATCATAGCCGCCAGTGGCATCGTCAGCATCACCAACACCTTCCGTTGACTCCATCGCCACCGTCGTACATCACCTAGCGCTGCACCTGCGTTCGCCTCCGCGCTCGACTCCGGGGTTCTTACACCGGGCCTTGGCAGGCTCGGGGCGGCTGCGTGCGATCGGCAGCCGGAGGTTGGAGCAGCGTGGTTGTTCGCGCGTTCCCATGCCCGCTCCTCCTCCTCCTCCTCCTCCTCCTCCTCCTCCTCCTCCTCCTCCTCCTCCTCCTCCTCCTCCTCTTCCTCCTCCTCTTCCTCCCTCTCCTCCTCATCCTCCCCCTCCTCCTCCTCTTCCTCCTCCTCCTCCTTCATTACCTCCTCCCCCTCCTGCTCCTCCTGATCCTCCTGCTCCTCGTCCCCCCCCCACTTCCCAAAATTCTGCGCTGAGCCATCCCTGCCTTCGTCGCCGACACCCTCGGACCTCGGGCGCACGGAGGTGGCGCAGCTGCTGCTGGAGCACGGGGGAGACCCGCGGCTGTACGACGAGCACGGCTGCGCGCCAGCCGACGTCGCGTCGAGCGGCGACGTCCTGGACAAATTGAGGGCGTGGGACGTCGCCCGCACGAACGCCCTCGTCGAGGAGCTTTCGGGGGGGGGGGAGGGCGGACGTTTGCAGCGTAGAAGGTGCGCGCGTGTGCCGTGCATCGTGCTGCCCCCCTCCTTCCCCCTCCTCCCCCCCCTCCTCCTACTCCTCCTCCTCCTCCTCCTCCTCCTCCTCCTCCAGCTCCTTCTCCTCCGCCCTCCTCCAACCGCTGGGCCAGCAGGGTGAAGCGCTTTCATGGAACCCTCTTGCATGGAATTCCCTCAAGCCTCTCCTCCGCTCCTGTTCCTCCTCTTGAGTGGGGCCCCAGGCATCGGGGGGCCCTGGGGAGCATCGTGGGTGACGCGCACTGGCCGCAAGCTAGGGTGCACAAACACGGGCTGCATCTGTGCAGCGATTGTAGGTTGCGCCAGGAAGAAAGAGGCACGCTCTGGCACAGACAGTATTGGTGCTTGGCTCATGCATGGTCAATTCTTGACGCCTCGCGCACCCCCACCAGCCCATCCCAAAGCATTCACCAGGCAGGTCGGCCTGATCAAGGATGTGTAGCAGCATGCAAACACGGCACCTCATCCCCTTTGAAGCATATTGGGGCGATCGTGGGGTTATTATTGGGGCTAGTTTAAAAGCCTTTGGGGCTCAAAAGTGGGCCCCCCCCTCTTGTAAGAAGGCCATCGATTAAAAAAGGGGCGGCGTATACTTGCGTCCCACGCCAGCCAGGGCCATGAAACCCCGCATCTTGGGGCTCTCGTGGGGCCTTCTTCGGCCGCTCTTGGGGTGCTATTGGGTGCTCTTGGAGCCCTGTTGGGTCCCCCTCTGGGCTCTCTTTGGCCATTGTGGAGCCATATCGAAGCCTCAAGAGCCCATCGGAAGCGAAACAACACAGGGAAAGCAACTAGGGTGTTGAAGGAGTTTGGCCTCATGGAGGCTGCCATGCGAAACGGCCCCTTCAGACCAGGGGGGTGGGGAGGGGGGAAGGGGGACCCCCCCTCCCCGAAGGGGAAGAAGTGGTTGTAAGAAGGAGCTCGTGAAACCACTCACGCCCTGATGTCACCATGGGATGCGCCCCCCTGCCACCATTGCGACCGTTTAGATTGCCACCGCGATGTCTGGAATTATCTGGACCCATTTCACGACATCGGTAAGGAGGCTGCGTCGCCCAACGTGGGGATGTCCCGTACAATACAGCCAACCCGCATCGTAAGCATAAGCAACTCTCCAGGGTCACCCTTGCATCCTTCCCCTTCGGCCCATCCTTGCCCGCTTTCGCTGGCCGCGCCCCGCTCGCAGAGTGTCGGCATGTTTTTCCACGGCCCTTGCATCCTTATCGCGCGTCATTATTATACCGGCTGACGGTAGTATTGTCGGCACGTTTTGCATTTTGGGGGCCCCCGGGTCCCAGATTTAAGTTGGTCTTGTCCCTCTACAGGAGGAATATTCCAAAGTAGTCACAGAAAAGTCGGGGGAGGTTTTTTGCATAGTTTTGGATATGTGTAGACTATGTTTTATTTTTCGCCTAAAATCCGCCTGTAGGAGAACATGCCCGACCTGATCCCAGACCCGGGACAAACGCGATTCGTCCTGAGTCGAATTGTTGACGGTCCTGGAGCCCATGGAGAGCCCTCGGGGGTCCAGAAACATCGAAATTGTTTCGGGACCCTTCCTTCCAGGGCCCGTTCCCTGATCCGACCATGACCCATTCGCGCTGTGAAAAAAACACGATGGGAGGTATTTCGCTATTTTATACCTTTGCCGGGCCTCGGGAGCGTCAAAAAACGATTCGGGATGCAAAATTGAGGGGTCGAGACCCCTGGGGGTTGGCGTGAAAAAGTCGCGACGTCGGGGATCTGGGAGATCCGACGTCACGAAAGGATGCAGCATCGTGAAACAACGTGGCCAGGACCCTGGACCCAGTCTTTCTGCAGCATGGTGTCGAGCCGGCCCGATGAACGAGGGCCCTGGGGGGCCGAAGCAGAGCAAGAGCACCCTAGAATGCAACGCCAGGGTTTCAGGGTTGTGCTACTCTGCATCCTCCTCCTCCTTCTCCTCCTCCTCCTCCTCCTCCTCCTCCTCCTCCTCCTCCTCCCTCCTCCTCCTCATCCCTCCTCCTACTCCTATCCTTATTCCTTATTAGAATATACTCCTACTCCCCCCTCAGGCCGGCAGATAGCGGGCGCATCCGGGTGGTCCCATCCTAACCTGTAAAAAAACAATACAAAATCAACATTTTTCTTATTTTTTCCTCTCGACATGGACGTCCTGTCGTCCACGGCGATAATCCATTGCAAAAAATACCACAAAGAGCACACGCGCGCGTTCATGTCAGAATCCTACCGAACACCGTGTGTTTGCAAGCATTTCAACATAAAAACATCAAAAACCCAATGCTTTTTCACAAAAAATGTACAAATTTCCCGCCCGGGCTCTCTTGCTGAAATCATAGGAAAACCATAGGAATCTTAAGAATTCTGTCAAATCCAGCGATTTCACGTCATCGCGCGGTGCACTCGCGATGCTCTGTCATGCACCCAGGCCGCGAATCCTGTGCAAAAAATACTACAAAGAGCACACTCGCGCGTTCATGTCAGAATCCTACCGAACACCGTGTGTTTGCAAGCATTTCAACATAAAAACATCAAAAACCCAATGCTTTTTCACAAAAATGCTTCGGGGTGTCCTGTCAGACCGTCGGGCTTCCTCCGGCCACCTCTGGCTTCCTGCGGTGTACCGGGCCATTCTCGACTCGTCTGGCAATGCGTGCGCGGCATTCAACACGCGCTCGCCAGTTCCCGTCGGCAACCGCCATCG
>CAUYUJ010015660.1:945015-947515 GCA_963575745.1 Prorocentrum cordatum
CTCCTCCTCCTCCTCCTCCTCTTCCTCCTCCTCGTCCTGGGGGGGGGGGGGGGCGCGCACGACGGCGGCGGGGCTCCGCCCCGCCCTTCGGCGGGGCAGCAGTGGGGGCGGCGGGCGCTCGGGTCGCACGGGAGCGGATCGGCGGGGCGGGCGGGAGGCGTCGCGTCGTGCACCGCAGCGCCGTCGGGGGCCGCCCCCATGTGGCCCAGGCCTCCCAGATGGGGTCCGACCCCCTCGCGCTGTGAAACAAAACACGACGGGAGGTTGTTCGCAATGTTCGGCCCTTCGGGGCCCGTGCCCGGCCTCGGGAGCGTCAGAAAACGACTCGGGATGAAAAACCGGTCCCAGGCAAGGGGTCGAGACCTTTGGGGGTCGACCCCAGGCCTCCCAGATGGCGTCAGAGTCGATGGGGTCGAAGGATCGCGTCGCATCGCCGATGCATCCTCGATGCGGCCCGATGCGGAGCTCGATTTCTTCCACGCCGACGGCGCCGATGCACCGCCGACGTCGCTGGTGCATCGCCAACGCATCGACGATGCATCGCCGATGTATCGGCGATGTAGCGCGATCCTCCGACCCCATCTAATCGGACCCCATCTGGAATCGAGGAGGCGTCGCGTCGCGCTTCGCGGCGCGGTCTGCGGCCGCCCCCTTGGGGAGGGCCAGGACTGCAGAGCCCGAGGCGCAAAAACCAGCACTGGCAGCGCTCAGGGCAGCGCTCAGAGCCCCGCCAGGTCTTGGAGACCCCCCCCCCAAGGTGTTGGAGCATGGGTACGCTCTGCGCGGGCTTCCCAACAAGATTGAGAAAGATTGGGTCCCCAACAAGAGCGGGACCCAAACCAGGTTGGGAAAAGAAGTATTCCCCTTGCGGCGTCCACCGCCAGTGCAGCATGTTGGGGAATCGAGATGTCATGTCGGACCCCTTTTCTGAAATAGCATGCCACACCGTCCGTACAGCTTCCCCTCGGCATATTCCGTGGGGAAGGACGCTGAGCCCAGGCAAGGTTATGTGCATGGCATTTCCCCCCCCCCTCCGCCGCCTTTTCTAAGAGCACTGGGCCGAACAGGCGTGTAAGTGAGGTCCGACTTGCATGAAGTAAGGATTCCCTTTCGGGCGTCACCACGTCCCTCCCCTCCCTCTCATTCATGCAAATAAACTCGACAGAATCTAAAGAAAAGCTGCCTCAGAGGTAGTGAGCCTCTGCGGGGGGAGCCGCGTCACCGCGGCTAGACGCAGCTCGGAAAATTCTTCACGCTTCGCGTATCCCCACCAGCCCATCTCAAAACAGCAACTCTAGCGAAGCATGCCGACAGTCGTGTTTTTTTCAGGCGTGTTTCCGCCTGCCCCCGCATATCTCCCCTGTTCCTCCTTCCTCCCGCCTCCTTGTACATCCTCCTTGTGGTGGGAGCGGGAGAAGGACGAGGCGGAGGAGGAGGGAGAGAAAGCGTTCCTCGTGGTTTGAGTCGTTCGGGCTTCTCGTCCTGGTGTGAGTCGTTCGGGCCCTTCTTCCTGGTGTGAGTCATTCGGGCTCTTCGTGGTGTGAGTCGTTCGGGCTCTTCGTCCTGGTGTGAGTCGTTCGGGCTTCTCGTGGTGTGAGTTGTTCGGGCCCCTCGTCCTGGTGTGAGTCGTTCGGGCCCCTCCTCCTGCCCGTCCAGAAACGACGCCCAGGCGAGTAGAGGGTCGTCCTGATGGGCTTTTCGGCGTCTTGGGTGCCTCGGGGGGGCCTCTTTGGGCCGTTTGGGATCCTCTTGGGGGCCTCCTGGGGGCCTCTTGAGGCCATCTTGGAGCCTCTTGGTGCTTCCTGGGCGCTTCTTGGGGCCATCTGGGAGGGAAGCGATCAAAGAAGAGGGGAGCTTTAATGAGCGCTGCCCCCTCAGAAGGGCAAAATGAAGCCAAAACCTTTGTAAAATGAATGGTGTTGCCTTGAAAGAAGAGGAGAGCTTTAACGAGCGCTGCCCCCTCAGAAGGGCAAAATGGGGCCAAAACCGTAGTAAAATCAATGATTTTAGCTTCAAAGAAGAGGAGAGGGTTTTTTTCTGCCCCCCCCCCGTCGGGGCCAGAATCCTCGTGAGGGGTGTCGTTTTTTATTTAGCCCTCGCAGGAGTCGAAAAAGACCCCTCCAACCATCCGCGAAACCCCCTCTCCAGGTCCAGGGGGAGGGGGTAGGGGGAGGGGTAAACCCCTCCCCGAAGGGGAAGAAGGGGGGTTGAGAACAGAGAGGACTCCCTAAACCACTCACGCCCAAAGGGCTGGTGGGATTAATGCGTTTGGACCCCAGGTTGGTTCTGGTGATCGATTTTGAGTTGCACTTATCTCAACATGTCTCAACTCGCCACGGCAAGGTCTTGCGGTCAGGAAGCTGTGCTCATATCGCATCTTCGTTTTCCTCTGTCCTCTCATCCCACGCATGCTCCTCTGTCCGCCCCTGGGCGTTTTCTGCGGAGCTTAGCCCTGGTCTGAACAGATCGACGACGCATAGTAACATGCAGCCTGCTGACA